>JAZKJV010006482.1:600000-873095 GCA_037367405.1 Ottelia alismoides
CTATGCACCTTTAATGTGACAATCATGCTGCTCTTTTCATTGCCAATAGCCCAACCTTTCATGAGAGGACGAAGCAAATAAAGGTGGACTATCACTATACTCGTGACAAGATACAGAAGGGTCTTATCACCACTACGCATGTCAGCTCTGGAGACCAGACATTAGATGTTCTTACTAAGGTCCTAACCAGAGGGCCTTATCAATGATGTTGTTCCAAGCTGAGTCTGATTGATATCTACGCTCCAACTTGAGGGGAGTGTTGAGATACTAGTTATTTTTATTATTGTTTTCTTATTTTCTATTTATTTTATCTTCTTCTTGTAATTTGTCCAATAGGTTCCTATCTTATATAAGAGAACCCTAGGGCCTCTCATTAATGTAATTCATTCTTTCCCCTACAGAAACCACATTGTCTGTGAATGTAAACGCATGTAAAGTTGGACATGCACTTTATTCATTAGAAGATTTACCCTTGTCAGGTGTGCCTCCTGTATACAAAGTTGAGTGATCATGTTGCAGATGTTTTAGTTGAAGGACAAGGACTTGCATGTCTCGACTATTTGATCGGTCTTCAGATCAACATAGGGGTGTGACAAGAGTTCTAATCTGTCATTCCTTCTGCAAGTTATTGCAGTGTTTCTATCTAGCGATTGCTTGAAACTTGACAGCGATAGTGTTTGTCACTGATTTGAGCTTGTTTTCCACAAGGAGCTTATAGAATGACATGCTCAGCATATTTCCATTCTAACTACTGTTTTTGGTTATAATTATAATTTTATTTGGTACATTCACCTGAAACCATATGCAAATTCATAGTTAAATTTGACTGATGAATGTGCTGATCTTGAACAAGGTGCTTACCTGCAGCTTCCATACCGTGCTACTTCCAAAACTTCATCCCAAGCCAATTTTAACAGAAAGAGAGAAACTGCTTCCCTTCATTTGTTTACTCAGGTAAAATGATGATTTTGTTTCCCCCGATCTTATTTGTTTGCAATTTATTGAAATCATAATCTTGTTGATGGATTAGAGTCCGAAGATTGAGACAGCAGCTACTATTGGTCAGGGACGTGAAGTGGATGAAGAAATAAAGTCGCTTAGAATTGTTGCAAGGAAAATGATCCTGACCAATGATCAGATGGTACATTTCAATCACAGAAATCTTCCCAAATTGGTCGATGTGCATAACCATATATTATCACCTCTGACTTAAATACAGGAGGAGGTAGTGCTCAAGAGATGCTGGCTTGCCCGATACTGGAAATTATGTGTACAGTATGGTAAAAGAAACTCTTTACTTTTTTGAAGTAACCAACATGCCCTGTGACCCTTTAGATTGTCATGTTGGCCCAGTCCACTACAAAATTGATAGTTGACTTCTATATTGACATTAATCCCTGTAATTGTCAAAATTTTATTTTCTGAAATCTTTGAGTTCGAAAATATCGTGTTATAGTCAAGGTTTGAAATATCGATATTAGTGTTACCGATGCATCGGTAAGTCTGGAATTTGATATATCAGGGATATATCGGTAGAAGTTTTAGAAATGGTTGAGAACTCATGCTTCTGTGAATTAAAAACATCTTAGATTTTAAAACAAAAAATAATACAATAATACCCTCTTAGAAACATGTAGGACGTGCACTGAGCACATTAACATGTTGCATTGCATGATATGTATGAACAAAAGCTTGAGCGATATCCAAAACCAATAAGACAAATGAGTACAAATGAGTATAGTAGCTTATTTGATTATTGAGTACATCATCATTCATGATAACTGCAGACTTGAAAGAAAAGAAGATTATTATGTAAAAGTGTTTCTTATTTTTTACCTGTTTTCTTATTGTTCTTTATGTTCCGTTCTCTTACCTAATTTACCCATAGGTCTCCTCTATATAAGAGAGCATAGGGTTCTAAGGGATAAAACATTTTTAGTTCTTTTTTCCAACATGGCATCAGAGCGGTGGTCCAAGACCGGAGGTCTCGAAACCCTAAACCTAATCCCATCACAATTGAGCCCCCTCTTCCCCTCGTCTCTCCTTCCGCTGCCACCCACTTTCGTTCAATGGCATCTCCTTCCGCCTTCAATCCCTTCGACAACAACCCTCTGATCGCATCTCTTCCTTCGGCGGCATCTCTCCGTTCGACAGCTCCTCTAGCCACAACCACTTCATTCGGCGGCAACCCTCCCTGGCTGCAACGCCCTTTTGGCGGTACCCCTTGTCGCCCAAGGTTGTCGGCGACAACGTTGTGGCCATCAAATCCCTTGATGTTTATGTAGAGGCCTGTTATTAGAGATGGATTTGATTGTATAAGTCTGCACATGCAATCAAATCCCTAGATGTTTTTGTAGACAAACTTCTATTGGTGTACAAAATCCTAGTTTTCTTCATGCGACACTATATCAGAGCGTAAAGCTGATATTTTTGCCATCGACGCCTTCAGAGGTTCTGCGCCCATTATCAAGATGGTTGGGACGAACTACGAGCTCCGTACCATGCAGTTCATGAGTCCAAGGAAGTCCACAAGTAAGAAACACATTCTTACCGAAGAAGAGCTAGTTGAGAAAACTGGGGTTCATGCCTCATGGGAGGCAGATGATGCATATGCAGAAGTATGGTCAACTGGAATGTTAACCGTAGAGATTGCCAACAATGTCCTACATCAACCCACAAGGCTATGTGGGATATTCTAGCTGCTACATATTCACAGGAAAAGAATAAGACGAAGATTCTGCATTTACAACATGATATCTTCACTATCAAACATAATGGACAACCACTTCGTTCTCTACACTTCCCTGCATAAAATGTTTGAGAAGCTCCATAGCTTTATGCTGCTTACATCTACTCCATATCTTCTATGAGGTGATTGCGAGGATTTCTGCTCTGTCGTCTTGCGCAAGATTCACGACTTGCGCGTGATGTTGCCTTGTACGGAGAATTATATTGGGCCGCGGATGCCTTTCTGGCACGGGGTGATGGCGATGGGCCAAAAGTACTCTAATCTTTTTGATCCGAGGCTCGGTGACGGGCAGATCCTCGCTCCACCTTTCAATGCGAGACATGCTTGCTTGGGAAGCATCATCGCTTTACCTTTCAGAGTCGTCAGGGTCGGAGTAGTCATAGTCTGTTTAAGTTAATTCATTTTGATATTTCGAGTCCCATTCGTGTCCCAGATCATCAGGGACATAGGTTTTATCTTGTTGCAGTTGATGAGTTTTCAAGGTTGTCTTGGATTTTCCTTCTTAAGAACAAGTCTGATGCTGGTCCTGTTAAGTCTTTCATTAATAAAATAAGGAACATTTTTTCAGCAAAAATCAAGTTTACACGTTCCGATAATGCACTAGAGTTTTGCAGCACTCATTTTTTCCAATTTCTTAGATCTCATGGTATTGTTCATCAGACATCCTGTGCATATACTTCTCAACAGAATGGGGTGGCTGAACGAAAACACTGCCATCTTTTGGACGTTACAAGGACTCTTTTGATTCAGAGTCGTGTCCCTCATTTATATTGGGGGGATGCGGTTCTAACCGCTTTCTACCTGGTAAATCGTATGCCCTCTTCAGTGTTGGGGAAGAAAATTATATTCTTGATTGCGTTTCTCGAGACGTATCTTTTCTCCCTTACTCGTGTTTTTGGTTCGGTTGCCTTTATTCATCAGATGTCTCCCGGTCTTGACAAGCTCTCTCCCAGAGCTGTCAAATGTGTGTTCGTTGGGTATTCCAAGACCCAAAAGGGATATCGTTGCTTCGACCCGATTCGGCGAAGGTACTATGTCAGTGCTGATGTCACCTTTTTTAGACCATCATGTATTTTTCTCCCACAGGTGACAAGCCCATTCCTTCAACGGACAGAGAAGAGGTTTATATGCCGCTACCTCCATCTACTACACCGTCTCCTACACCGCCACCTCCTACACCACCTCCTCCACCATCTCCTCCATCACCACCTCCTCTATCGCCACCACTATCACCTATTTTCTATCTGCAAGTTTACCAATGACGGCCTCATGCTCATGTGCCTCCTCCATCGTCCAGCACGCACAAGGTATGTTCTGAACATTTGAGTTCTTCTAATTGCACTAGTGATTTGCACACTGTTCGGAAATGCGGTCCATGCGGTCGCACATGCGGCCGCATATGCGTGTTCGGTCACTTGACCGAAGCGCATATGCCATATGCGGCAATATGCGGTCAAACCGCATATGCGGTCCGACTATGCGGCATATGCGACCGCATATCTGTACAAGAGACTTGCATATATGATTCATGTGTCTTTTTGTTTAATCCATAACACGTTGATGACACATTAATTCGATTTTTTTTCTGAGCAACTCTTTTATCATCATTTACATTGATGCGTCTTTCTCATTATTCTCATATACGTCGCATTTGTGAATATAATCTAAGGTATTTTTCTCATATCCGTATCTTCACGTTGTTCTTAACAGATATTAATGAACTGTTTATTTCCTTTTGAATTTTCTATTTAATGAAATTCATTCTATTTCTTCGAATAAAACATAAAATAATTGAGTAACTGGCACTTTACATTTTTTTGCTTTTAATAAATTTTATATGCAAATATAACTTTACTAACCAAATTACACTTCCAAAAAAAGGTTACCTTCCAATTTGAATATAGATATCTACCATTTTTTCTATCTTCAATCAATTTATAATGTTTTTACTCTCTCCTCTGTTAACTTAACATTTTTATCTTTTTGAAATGGATGACTTTTGGAAATGCTTTGGTTGATATCATATTGTACAAAAAAGACTTCACTTCATATTTCTTCCATGTTATATTTTTTTAAATATAAATATCTATTGTTTAACATTATTTATTTATTTATTACGATAATAGAAACCGCATAATCCGCATATACTTCCGCCTACCCGCTTACTCGCTCCAGACCGCCTGACCGAACGAATACCGCATACCGACTTTCTGAACCTTGGATTTGCATGATACACTTTTTGCGCAAGCTGACGATCTAGACGTACCTATTGCTCTTCGGATGCCGAAGAGGGCATGTACTATGCATCCCCTTGGTTCTTATGTTTCCTTAGAACGCCTTTCCGAGGATTTTCAGAGGTTTGTTGTAGGCTTGTCTGCTATGGATATACACAGACCTATCAGGACACTTTGCAGAGTAGCTAGTGGCATCTCGCCATGGAGGAGGAAATGACAGCCTTACAGTCTCGTGGCACATGGACACCAGGTGTATCTATTGTTGGCAGCAAGTGGGGTTTTACTGTAAAGCATCATGCTTATGGCACTGTGGATAGATATAAGGCCAGATTAGTTGCTCGCGGGTTCACCCAAACGTCTGGGGTGGATTACCAGGACATCTTTTCTCCAGTTGCACGTCACTCTACACTGAGGATTCTTCTTGCAGTTGCTGTGCTACATGACTGTTCGTTGTTTCAATTAGATGTCAAGAATGCCTTCTTGTATGGTGATCTGCAGGAGGAAGTTTACATGCAACAACCACCGGGGTTTGGTGCTGAGGAGGATTCTAGTATGGTGTGCCGCCTTCATAAGGCCATATATGGACTGAAGTAGAGTCCGAGGGCTTGGTTTCAGAAGCTCTTAGGGTTGATTAAAACAAAAGGATTTGTCAGATCTACTGCAAATCATTCTCTTTTTATTAAGAGAACTCGGAAAGGTACCATTGTTATTCTAGTTTATGTTGATGATATCATTGTTACTGGCAGCGATGAACATGGCATTCGGGCGGTTAAAGATTTCCTTGGATAACAGTTTGTAACCAAGGATCTTGGCACACTACGTTACTTCCTTGGATTAGAGTTTGCACGAAATCGAAGGGTATGGTTATGACGTAAAGGAAGTATGTTACTAATCTGCTATCTGAGACAAGCATGACAGGATGTAGCCTTGCCACTACACCGATGGACCCTAATGCTAGGCTTTATGATGATGACTCTGAAGAGGTGGATAAAAGAAGATACAGAGAGCTAGTAGGGAAATTGTTATATGTTATTGTTACCGGGCTTGGTATATCATTTGCTGTGAGCAGAGTCGGCCAGTTTATGGAGCAACCCATACAGGTTGACATGGATGCAGTGTGTATGCTTTTGAGATATCTGAAGTCTTCTCTAGGTGCAGGCCTAGTTTTCAGGAGAGGTACATCTCTTACTATTTCTGGATATGCAGATGCGGATTATGCTAGGTGTCCCAAGGATAGGAAGTCCACCTGAGGCTGCATTGTTTTTGTTGGCAGCTCACTAGTTTCATGGAAAAGCAAGAAACAAACGGTTGTTGCTCATTTCAGTGCTGAATCCGAATATAGAGATATGGCACAAGGGAGTGCTGAGATGATGTGGTTCAAGTTTGTTCTGACTGACCTAACTATTGAGGTAACTCTTCGTATGCACCTCAAATGTGATAATCATGCGGCACTGTTCATATCTAACAATCCATTCTTTCACGAGAGAACAAAACATATTGAAGTTGATTGTCACTACACTCGTGATTTGATCCAGAAAGGACTGATTTCTACTTCTCATGTTGCTTCAGGGGATCAGATTACATACATGTTTACCAAAGCTCTTGCGAGTGGTCCCTTTCACCGTTGTTCCAAGCTGAGCATGATAGACATATATGCTCCATCTTGAGGGGGAGTGTTGAAATTCTTATATCTCTGGTTCTTTATTTATATTTGTTATTTCTCTAGTCTATCTTATGTAATTTTCCCATAGAGCTTTTCTCCTATATAAGAGAGCTCTATGGCACAAAGGAATATAACTTTTCATTCTACAACTTCCACAATGATTGTATAAACGATGAACGTGGAAGCATTTCAGAGATATAAGAATATAAAATGTAGAAGAGCACCAAGATTTTACGTGGAACTAATGTTACAACAACAAAAAAAATTTGATTTGGGGGGGGGGGATTGCAAGGGCATCCTTGCAATTTTCCCACCCAAATGAAAAGGGGGGAAGTTAGTTTCGACGTCCATTCCTGTCATCATTTTCGTGGATTCGTCCAATCCTACTCCATAAGTAGGATGAAACCACGGGAGAAGGCCTCTCAATGGTTGTGTATTCTGTATTGATCTCTCTCTATTATTACAATAGGCGAGGCTTCTTATATAGCCCCACTAGAATGAGTTAGTCCCACTCACAAATGATGTGAGTCTAAACTTGTGGATATGTAATTGGACCATGGAGGGATCCAATTACCCATCTCTACATATGATGCATACTCTTGCACTCCTCGTCGAGCTGGAGCTTGCAATGCTCAACTTGAACAAATAGATAGAAATCGCTCACTCGCGTACAAGACACTACTGATAATATCAAGTTAACACGTACTCTACTAGCTGCTTGTTGTGGACGTTGCTTCTCATGTCATACTAATGAGGAGGAACTGAAGGGCTGGAGTGTGAATTAAACTGGGTCTTCTCATTGGAGAACGTGTACTCTTTATTACGCATGTTAGAGTTATTGAAAATTGGAATAAGTCTCCTCGTCGAATAACGTGTGCTCTGTATTGTGCAGAGTTAGTGAAATTGGAATAAGTCTCCACATGGAGAAATCTGGCCCACAATTGCTCCATATCTCTGAAAAGCCAAAATGTGGCGCCTTAGATGCACATCGGAGAAGGTGGCATGCTTAGGATCGATGCCAACATCACCCTTGTGTCAGGGCACCTCCTCCCCTTCCGATCGTGCCACCTCCTTGCTCGTGAGAGCATGTTGGATTGGGGTAAAAGATCTTATGCAATGCCTAGAGGAGTTGCGCCAATTGTGGTCTTGCACTTAGGGTTCCAATAAGAACCCCATGTTGTGGGGGACGTTGGCTCTCCTATGAGGGAGCCCATCATCTGCATCTTTCAAATCCAAACTCCTGATTTTGGAAGAGGGTTTTGGAGTTGGTGGGTGGTGCAAGAAGGGTTTCAGATCTGAATACCATTGTAGAGGTCTTAGATAAGTAGGGTTCCTGGAGATACGCATCAGGAACCCATCTTTTGAAGGATGACCACTGCTACCGATTATTGGGAGATATACGAGACTTGCGTGCAAGAAGGTGCTGGGAATCGATAAACTTGACTTGATGATGAACTTTCGAATTCTTGAAACATTCATGAATTAGGGTTTTAGTAGAGATGTAGAACCCTGGCACAAAGATTTTGATGATTGTGTGATCTTCAGAATGTCGCACAGAACTAGGGTTGCATGAACCTGAGTTTTCCCTTGAATTTGGCGATGACGATCTTCAAAACTTGGACATGTAGGTTTTCATTAGAAACCCTAAAGTTGAACTTGAACAAATCATGAACATAAACATCTTCAGTAATAAATCACTGAAATCGAACCTGCTCTAATACCAAATACAAACGATGAGTGCGGAAGCATATCAAAGATAAAGAAATATAAAACGTGGAAGAACATCATGATTTTACGTGGAATCCTACTCCATAAGGAGTGTGATGAAACCATGGGAGGAGGCCTCAAGGGTCGGGTATTATGTATTGATACTACAATAGGTGTGGGGCTCCTTATCTAGTCCCACTAGAATGACTGAGTCCCATTCACAGATGATGTGGGAGTAACCGTGCGGATGTGGTAATCAAGGTCCTAAATGTCGGTTTTGGTCACTATTTCGATGAACGACCTAAACGAAATTTTGATTATTTCAATCATTTTTGTACTAAGGCTCCCATATTTTGGTCAATTCAGCCATTTCGGTCGAATTCTTGTAACTCGTCGAAATTGAAATTCGGCTGAATTTCGCTGAAATTTGAGGCCATGGTGGTAATTGGACCTTGGAGAGATCCAATTACCCATCCTTACGTATGACACATAGTCAAACAATGGCCAATGAACATATTAATTGCCGAAACCAACAAACAAATTTTGGCACCTTTTAACTTGATTGTGATGATTTGACCATACAAAAGAAAACTAGAGACGATATGTTTTGCCTCTACAGTGGACAGAGTCATGACCATGACAATAAGAAAAGTAGAATATATGAATAAAAAATACTGTCGTTGAGGTTGCAAAAACCAATCAACCAAGATGACTGGTCCAATTGAGGGGGATCGATTGCTTTTACTGTCATGAGAGCACTAAGACATCGATTGCGACTGTGCATGATCTGAACCAGAGAGGACTACTTCGGACGTCACGTGTCAGCCACTACATAGGCTGCAAATGTCTTCACCCAACCTCCAGCTAGGACATAGTTTGATTGATGCTTTTACACGATCAGCTGACATGATATATAGGTTCCAGAGTTTAGGTGAGTGTTGAGATAACATAGAGTTTCAAATGTTCATTTTCTTATATATGTACAACTTCTTTATTGGTTGTACAAATTTGCCACCACACCTATATAATGATATATAGATCTCTCATGACAAATCATGGTCTTTTCCTAACATGATTTGTGCTACAACAATAACAACAAAGCCTTTTCCCATAATTAAGTAGGGTCGGCTACATGATTTGTGCTACCAAGAGCTATTTATAATTGTACTGATCCTATAACAGGTATCTTGCCAGAGATTGCTGATGCAAGGCAGGAGTATTGGTGTTCCTTAGCCCCACTACCCTTAGAAGTAGTCTTGTCTGCGGGACAAAAAGCCAGAGAAGACACTTTAGCAGGTAAGAAGTTATTCATATAAAACCGATTGAAATTTCAGAGAAATGCAAGTTCGTGGTTACCATATTGTGTTAATTCGTTAATATTTCTTATTTGTGTATTTTTCTTCTAATTCTATCTGTCGAGTAGGAAGAGACTTTTTGGATGATGGAGATCGAGAACAATTGGATTTGAAAGATTTGAGTGGTGAAGGTAACATTGAAAGCATGCTTTTAGTTGAGAAGGGGCTTCGAGAGTTAGCTTCATTGAAGGTATTGCACATTGTAGTTCATCTCTACTTAAGGATGTTTTAATTCTTTCTTACATGCATGGTCTTTTCTGGTAGAATAATGTTATTTCCATGGTCGTATTTGCTTAAAATCTGGGAAAAGACGTACATGTAATTATTTAAGACATAATATTACTGCTACTATGTTATTGGACCTGTTGATGACGTAACATTATCGTTCACTGCACTGGAGAAGGTGATGTAATGCTATTATTTACCGTAGAGATCTCGACCTGAAAAGGTGCTTTTTTCCTTTATAGGTTGGCAAGGTTCGAGAGTGGTGGAGTTGCATGTAGGCTCCAATCTCTGGAGACTCAGGGTTAATGTAGAAGGTGATGCGTGGTAGCTGACTTCAGCTTAAGTAGAAATGCTGCATGGAGGGTCATGCGAAATCATTCAGTAGGGTTGGTGGTACTTTTTTCTGGTTGTGGATTTTATTACGGGTCATATTGAGTTTGTATGCTAGAGGAGGATGGAAATGTATATGATGAAGGGAGAATTCATGAGGATACAAGAGGCACATCCTGCTTAGACACGATCTCCTCTTGGAACCCTATAATAGAACATAAATTATATTTCTTTATCTGGATTAGACCGTTAAATCAAATATGGAAGGCGTTGATCATAGAAGCAACTAGAAGAAGACGCTTAAATAACATTTAATTGTCTCCCATTCACATATGGTCTCACACTAATTCCATCTTGGCATCGAGTTTAAACAAACCCATCACCCCTTAGAATTTCCGTCCTTTGGATTTCATCCCACCTGATCACAGTCATTGATTGATCCTGTAACCAGAATGCTGGATTGCTTGACTTATATGATAATACATGATTATCAAGTTAGAAATAAATATAATTGAACCAATTAATGTCGCCTAACGTTGCAACAAGAAAATACATTTGAAGAGCTCAATTTTGTATCATCATATATTTATAGCTATATGTCCCGATAATCTTCTAGTCATCGTGTTCTTTGCTGTCTTAACAATCACCACCTTCAGTTGAATCCACTTGAAGCAAGAAACGAGCTATTAGTCTTTTTTTGTCAATTTCCCCTCCTTGAGGCTAGTGTCACCTATCGACGTTGAGGAACTTCAAACAATATCAAGACTTGCTTTTTTGAGCTTCCTTTGTGAATATATTAGTTGGATTTTATGTCATGTCAACCTTCTTCATATTGATTCTCATTTTAGAAGGAAGTGATACCTTGCGATAATATATTTGGTCTTCTCATATGATGTAATTAAATTATGCTATTAGGATAGTGTGGTTGAGGTGCAAATATTTGGGGATCATATCATTTGGCTAAAAATGGTGCTTGAAGAAGAATCCTAAATGTTATCACAGTTTATACCAAGGTTTTAAAAACCGGACCGGACACTGAACCGGTTAGTCTTCGGTTTGGTCCGACCGGGTCGGACTGTCGGTCTAAATCGGTCGGACCGGTGATGATGTCAGCATGACATCATCATTCATATCGACTCGGAAAAAACCGGATCGGGCTTAATTTACTGGTCGGACCGGCCGAACCGGTTTTTTGAACCGATAAAACCAGATAGATATATGTAAATATGTATTTATATATCAATGAAATAATCATTTAAAATGTCAAATCTTTCAATATAAAAACATGATTGTCTATTTTGCATAAAACTCTACAAAGGTAGTCACATTTTCTAGCATTATATATGAATATAATATTGTAATAATTTATTTATAGTTGCTTTTAGAAAATTACCCCAAGAAAGTAGTGGCACAAGTTATATTCTAAAAAAGAGAGGGATGTAACTAAAATTGTAGAATTTAAGAAGAGTACAAGTGATAAAAACCCTATTATTTCATTATTTAAACTTTTATTTTAAAAAATATACTAAACCATCAAATCCGGGTCAATCCGGGTCAACCCGGTCCGACCACCGGTCTAACCCGGTTTTTTATTTTCTTTTTTTAAAAAAATTAATTACCTAAAACCGGCCGAACCGACCGGGTCGGGGCCGATTCCCGGTCCAACCGGTCCGACCGGCCGGTCCGGTCCGGTTTTTTAAACCCTGGTTTATACACTACAATTTGGTTTAGAGGAAATGATTAAACAAGATTTTGAGAGTATTTGTATAAGATTATGCAAGGAATCCCACAAAGAGAGGGTTGCATAGATGGGTATTTCAATGGATATGTTGGAAAGGATGCTTTAGAGTATGTTAATGTTCTTGTAGGTGATGGCTTCAGTGTTAGAATGAAGAGGGAAAAATCATTCTGGATTTTATAACATCTTATGACCTTTTTCATAGCAAATACTCTCTTCAAGAAGATGGAGGAACATTTAATTACTTATCATAGTGGCCTAACTAAAACACATATAAATTACTTTGAGATGAGGAGAAGAGATAGGTTGTGCCGCAAAGACTGCAAAGTAATTCCGCCAGAGAGCTTGGCATCACAACATCGCTTGCTAGTCATAGATGTGCAAATTAAACGATCAGAAAAGAAAAGGATCATTCCCAAATCCACTAGAACTAGATGAGGAAATTTTTACTTGAAGTAAGCAAGCCTCAACGATAAGGTTTTAGGAGACTTAGGTTGGGAATGTAACGGAAGTGCAAACAAGATGTTGGATGCGATAACATCTTATATGCGAATGGTAGCTAGAGAGATGCTAAACGAGTCTAAAGGGGAGTTCCATGACAAAAGGAGGCTTCGTGGTAGAGTAAAGGGGTACAAGAGAATCTTCAAATCAAAATAGCATGCTTTAAAGCTATGTATAAGGATGGAACAAAGGAAATTGTCACTAATAGCGGAAGAAAAAATGCAGTAAGTGAAGCTAAGATAAAACCTTATAAAATTTAGTACAATAAGATTGAATCTAAAGAGGGATATAAGGATATATATATATAGATTGGTCGAAGCCATATAAGGTCGTATCGATATCGTATCGGTCTGCCCATAAAAGGATATATCAGGATATATCGCTGATATATCGATAATATTAGTGGAAATTTCAGAAATAGCTCAAGAAAGCCATTTTTTGCCTTTTTTTCAGAAATTAAGATCGTCCAAGATATTAAAAGAACAAATAACCTACAAATACACACTTATGTTACATATATTGATCATTTATAGGCCATATATCGCACATATCGGTCATATCGAACATATCACTATTAATGTTTATTCCTGACCTATAGATGTTGGAAATTGATTCCATTCAAGTTCTTATAACATTAAATAACTTACAAATATACACCTAGATTGCACATATAGATCATCTATAATGCTTATATCACGCATATCGGTCATATCGAGCACATAATGAAGGAGATTGAGATGAGTCATTTGATTTGATTAAAAAAATGTACTTATTGATTAATGAGACAATGGTATAAAGATTTATCTATTCAAATAAATAAATAAAAAATGTAAATTAATGCGATATTGTAGAAGAGATTACCTAGAACCAAAAGTTCCATGGAGGATCTGAATACCCCTGCCTTGTTGTCTCTCATAGCGGAACGGGGACTTGATGAACTCGCAGTAGTTTTCCTATGTCATATACGAGTACATGGCCTTCTAATCCATGACATACTACATGTATTGATAGTCATCGATCCCCATGAGTATCTCGAGACGAGGATTGGCATAATGAAGGAGATTGAGATGAGTCATTTGATTTGATTAAAAAAATGTACTTATTGATTAATGAGACAATGGTATAAAGATTTATCTATTCAAATAAATAAATAAATAATGTAAATTAATGCGATATTGTAGAAGAGATTACCTAGAACCAAAAGTTCCATGGAGGATCTGAATACCCCTGCCTTGTTGTCTCTCATAGCGGAACGGGGACTTGATGAACTCGCAGTAGTTTTCCTATGTCATATACGAGTACATGGACTTCTAATCCATGACATACTACATGTATTGTTAGTCATCGATCCCCATGAGTATCTCGAGACGAGGATTGGCAACAGTAGATCCGATATCATAAGGTGCACGACGAGGCTGCGATGTACTAGCCTCAGATCATCGAGATGATGACGACAGAGTAGGAGAAGATCTCTGTGGAGGATGTTGATGGAAATGAGAATGAGAACTTGTTTCTTCTAGGGAACCCTAGGCTCTCTTATATAGAAAAAGCCTATGGGTAAATTACATAAGGTGGAATAAGGAAAATAAACATAACATACGAGTACATAAACTAGAAATATATCTACACTCCCCCTCAAGATGGAGCATAGACGTCAATCATGCTCAGCTTGGATGAACATTTCTGAAACGGCCCTATGAGCAACGACTTAGTAAAGATATCTGCAGTCTGCTCTCCTGAACTAGCATGGGAAGTAGAAATAAAATCCTTCTGAATCATATCCCTGGTATAGTGGCAGCCTACCTCAATATGTTTTGTCCTTTCATGAAATGCAGGATTATTAATAATAAATAATGCTGCTTGATTGTGACATTGTAATTGCATGGGTAGAGGTACATCTATATGCAGATCTTCTAATATGGTTTGAACCCACATCATCTCCGTAGTTGCCTGTGCCATGGCCCTGTAATCGGATTCAACACTAGATCTAGCCACCACTGTCTGTTTCTTGCTTTCCTAAGAAACTAAGGAACTGCCAACAAACACTGCAAAACCTGAGGTAGATTTCCGGTCTCTAGGATATCCTGCATAATCCGCATCAACACATGCATAGATAGAGAGATTTGTTTCTTTCCTGAACAACAATCCTGCACGTGGAGATGCCTTTAGATATTTTAGTATCATACATACAACATCCATATACAACATCCGGCACCTGGAGATGACTGTAGATCTGAGTCTTGGATGTACAAATGATAGGGTTGGTAAAGAAAAGGAGGGTTTCTAAGATAACTAGAACTAGATGGTGGAATCTTCCACTGAAGCAAGCGAGCTTCTGGGAGAAGGTTTTAGAAGACTTATCTTGGGATTGTAGCGGTAGTGCAAACGAGATGTGGGAGGCAGTAGCTTCTTGTATTCGAAAGGTAGCCAAAGAGATGCTAGGCGAGTCAAAGGAAGGAGCTCCATGTCAAAAAGAGGCTTGGTGGTGGAGTGAAGGGGTGCAAGAGAAGCTAAAAATAAAAAGAGCTTGCTTTAAAGCTATGTCTAAGGATAGAACAGAGGAAACTGTCACAAACTACAAAATATCGAAGGAGGCAAAGAAGGTTGTAAGCGAAGCTAAGTCAAAATCTTATGAAGTTTTGTATAATCTCGACTCTAAGGAGGGACAGAAGGATATATTCAGGTTGGCCAAAGCAAGAGAAAGAAAAACTAAAGACCTTTCTCAAGTAAGATGCATTAAGGACGAGGAAGGCCATGTGCTTGTTACTCAGAAGGATATAAAGACTAGATGCGAGCAGTACTTCCATAAACTTTTCATTGGGGAAGGAAATAGAGATATCACTTTGGGTGATCTAGCTTGTAGTAAAAGTTACTTGAATCGTGCATGCCATAGACGGATACAAAGAAAGGAAGTAGAGGAGGCTTTGAAGGTTATGAGACCTGGAAAAGGTGTAGGACCAGATGACATCCCTGTAGAAGTATGGAGAATTTTAGGTGAGCGTGGTTTGACTTTGCTTACGAATCTATTCAATGTTATTTGGCGAAACAAGAAAATGCCTGAAGATTGGAGGAGTATCGTGGTGCCTCTTTATAAGAATAAAGGAGACATTCAAAATTGTTCAAATTATAGAGGTATCAAGTTGATGTGTCACTATGAAAATTTGGGAACGTGTGATCGAAAGAAGGTTGAAGCAAATTTCCAATGTAAAAGAAAACCAATTCGGATTCATGCCAGGTCGCTCAACGACTGAAGCCATCCATTTGCTGAGGCGAACAATGGAGATTTATAGAGCTAAACGAAAGAACCTCCACATGATCTTTATTGATTTGGAGAAGGCTTATGATTCTGTCCCACGAGAGATATTGTGGAGAGTGTTGGAGAAGAGACAACTACCTGTTCTATACATTAACCTCATAAAGGACATGTATGATAGGGCTTTATCTTGTGTAAGGACCCCGTCTGGGAAGACTGGATATTTTGACATTTACATTGGTTTACATCAAGGTTCTTCTTTGAGTCCATTTCTTTTTTACTTTGATTATGGACGAGTTGACCAGTCACATTCAGGATGAGTTACCTTGATGTATGTTATTTGCTGATGATATTGTGTTAATTGACGAGACTAGAGATGAAGTAAATGAGAAACTTGAGGTCTGGAGACATGAGTTGGAGACTAAAGGATTTCGTATAAGTAGGGCTAAGACGGAATATATGGAGTGCACCTTTGATGGAAGCAATGGTGAAGGAATCGAGGTGAAGATTGGTGACGATAACATTCAAAAGAGAGATTCCTTTAAATATCTGGGATCTATTCTGCAACATGATGGGGAAATTGATGGAGATGTTAATAATAGAATAAACACAGGCTGGCTAAAGTGGAGAGGAGCCTCTGCTGTTCTCTGTGATAAGAAAATTCCTTCAAGGATTAAAGGACAGTTTTACAAAGCAGTCGTGGGACCTGCTATGCTTTATGGGTCTGAATGTTGGCTTGTAAACCATAGACAGGTGCAGAGAATAGATGTAGCAGTAATGAAAATGCTAAGGTGGATATGTGGACACACACGTAAAGATCGGATTCGGAATGATGCAATCAGAAAGAAAGTTGGTGTAGCTCCGATCGTGGATAAGATGCGAGAAAACCGCTTAAGATGGTTTGGACATTTGCAAAGAAGATAAGTTGATGCACCAGTTAGGAGATGCGAGTGTTGGGATGTTGAGCCGGCTAAGAGAGGACGAGGACGACCCACGAAGTGTTGGAAGGAGACCATACGAAGGGATCTTAGTTTTGTGGATATAAGCCCGGGATTGGCCCAAGATAGATCTGAATGAGGCGAAGAATCCATGTAGCCGACCCTACTTAATTGTGGGAAAAGGCTTGGTTGTTGTTGTTGTTGTATATACATCATCCATGCGCAGCTGTCTTGGCTGTTCCGTGAACTGACTCATCCGACTTACCACAAAAGCAATGTCAGGTATAGTGATAGTAATATAGAGAAGCTTTCCCACCATTTCTCTAAGCAATGTCAGGTATAGTGATAGTAATATAGAGAAGCTTTCCCACCATTTCTCTATATCTTCTTTTGTCAACTTCCTCTGTATCATCTCCATATAACTTTAACTAGGATCCATGGGACTAGTGGAGGGTCGACACCCGATCATACCTGTCTCAACAAGCATATCTGTAATATATTTTCTTTGGGTCATCACAAGACCCTGCGTATTCCTCGCAAATTCCAATCCCAGAAAATATCGTAGAGTACAAAGATCCCTAGTCACAAACTGATGGCTTAAAAATGCTTTTGCCATCTTTATCCCTTGCATGTCATCTCCCGTAACAAGTATATCATCAACATATACCATAATAGCATCAGTACCTCTGGGAGTCTTCTGGACAAACAAAGAGTTGTCAGCATTTGATCTTTTGAACCTTTTCTTCTAGATTAAATCTGAAAGCTTCTGAAACCATGCTCGCAGACTTTGTTTAAGACCATATATGGCCTTGTGAAGTCTACACACCATCTGACACTCCCCCTCAATAGCAAACCCCAGAGGCTGCTACATGTAGACATTTTCCTGCAGATAAGGTAACAACAAATCTCTGAAAATCATCAGTGAGGAGATGGAATGAAACCTGTGAAGCAAGTGGATAGGATGCACACGTCCGCTTAGAATTCCTCAAGGCAATATGTATATCCAAATCATCTGCAGTGTCCACCTATATGTCATTCTTTTGCACTGGTGCATTGTCAGTCCCATCGTTACTAATATCACTTGGACATACCTGGGGCGTGGTGGATGAATGACGACCTCCATGAGCAGGAATCATACGACAGGTATAAAATTTCGGTAAAGGTGGGTCTGGTGGTTGCAGAGGTGGTGGTGGTGATGGTGGTGGCACAACATGAGTTGGTATGTTATCAGACTGACGCAGAGGAGGATGCGGCACATAGATGTCATCATCGGTAGTGGAAGAAGTCATCCTATCACCTGTAGGCGAAAAATACATCACAGTCTCAAAGAAGGTGACATTGGCACTAACATAATATCTTTTGTTCACAGAATCATAGCATCGGTAACCCTTTTGAGTACGAGAGTACCTAAGAAACACACACTTAACAACCCTAGGTGAGTGCTTGTCAATCCCCATAGTGAGTTGATGGACAAAGGCGATTGAACGAAAAATACAAGGGGTTAGGGAGAACAATTCTTTGTCAGGAAAGACAATAGACAGATGAACTTTCTCACCCAAGATAGATGATGGCATACGATTGGCCAGATAACATGCCATAAGAACAACATCACCCCAAAAAGACAGAGGAGCACAACTATGAATGAGTAAAGTCCGAGTTATATCAAGAAGATGATGGTGTTTTCTTTCTGCAACACCGTTTTGTTGAGAAGTGTAGGCACAAGGTGTTTGATGAATAATGCCACGAGACAAGAAAAATGTGAAAGAGCACGAGTACAAAATTCTAAGGCATTATCTGTGCGCACAATCTTCACTTTAGAAGTCAAAACATTTCGAACTTCATTGATAAGATTTTAATTACATCCCCAACGTTCGATTTATTTTTCAATAAAAAGACCCAAGACAATCTAGAGAAATCATCAATGACTACTAGGTAAAACCTGTGCCCTGGTGATCGGGAACACGACTCGGACCCCAAATGTTAACATGCAACAACCCAAAAGGGGAGCGACTGCTCCGAGACTCACGACTAGGGAAAGTAGATCTGTGATGCTTTCCCAATTGACACGCTTCACACTGAAAAGAAGACTTCGGTGAAATCTGGGGCAAGATATGTCGTAGCTTCTGAAGAGGGAGATGGCCAAAACGCGGATGCTAAGTAAAGGGAGAAGTAGTTCAACTGGATTGAGATGAGACTGTTAGAATACTTCGATGTTTATTCCATAGAGCCCTCGGGTCTCTTATATAGGGAGAGAGCCCTTGGGTAAATTACATGAGAGGTACATAAAGAAACTGAAATAATAAATAACACCAACGACAAACAACTATCTCTACACTCCCCCTCAAGATGGAGCATAGATATCTATCATGCTCAGCTTGGAAGAACATCTCTGAAAAGGTCCTCGGAGCAATGGCTTTGTGAATATATCTGCTGTCTGGTCCTCTGAGCTGACGTGAGACGTGGAGATGAAGCCCTTCTGAATCATGTCCCTAGTGTAATGGCAATCCACCTCTATGTGTTTTGTTCTCTCATGGAAGGCTGGATTGTTGGCAATGAATAACGCTGCCTGATTGTCACATTGCAGGTTCATAGGCAACGGAACTTCAACATTCAAATCTTCTAGGACTGCTTTAACCCACATCATTTCAGTGCTTGCCTGTGCCATGGCCCTGTTGTAACATCCACATTCAAACAAACCCGAACTCGTCCGATTTTGGGTCTAATGAACCCAAAAACGTTGTCGGTCAATACTAAACAACCTAAAACGGCCAATTGATCATGAATCAAAAGTCGTTCGGGCGAAATCGACCGAAAATCGGTCACACCGTAATACGCGCCGTGAAAAGCCGCGACGCAAATTCGGAAACCGCGAAACGAACCAAGACCGTCATTAGATCCTATTCGACGACACGAGACCAACGGAATCGACCGTTCGTCAATCAGAGGTCATATGATATTTTAAATCGAAAAATTTAACCTTAAACAAAATCCGTATCCGAAAACTTCGGGTATTCAAAATCCGACCGAAAGTATATCAACATTATACTCATATTGACCGTCATTCTGAGACGATCGAAATGGGATATTGCGCGCCGAAATCAGAAGCCCGAGGTGCGCGTATGATCAAATTTTAAGTATGTTAAGTAAAGAGATTTTTTTAAATTAAATAAATATATATATAACTGTAGCAGACACTGTCTGTTTAAAAAAAAATATCACGGATGACTTTAAATATATATATATATAATAGTAAAATTTTGCTGCTACAGTAACAGTAGCAGACAGTATCGGTTATAGCAAATGTATATATAAAAAATTTTTTTTTTTAAATAACAGGCTGCTGGATATTCCAGCACCCTCCACTTGTTCCCTAAAACTAATTCCACTTGGCTCTCTTTTCCACTTGGCAAAGCCCAAAACCCACCCTCTTGTTATATAAAGCCCCACTCCCTTACACTTTTTCCTCGTCAAGATCCCCAACCGAGAGAGAGAGACTCCAATTTTCCCTTTCCACTTTCTCCCCCAAATCTCCTCTCTCGTTCCAAACCTTCCAGCCAATAGGAAAATCCAAATTTTTGTTGGCTGGAGCTGCTGCTCTTAAAAATCAAAAGTGCTAAGCTGAAGTCCAGGAGCTGCTGCTTCTCAAGCAATTCCTTCTTTTCTCTGAAGCATTTGCAACGGTTGGAGCTTGTTGTCACTCCAGTTCAAGCCCATTTTCTACTCCTTGTTTCAGATCAACCACTGCATGTCAATTTAACCTAAAGAGGTACCATCCCTCCCCTCCAATTTGCTGCCATACATGTGTATAATCCTATTGATTCCATCTTGTTGCTTTGTATACCATATTTGACATTAATTTACATCTTTAGATGATGATAAAACTTAAGATTCCTGAGACTGATAATAAATTATTTAATATGATTTGAAAAATCACAACGATTCTCACGCCATACAAGTGATTGAATGTAATATACTGTTGAATATGTTAAAATACATTTATTTTAACAGACTATGTCTATTGGAAATAAATGCATATTGATCTTGAGAAAAGTTATACAAATAGTTTTTTTTTAAGTAAGACATGCTCGTATATACAATGTGGTGGCCAACATAAAAGTATTTTATGTGTCGTATGTTGCACTATTATGGGTTGAAAGTTTTTTGATTTAATAAAATTTGAAGTCTTTAGGCTGAACAATCATCTCTTGGGTTCTAAAATCACTCAAAAAAAAAATAGTGATAACATTTCTTTCTTGTATTTGAGTTCGTCCAGTATGTCAATTTAAAAAAAAATTTATCTCTATGCCATGGAATGCTGGTATATGCATAATTGAATAATTGAAGCATGAACTTTAAGAGTCTGGAACAATTTAAGACTGCTTAAAAGCAAAGAGTTTGGAATATTGTATATTAGATTAGTAAATTATACATCAAGCACGGATCTGGGATATAAGCTGGAAATAGTACATAAAGATATTTTCAACAAAATATTTAGAATTAGAGGACAAAAGGCGGAATTATTAATAAATTAAATGGTAATTATTAAGGTGTAGTAGGAACTGGGTTTTTTAAAGTTGGTTAGCTATTAGAGTTAAGTACTGCCAGAGAGAGGTTTCATATTTACCGAGATCAAAAATATAGATATATATAAATATATATAAATCATTTAAGCTAGGGGGATTTAGGTGATGGAGATCAAATTGTAATTAAATATACAGAATTAGAGGATGATGATTGGATAAAAAAAAAGATTATAATACGTGGTGATTCGCAAGTACTTAAATTTTGACATACTTAGTTATGTGCCAATACTTAGGGATTTTTATTAATCCCAAAGAAAAAAAAGGGGGTAATGCTCCCTAGTAGAGAATAGCAAGATGTGCATCAGACTTATACTCTAAAGTCATTATCAAATAAAGAGTTATAAATTGTGGCTAAATATTGAATAAATTAGAATCGGACATAAATGGGTTGGTTAGACCTTTAGAGCTGTAAAGAAATATATACTAGATAGGTGTTTCACGTAATACTAAGGCATTTCAATTGATGTCATATATGTGGTTCAGTAATATCAATCAATAACGCCGGTCATTGCGACTTTTACACATGACCGTGCGAGGGCGCGGTGACCCTCAACTGGGCGGAGGAAAGGAAGCCCAGCTAGGGCAGCGGCCGCCAAGTGCGCGGGTCTAGGATCCCAGTCTTTTACACGGTTTTACGCGAGCTCGCAGTGTTTTTACGCCTCGTTGGGATCCAGACTTTAGACCAGTTCCGCTGACCCTGTTTTAGGATGCCCAGGCGGGGGATCCTGGTTTGTTCAGCTTTACGTACGAGCTCGGTTGCTCGTACTAGTCGGGCTGTTTTTCTAGAGCGACTTTTCTAGGGAGTCACTCTCACCCGTCTCAGTGGCGTAGTTGGGAAGTAGACCTATCCCTCTATTGGACCGCGCTTCCAATTAGAGGGCGAGACGGAAGAGCCATTTGTAGGCTTCTTCACCGCTTGAGTTACTTCGCCAACAGACATGGCGATTCTACATCTAGATCATCCATATCTGCATCTATACCATCTGGAATTGTATCTGAAACATTGGAATTAAGAATTTGAGAAGTTACGATCAAAAGTTAGGGTTAGCAGGAAATGACCATTCTCTCTACCCAATGATTTAAATAAATTAATAGATCTTTCCAATCATAACTTTTCCATTATCACTCAACAACGTGATCTATGAATAGATATGTGCTTACACTCAGATACTCATGAATACTCAAGTACTATAAAATATGTCACATGTGGGGAATGCCGGGGTATGGGACAAACATTTGAGATGCTTACAAGTAGCCTGAAAAACCTTTTTTATTGCAAAGTAGAAATAAAGTTTAATTTGAGTTGTTCTCGCCTCTCTACTTGCTTTCTTTTGTAAATAATAAATGCCTGTTATTTTATATAAGTTTTTGGGAGGTACCAGCAACCGCTGACGCCTTTTCTTTCCTAACATGTTTGGCAGGCAAACAGCCTGCAGCTCAGTAGCTATACATGCTTCCTGGAGACAGAGTTTATACCCGACGGTATGAATTACTTTGTCTCAGTTTTTGTCCAGATAATGATGTAAATGTTATCTCTTTTGTATCACATTTTGGGATATATGTTGTAACATGGAATATGCTTGTACATGTTGTAAATGGATATGAATATTAATGAAAAGAATTTTGGTGCCATATTGTCTCTTTTACTTGTGGTCATGTATTGAGAATGAATGTCATAGTTGCAAAAAAAAAATTTCCCTGTATTTTTGCGACTTGTGCGATTAAACATGAATGATATCTTGCGAATTGCGCGTAAACGGGTACCCGGATCCTGAGGGGTTAACACCTGTACTCGGATTCGGCACTTGATCTCGCCACAACAGTCTGCTTCTTGCTTTTCCAGGAGACTAAGGAGCTTCCTATGAAGATAGCAAACCCAGAAGTAGACTTACGATCCCGTGGACATCCCGCATAATCCGCATCTGCGCAAGCTGAAATCGACAAATCCGTGCCTTTCTTGAACAGCAACCCTGTGCCTGGTGAAGACTTCAGATATCTCAATATCATGTACAATGCATCCATATGTACTTGCCTTGGCTGCTCCACAAATTGACTCACCCGGTTTACTGCAAGTGCAATATCCGGTCGAGTTATAGTGATGTATAAGAGCTTGCCCACCATTTCTCTGTACCTTCTCTTGTCCACCTCCTCAGTGTCATCATCGTACAACTTCATACTCGGATCCATCGGTGTACTTGAAGGTCTGCATTCAGTCATTCCTGTTTCAGCCAGCTAATCTGTGACATATTTTCTTTGAGTCATCACCATTCCTTGTGCATTTCTTGCAAACTCTATCCCCAGAAAATACCGTATAGTGCCTAGATCCTTTGTAATGAATTGGCTGCCCAGCATAGACTTGGTTATCTCAACCCCTTGTGCATCATCTCCAGTAACCAATATGTCATCAACATATACCATAACAACGATGGTACCTCTAGGAGTATTCCGGACGAACAGTGAGTGATCCGCATTTGATCTTCTGAAGCCTTGTTGTTCAATAAGCTGGGAGAGCTTCTGGAACCATGCACGAGGACTCTGCTTAAGGCCATAAATAGCCTTATGAAGTCTGCATACCTTCTGAGTCTCCCCCTCAGCAGCAAACCCAGGTGGCTGCTGCATGTAGACTTCCTCCTGTAGATCACCATACAAGAAAGCATTCTTAACATCAAGCTGAAATATGGGCCAGCCACGTACCACAGCAACCGATAGAAGAATGCGAAGGGTAGAATGTCTCGCCACTGGGGAAAACGTGTCCAGGTAATCTACCCCATATGTCTGTGTAAACCCTCGTGCTACAAGCCTGGCCTTGTATCTGTCAAGACGACCATCTGCATGATATTTAACTGTAAAAACCCACTTGCAGCTCACCACAGACGCACCTGGAGGAAGAGGGACTAGAGACCAAGTCCCTCTGGATTGTAAGGCACGCATCTCCTCATCCATTGCTAAACGCCAGCATTCAGTCTTCATGGCATCCTGATATGTTCGTGGTATCTCAACTGACGATACAGCAGCGGCAAACTTCTGGAAATCCCCAGTGAGACGATGAAAGGAAACATGAGAGGCTAGGGGATATGAGACACACTGTCTTCGCTGTTTCCTATGAGCAATAGGCTGGTCCAAGTCATCCAAAACAGTGCTGACCGGTTGGTCCTCCTCCTGTGGTACAAGCTCCTGCACATGTGCATTATTTAACCCATCATTAATGTCAGAACATACCTGAGGCGTGCTGGATGGTTGAGATGTAGCTTGAGCTGGGACCGTGCGTCTCGTGTAGAACTTAGGGAAAGGAACAACTGGGGGTGGTGGTGGTGGTGGTGGAGGGGTTGGTGGTGGTGGTATTATTTGAGATGCTGGAGTAGAGGACGAACCCAGGCTTGGAGGTAGTGGAACATAGACTTGGGAGTCTGATGATGTGGAGGAGACCAATCTGTCACCTGCAGGGGAGAAGTACATGACAGGTTCGAAGAATGTAACATCTGCACTCACATAGTATTTGTTATGGACAGGATCATAGCAGCGGTACCCCTTCTGTGTCCTGGAGTAGCCCACGAAAACACACTTGATAGCCCTAGGGGATAGCTTATCAAGCCCCGGAGATAAGCGGTGAACAAAAGCGACAGTGCCAAAAACCCGAGGTGTCAATGTAAACAAGTCTCTGTCCGGAAAGAGAGCAGAGATTGGAGACTTTTCCCCAAGAATAGTTGTAGGCATTCGATTGACCAAATAACACGCAGTAAGTATAGCATCACCCCAAAAGGTTAATGGAGCACAACTCTGAATAAGTAAGGTGCGAGCAATGTCAAGGAAATGTCGATGTTTTCGTTCGGCAACTCCATTTTGTTGAGAGGTGTAGGGACATGTGGTTTGGTGGACAATGCCTTTAGATGAAAGAAAGCTGGCAAGAGAGCGAGTGCAGAACTCCAATGCATTGTCAGTACGCACATACTTAACAGTAGATGAAAAAACATTCAGAACTTCATTAATTAGATTTTGAATAACATTTCCTGCTTCAGATTTATTCTTGAGAAGAAAAGTCCACGACACTCTGGAAAAATCATCAACCACAACTAGATAGAACCTGTGCCCCTGGTGATCCGGGACACGACTTGGACCCCAAATATCTATATGAAATAATTCAAACGGGGAGCTACTGCTCCGACTCTGACGACCGGGGAAGCTAGACCGATGGTGCTTCCCCAACTGACATGCTTCACATCGAAAAGAAGAACTCGGAGATATCTGAGGCAGGAGATGACGCATCTTCTGCAGCGGTAGATGACCGAACCGAAGATGCCAGGTGTACGGAGAAACAGAGGCCTGGGTATGCAAGGAGACACCAGCGTAGGAGTTACGAACGAGACGATAAAGGCCATTGTGCTCAGAACCACAACCAATCACCCTGCCCGTCAGTATGTCCTGAAAAATAACAGACGATGGATCAAAAATAGCACGACAGTGCAAATCACGTGTAATCTGACTAATTGATAAAAGGTTCATCGAGAATTCTGGAGCATGTAGCACATTCTGTAGGTGCATAGAGGGTAGCAAAGCTGTCTCCCCCTAACCGATGATAGGAGACTGGGTGCCATCCGCAATGAGTATAGAGCGACCTAGCTGAACAACCCTGTATGACTGCAGAATATCTCGCTCACGGCAAAGATGATGGGTAGCTCCAGAGTCGACGATCCATCCTGTGAGATCATGACTATGAAATGGGGCTGAAGGACTACCTGAGGCACTGGCTGAGGCCGATGTACTGGCTGACGCCGAAGCCGCAACATCAGAGACATCTGCACCCTCTGATGAAGAAGATTGTGGCATGATATCCCGAAGTCGTGCCACCAACTCCTCGAACCTGTGATCTGAAGTAGATGCGGGTTGACCCTGAACATGATCAGCTACTCGTGCAGAAGGAGGAAAACCATGCTTGGAATAGCATGTATCCTCTGAATGACCAGTACGGCGACAATAGGAGCACGTAGAGCGTATGCGGCCTCCACGACCACGTCCACCACTTCCCCTGCCACGAAACGAGGACGAACTACCACGTCCCCTGGAGACTGCCATTGCTGACGGAGTCGCAGTCGCTGTATTGGATGGAACGGGTACACGACTGAGCCGCCTGTATACATCTTCTATCGGTGGGATAGTGGCATCTGCCAGTATCTGAGCGCGTGCTGCCTCGTACTCCGGATCTAGGGAAGCGAGTAATACGCCCACCATAGTGGCGTTGCGGAACGTCTTCTGCTGTTCCGGCGTGGCTGTAAGCGGAATGGTACTGTAGAGCTTCTCGAACATGCCACGAAGCGACGTGTACAGGGAATGAAGAGGCTTCCCATTCTGCTTCGTGGTAAATATGTCATGCTGCAACTGGAGCATCTTCGTCTCATTACGGACCTGAGAGTACGTCATAGCCAAAATATCCCACATCGCCTTAGCGGTGGGCTGGTGAAGAACATCATTCGCTATCTCCATTGTGAGCGTACCTGAGAGCCACACCTTGGCGTACGCATCATCCGCCTCCCATGAGACATAGATTCCTGTCTTCTTTGGCGGTTCATCCTCGGTAAGAATATGTTTCTTACCACACGACTTCATGAGACTGAGGAACTGCATCGCCCACAGTTCGTAGTTCGTCCCGTCCATCTTGACGATTGGTGCCGAACCTTTGAAGGCACCTATGGCGGGCATATCTAACTTCTGATCGGACATGATGCCGGAGAAGAGCAACTACTGATAGACCAAGAAAATACTGTCTACCAAAACCTTGTAGGATTCAAGTGCATAGGTAGACGATTATGCACTTGAATCAAACATAACGGCGAGTCCTAGGAAGAACGCGGCACCGAGTAGAGGCTGTGAGAGCCTCTACTTGACGAAGACGACTTCGGAAAGGCGACGGCGGCTGCTGGACAGCGGTGGGGGCGTGCCGCTGTGACTGGCGGCAGGTGGAGGGGCTAGTGGAGGGGCCCGGCGGCGTTAGGGTTGGACCAGCGGCGTGGGGGTGGCCGCTAGGGAGGCCCGGCGGTGGAGAGAGGCCGGTGTGGAGGCCCCGCGGCGGTGGAGGTGGGCGTTGGGGAGGAGAGAAGGGTCCGAAACCCTAGAAGGAGAGGTGGGGGGGCCGAAACCCTAGAGGGGGGGGTGGAGAAACCCTAGGTTAGGGTCATGGCTCTGATACCATGTTAGAATACTTCGATGTTTATTCCATAGAGCCCTCGGGTCTCTTATATAGGGAGAGAGCCCTTGGGTAAATTACATGAGAGGTACATAAAGAAACTGAAATAATAAATAACACCAACGACAAACAACTATCTCTACAAAGACACCGGCATAGGGGTGCGGACCAACCGATAGAGACCATCCCGCTCACAGCCACAACCAATCACCCTGCCCATTACAATGTCCTGAAAAATAAGAGACAATGGATTAAAAATAGCCCGTTAATGCAAATCATTTGTAATCTGACTAATAGAAAGTTAATTCATTGAAAAAGCTGGAGCATGCAAAACATCCTGTAGTCACATAAAGGGTGTCAAACTGATCTCCCCCTATACAATGATGGGTGAATGAGTCCCATCCGCTATTACTACCGATCTCCCTGGTGGAACCTCCCTGTATGATATGAACTTATCTCCGTCTCGACAGAGATGATGTGTCGTACTGGAGTCCATAATCCATCCTGAAACTTCAGAACTATGACAGGACGTAAAGGCATACACGCTACCTGATGTACTAGTTGGGGCTGACGTGCTGGCAGAGGCTGAAGCTGCTATGTTTGAGTGACCTCCTGGCAAGTCAGTAGTGGGAGGAGGCATGATATCACGTAGTATGGCGACAAGATCCTCAAAACGCTGATCTGGAGTAGATGTCGATGTAGGCACAACATGCTCGGCGGATGATGCTGGAAAACCATGCTTATAATAGCATGTATCCTCCGCATGGCCCAGGCGATGACAGAAGGTGCATGGCTGACGGAATCGGCCACCTCGACCACGAGGTCCACGACCACGAAAAGAAGAAGAGGCACCTTTGCCTCTGGAAGCTGTCATCGCTGAAGGAGGTGGATTAGTGACAGTAGAAAGAACTATGATTCTGCTGAGCCGTCGATGCACTTCTTCCACTGGAGGAATAATAACATCCGCCAGGATCTGTGAGCGGGCCACATCATACTCCGGGTCAAGTGCCACTAGTAAGACCCTCACTATTTTAGCATTCCGGAACGTCTTCTGCTGCTCAGGGGTTGCTGTCAGGGGAATGATATTGTAAAGCTTCTCAAACATCCCTCGTACGGATGTATACACCGAATGCAACAACCGACCATTCTGCTTGGCCGTAAATATATCATACTGAAGTTGGAGGATCTTGGTCTCGTTTCTCATCCGCGAGTACGTCGCGACAAGGATATCCCACATGGCCTTAGTCATGGGCTGATGGAGGACATCATTAGAAATCTCCACAGTCAGAGTGCCTGAAAGCCAGATCTTGGCATATTAATCATCAGCCTCCCATGAGGCATAAATCCCAGTTTTCGCTGCCGACTCATCTTCGGTAAGAATGTGCTTCTTACCGTTGGACTTCATGAGACTCATGAACTGCATCGCCCAGAGCTCGTAATTCGTCCCATCCATTTTGACTATTGGTGCTGGACCATGAAAGCGTCGATGGAGGGCATGTCGACTTTGTTTTCTGACATTGTGGCCAGATACAAAGAACTAGGGTTTGTAGACCAATGAATAACTATCTATATAAACATGTATGGAGTTGAGTGCATATGTAGACTTATGCACTCAAATCCATGAAGAAGTAGAAAGAGAAGAGGACGTCGCCGAGTTGAGAGGGAAGGGGGTCGGTGTCGAGTAGAGAGGGGAGGGGTGGGCAGCGCACCAGCTAGATGGTGGAGTGACGGGGGTGGTATACCGGCGGGATGATGAGGGGGTGGAGGAGGAAAGGTGGGCAAGGAAGAAGGGGTGGTGAGGAGGGACGGGCGGCAACGGTGGTGGGGAGGGAGGGCGGCGGGCTGGTAAGGGTAGCAGGGGGGCATGTTAGGATTTTTTTAGGGTGGTGACTTTGATACCATATTGGTGGAAATGAGAATGAGAACTTGTTTATTCCAAGAAACCCTAGGTTCTCTTATATAGAGAAAGCCTATGGGTAAATTACATAAGGCGGAACAAGGAAAATAAACATAAAGTACGAGTACATAAACTATAGAAATATCTCTACAGAGGACGACCTGGAGGAGGAGGCACAAGCGTATACTCGGGGAAGAAACCAAAACTGTCACCACCAATGAAGCTACCCTAGCTCAACTCAGGTTGACTACCTTGGTAGTTCACACCACTGTAACTGCTATATCCTCCATACCTACTATAACCATATCCATCTGATGGAGGAATATACGCCTGTGGAGGAGGTCTAAGAGGAGGAACATATGTCTGAGGAGGATGTTCAAGAGGAGGAGCATGAAAATATTCAGGGAAGATGCCAAATGTTCTCTCACCTTGTGAATCCATATCCTCCCTGGGACTTGATGTTCCTCTGCAGCATGGGTTGTTAATGTCTATGCAACTCAACGAACCTACCTATGATATCAAATCGTCCATGTAGCTATCCGTAGGACAATGACTACATCGTCCATATGCGTTGTAATCTTTAGGTCCTAGACTCGGACTTGGGACAAACTGCCCATGTATTCTCGCCCCACCTTGAATGTTGTATCATGTGGTCCACGGCCACCCCCTGCTGACCTTGACCCCCTTGAATATGTCTCCTCATCACCTGATCCACCACATCCACCAACGACATCATCATCATCATCATAATCACCATCATCATCATCATCACTTCCACTGGATTTGGATTTCAATCCAGTGGAGAGAATGTCGTCCACAATTGCATCATGCTCCACCCTTTCAAGAGGGTTCGTGATTCGCCCAGATCTGGCCATGTAGTCATCAACATCAGCTCCCATTTGTTGGCTTATATTCTGATTCGGCCTACCTCCAGGTTGATCGAGCAATGAAGCATCCTTGGAATCCAATCTCCTATGCAGAACATCTTCATCTGCATCGTCATCGTGCATCTTGAAAATGTATGCAAGATCGATGGGGTATGTGTAGTCCTCCTTGTCCCGCCCCTCCCTTGCTTGTTTCATCTTCAACTTCAAGTTGTAGTGCATAGAGACAAGACCATGGAGACTCTGTTCTCCCAACTTGTTCCATTTCTTCGAATGAATCAAACTGAATATGCTCCAGCTCCTCTTACAGCCACCATCAGATGTAGTTTGGGACAATACTTTTACTGCCACTTTCCATAGGTTGGGAGCTTCCATCCCGTATAGTAACTACAATTCGGCTGCGGAAAATCTAAAAGGAGATAAGCCAATAATAGTAAATTAGCTATACATCACAGAGTCACAGACTCAATGGATTTAGTTGTCTTAGTCTTTACCAGGAAGAGTACTACCCCATCTATTAACCATGGTAATTCTGCCGAAAGAACCCAATGCATCCCTAAAGTACTTGTCCCGCACATGGTTTAAAGTCACAATACGTTACATAGTGTTCTTAGTGAATATTTTGCTACTTATTCATGCACGAATCAAAATTATCTCATTCATGCACGAGGTTAGTGTCTTCTCATCCTTGACGAGCATCTCCACCACAACTTCTACAACTGCTAGAAGGTCAACATTTGTATCAAGACCGTTCTTGTACCGGTACTTGGGATTGAAGTAATAAGATGAATACAAACATGGACAATTCTCAAATTTAAATTCATCCAAAGTGCTATCTAAAGTGGGAAAAATTATATTTATTAGATAATACCTACCAGCCTTTTGAAGAGGATGTGAGAACATCTTGGATCATCGCTCGTCTATGATGTTCAAGCATGCTTTGAATCCTATCCCAACTGCTTCTCTAATCTTCTATCTCATGCAACACATTGCCTCGTATATCACTCCCGTGGTGGGCTTCTTGTCATCGTCTACGTCCCGCAATGCAGAAACAAATGGATCCATTATCTTCGTGACCCGGGTCACGTCATCCCAGAGGTGGAGATCATTGATGATTGACTCCATTTTCCGTCCTCTTTTGGTCCGAGCTTCAGGTATCTTGAACCATTCACTTTGGCAACTCATGGCCTTCAATCCTATGTTGTGTTGTTTGAGGTTTTGTAACACTTTAAAATTGGTTGCAAAGCATGTGATGCCAGGTCCCACCCGCTCCCCATTACACCTCTGCCTCATCAAAACCAACACTCTAGAGAGGATGTAAATGAAGGCGGTGATCGTCCGTGCTTGATCTACCACTTTGGAGATGAGCTTCCTTTTGCTAAAAACCTTTAGAATTAAATTTATACAATGTGCAACAAATAGTGTCCAAAAAATGCCGTAGCTGCTAGACTTCATTATCGTTTCACCTGCTTTCTTGAAGATTCTACCATGATCTGTGACAATGTGGACAATGTTCTTTTTCCCGACGTCCTTGATGATGTCCTTCATCAACTTCAACATATACTTGTGGTCCTTCACGTGTTCAGATGCATCGACGGATTTCAAAAAAATGGTCTTTCCATTGTAGTAAATGAGGAAGTTAATGATCTGCTTCCTCGTGTAGCTCATCCAACCATCACACATCAACGTCACCCCGTACTCTAGCCATCTCCTCCTCATCTCGGAGATGTACTCATTCATCTCATCCTTCCCCTGCCCAAGATACTTGTTCATTATCTCCTTGGACGTAGGAGCCTGTACCCCCATTCCCGCTACGACGATCTTGTCAATGACATGCTGGAAAAAAGGTCCACTAGCGATATGGGTTGGAATGCTCTAAAAAAACTTGCTGATGGCCTTGCCCACTCATTCCCGTGCATTGGTGAACATACCTTTCACCGTCTTCTGCCTCGGATCCTTGCTTGGCTTGTACTGCATGGACCGACTCTTCGTTAAGAAGGGTTCCAGTCCTTTCCCCTTGTGTTATTTGGTGGGTGGCGGTACTGGTGCGCCTTCAGAACCATTCCCATTGCCACCAGCTCTATGGAAGCTGTCACGTGCACCACCGAGTTCCCTCCTCTTGAAGTCTCTCTTCATAGACTCTTTTGTGGCTCTCCTATATGCCCTTCTCTCCGATGTGGACTGTATGTCAGCAGGGTAGACAAAGTCATCATCATCTGAATGGGAGAGGACATTGAACTCCTTCCGGAACATGAATTCTGTGAACTGTTCATCCTTTCTGGACCTCTCAACATCCTCGTCCTTCTTCCCCTCCAAGTTGGCCTTCACCAGCTCCCTCACATCTCTTGGACAACGAGTGTACTTGACAACATTCTTGTTGTTGCCAACAAGATGATGCTTCAATCTCGTAATTCCCCCTCTTCCCAAGTGCTTCCTACAGAAGTTGTACTATGGTTTAGATTTTTTGCCATCTGGAGCGGTGGCATACCTCCAACCAATCTCTCCACTGTCCAATTGACGACCAGAACCACTAGATTCTGAACCTGAGTCAGAGTGTGAATCCATGATGTTGATTACTGAAAATCCTGGTATCTGCAGAAAAATTACACGACAAACATTCGTGAGATGTCACCATATGGGTAGAATAACCAATTACAACTATAAGCTAATTATTTTTTGTTTTAATTGTCATATTTAATTAAATACTAATTTTAGTTAACATAAATCACCACAAAATCTTATTTTCTATGTCTTATACATGAGATCCGATTTTATTCTTTAATAACTTAACTTAATTTCACAACATAACTCAAAAACCCCAAATTAGTTCTCCCAAATATCTCACTATATTACAAATCTAATATTTAATTCACGAATTTAATTAAACACTAATTTTTAGTTAATATAATTCAACATAGAATCTTGTTTTCTGTGTCTAGAACATTAGATCCGACATTATTCTTTCGTAACTTAACATAATTTCACAACATAACTAAAAAACCTCAAATTAGTTCTCCAAATATCTCACTATATTATATATCTAATTTTTTATTCACGGATTTAATTGATTAATAGTATTTAGTTAACCTAATCCACCGTAAAATCTCATTTTCTTTGTCTAAAAAATGAAATCCAACTTTATTCTTTATAAATTAACTCAATTTCACAACATGATACAAAAATCCCAAATTACTTCCCAAAATATCTCAGTAAATACTTCAAATCTTACAAAAGAACAAGAATATGCATTAGCAAACAACTATGAACAAAAGCCCTACAAAATTTCACAATTTCTACAAAAAAATCAGATTAGATCTAGAATTTACACACCTCAAGGAAGCTAGGAGAGAGAGCTTTGGAAAAGAAGCTTTGGAGAACAATGTGCAAAATGGAAATCTGGACCGAAACACATCGAAATATCGCCGAAATGGGACCGACATCTATGCGTTTACACACTGTAAGGTCCCTCTGTCGGTGATATATCGCCGACATATCGATGAAACTCAGTAATGTATATAATGGCTAATATCGACATGTTTGACCCATCGATACCGATATATCGACGATATATCGCTATTGCCTTTTATGGTCGAAGCACGAAGAAGGACCAAAAATCTTAGTCAGGTGAGATGCATTAAGGATGGAGAAGGACACACTCTTGTTACTTGGAAGGATATTGAGTCTAGATGAAAGCGTATTTTCATAAGCTTTTCATTGGACAAGGGAATAATGATATCACTTTGGGAGATTTAGTTAGTAGTGAAAGTTTGATGAATCATACAAGTTATAGACGAATATAATGTAAGTAAATGAAGCTTTGAAGGTTATGGAACCTTGGAAAGGTGTAGAGTCTGAGTGTGACATACCTAGGGAATTATGGAGAGTTCTAAGTGAACGTGTCTTTACTTATCTCACAAATTTATTCAATGTATTTGGAGAAGCAAGAAAATGCCTGAAGAGTGGAGGAAAAGCATCGTGGTGCTGCTTTACAAGAACAAAGTAGACATTCAATATCATTTGAATTATAGATGTATCAAACTGATGAGTTATACTATGAAGATATTGAAGGTGTGTTCGAAAGAAGGTTGAGACAAGTTTCCAAAGTAACAGAAAACCAATTCAGATACATGTTCGATCGCTCAAATATTGAAGCTATTCACTTGTTGAGATGAACAATGGAGATTCATAGAACTAAAAGGAAGAATCTCCATATGATTTTTATTGATTTGGAGAAAGCTTAAAATTCAGTCTCACTGGAGATCTTGTGGAGAGTTTTGGATAAGAGACACATACTTGTCATGTTATTAACTTTATAAACGATATATATATAATGCGGCTTTATCTTGTGTAAGGATCTAATCTGGGAAGGTCGAGTATTTTGACATCAACTTCTATTTGCATCAATGTTCAGCTTTGAGCCCTTTCATTTTTCCTTTGATTATGGACAAGTTGATTGGTTACATTTGAAATGAGATACCTTGGTGTATGTTGTTTGTCGATGATATTGTGTTGGTTAATGAGACTAGAAACATAGTACATGAGAAGCTTGAGGTTTGGAGACATGCCTTAGAGACTAAATGATTTCATATAAGTAGGGCCAAGATTGAATATGTGAAGTGTATATTTGATAGAAGTAACAATGAAGGAATCTTTGTCAAGATTGGAGAAGTTAACATTCAGGAGAATTTTTTTTAGATACTTGGGGCCTATTTTGCATCATGATAGGGAAATCAACAGAGATGTTACTCACAGAATAATTCAAGCTGGCTAAAGTAAAGATGAGTCTATGTGATAAGAAAATCCTTTGAAAATGAAAGGTGTTCGAATAATAATAAGAATAGTTTATTCTAGGGAACCCTAGGGCTCTCTTATATAGAGGAGAACCCCATGTGTAAATTACATAAGATAGACAAAACAACTAATAGAGAAAATAATACATAGACAAAATCATATCTCTACACTTGCCCTCAAGATGGAGCATGTTCTGGTTGGATGTACACTTTTGAAATGGTCCTCTGAGCAAAGCCTTGGTGATGATATCTGCAGTTTATACTATTGAACTAATGTGGGAAGTAGAAATAAAGCCTTTTCCGAATCATGTCCCGTATATAGTGACAATCTACTTCGATATGTTTAGTTCTCTCATGAAAGGCATGCTTGTTTGCAATGAATAAAGTTGCTCGATTATCACATTGTAATTGCATATGGAGAGGCACATCTATATATAAGTCAGCTAGGACATATCAGACACACATCATCTATGTGCTCCCCTGTGCCATAACCTTATATTCTGATTCAACACTTGACCTGGCAACCACAATCTGCTTCTTACTTTTCCAGGATAGTAGAGAGTCACCAACAAATACAACGAAGCCTGAGGTAGACTTCATATCCTTTGGACATCATGCGTATTCTGCATTTGCACAAGTTGTGATAGTGAGGGATGCCCTTTTCCTGAACAACAATTTTGCACCTGTGGATGACTTCAGGTTCCTCAAGATCATATAAATTGCATCCATATGTACCTATCAAGGGTACTCAATGACCTGACTGACCCGACTAACGACAAAGGAGATGTCTGACCTAGTGATGGTAATGTAACGGAGCTTTCCCACCAATTCCCGGTATCTTCTCCTATCCACCTCTTCTGTATCATCATCATCATCATATAGCCTCATGCTAGGATCCATAGGAGTAGTGGCAGGTCGACATCCAATCATGCATGTCTCAACTAGCATGTTTGTAACATATTTCCTTTGGGCTGTAGGCGATACCTTTGCCTTCTTGATCCCATGTACACCATCTCATGCAACAAGGATATCATCGACATACACCATAGTAACAACCGTACCTCTGTGGGTTATCCGAACTAATAATGAATGGTATGTATTTGAGCCTTGAATCCTTGTTTCTCAATCAGGTTCGAGAGATTCTGGAACCAGGCCCTTAAACTCTGTTTAAGATCATATATTGCCTTGTGAAGTCTACAAACATGACACTCCCTCTCAACAACAAACCTCGGAGGTTGCTGCATGCAAACTTCTTCCTAAAATCTCCATACCGAAATGTATTTTTAACATCAAGCTGACATAAAGACCAATCACATACCACAACAACTGCAAGAACACAAAGTGTGGAGTGGCGAGTAACAGGGGGGAATGTGTCCAAATAATCCACCCTATCAGTATGAGTAAATCCTCGTGCAACCAATATGGTCTTATAATGATCAAGACTTCCATCTGCATGGTGTTTGACTGTAAACACCCAATTGCAACTGACAATAAACACTCCAGTTGGAGTAAGGACCAAACTCTAAGTACCACGGGACTGTAGTGCAACCATATCCTCATCCATGGAAAGACACCACTGACTGCCTCTCAAGGCCTCCTGGTAATTTCGTCGAATCTCCACAACAGATAAAGCAACTGCGAACCTTCGGAAGTCCCGTAACAAGTGATCAAAGGAAACATAGGAAGCGAGGAGGTGTGATGCACAAGTACGCTTCTACTTCCGAAGTGCAATAGGTACATCCATGTCATTGGGGATCTCCTCAATCTTTATGCCAACCTTCTGCAAAGATTCCTGCTCTGACACATTGCTAGACCCATCATTAGAAACAATGTATTCAGAACAAACGTGAGGCGTGCTGGATGATGGGCGGAGATCATGAGCAGAAGCAGGCCGATGAATATAGAATCGTGGCAAAGGTGGAGCTAAGATAGTGGGAGATGGTGGTACAGGAGGAGATAAAGGAGGTTGTGGAGTTGGAACAACCACCACAAGTGGAGCTAGAGGAGGTGATGGGCTTGGAGGAGGAGGTTGCATGTAGACCTCATCAACTGTAGTTGATGAAGTCACCCTATCACCTATAGGAGAAAAATATATCGACTCAAAAAATATGACATAAGCATTAACATTATATTTCCTACACAATAGATCATAGCAATATATCCCTTCTGTGTCCTGGAGTACCCCACAAAAACACATTTGATAGCTCTAGGAGAAAGCTTGTCAAGACCAGGAGACACGTGATGTACAAAGGTAATGGAGCCAAAAACACGAGTGAGTGGGAACAACTCCTTCTCTGGAAATGCTAGGGAGAAAGGAACTTTGTCACCTAATATAGTCGAGGACATGCGATTCACAACATAACAAGCTGTAAGCTTGTAAGAACTGCATCACCCCATAACGAATGTTGACCACGACTCCGAGTAAGAAGAGTTTGAGTAACATCAAGTAAGTGGTGATGATTTCTTTCTACAACACCATTTTATTGAGATGTGTAGGTACATGAAATTTGATGAACTATGCCATGTGATGAGAGTAACTGTGAAAATACACGAGTACAGAATTCCAATGCATTGATGGTTCACATAAATTTGATTGCAGAGGAAAATCATTTTGCACTTCATTTATAAAATATTTGATTACATCCCCAACCTCAGATTTATTCTTTAATAAGAAAACTCTTGATAAACGAGAAAAATCATCAACATCAACTAGGTAAAATCAGTGTCCCTGGTTATCAAGTATATGATTCGGACCCCAAATATCAATATGAAATAACTCAAAAAATGGGAACTACTGCTCCTACACTTTCCACTAGGAAAAGCAGAACGGTGGTGCTTCCCTAACTGACATACCTCACTGGATGAGATCTGAGGGAGAACATGACATATCTTCTGAAGGAGAAGATGACCAAAGCGTTGGTGCCACATGAATGAGGAGACTGGTCATGTAGGATGAGAGGATTAGCCAACATATGGAGTTCGGGCTAGCCGATTAAGGCCTCCTTGCTCACGGTCACAACCAATCACCCCGCCTGTAAGGATGTTCTGAAATACAATAAAAGGTTGGTCAAAAATAACACAACAATGCAATTCCTTTGTAATCTGACTGATTGACAATAAATTCATAGAGAAATCAAGAGCATGCAACACATTCTGTAGATGCATCGAAGGCGTCAAGCTGATCTTCCCCTGTCTTATAATTGGGGAATGAGTACCATCGGCTATGACAACTTTTCTGCTAGTGGGAACCTGACTGTAAGCAGCAACTGATCTCTATCTCCACACATGTGATGTAATGCCCCGGAATCCATAATCTATTATGTAATATTAGATCCATGGCAACTAATAAGAGCATAAATGCTACATGAGGTCTGGAAGAGGCAGAGGTATTGACAGAGGCAGAGGTTGAGGCAACAATATCTAAATTGCATCCTGAGGAAGGCGATGAAGCAATGGAATCAATAGGTGGCATAATGTCCCTTAACCGAGCCACTATGTCATCATATCTCTGATCAAATGAAGGACCTGCAGGGGGCTCAACCCGTTTTGCTACATGAGATGATGTGGGAAAACCGTGCTTGAAGTAGCATGTTGAAGGATATGGTTAGATCCTCAAGCGCATCACGGAAGTGTGATCGTCATATCGAATACGACGAAGAACGATTATTCGCACTAGTTGTTCTCTGCAGCGGAAATTAAAAAATTTTCATGCGACAAAACCACATGATCGAAGAACACTTCTCGGATCGTTTCGTCTAAAGCACAAACAAGTAATATGATTACCTCTTGAAGCGTGGTTGCGATCAAGTCTCTAAACGAAGAGACCTCCTGTCTCAAGTCTGATCCGACGGAGGAGATGCTTGCGAGCGTGGGGATGAATCGCGTGCTTCTCGCAATTCATGTTGATGATCCAAGCCACGGATCTCCTGATCTCGACAAATGAGATACGATGTCTTCTTCACGAGCAAGGCACGCCGAAGTAGACGGAAATCCACGAGCAAATCATCGGGCAGCATAACGACGACGCTGCGGCGATGGAGAACCTCTCTAGGGCATCCATGGTGGACGGCCACATGAGAGGGAGAAAGAGAGTAGACGTGTAGAGAGAAAGAGAGAGAGAGTTGTTGTCTCACTTGTTGTGTCTAGAAGAGCAAATGTGTGCCTCTCCTTTTATAATATTTTGGGATCCATGGATCTCAATCCATGGGACAACACAAATCAATTGGCTCTCATTTATTGTGTTTCTTTCAATGGCTAAGATTTATGTTGGTAAAAACCAAATCAATCTCCATTGGAGAAATAGGAAGGAGGCAAGCCTCCTTCCATAAAGGGGTGGTGGACGGCTATTAGTCCTATAAGGACTTGGTAGCCGTCCCCTCTCCTTATTAGGAAGGGAGCCTCCTTTCTATATTACATGAGATTGCATTATCTCATGATTCTCTCCAATAGTTGCAACAACTTTTGTTGCAAATTATTTCACAAAAATAAATCCAATTTTTTGTGAACATTGCAATCATGCCATTGGAAATTTGTGAATCATATTCACAACCCAAAATAAAATGTGAATTACATTTTCAATTTAATGTCCTATGTGAATCCAATTCACATTTACATTTAATTAACAAATGTAAATTACAAATAGCTCTCTCTTATATATTATAAATCATATTTATAATATACATGATTGATATGGATATTATTCATATCCATGATAATTAAATCACATTTAACCATCTTTGATCTCTATTCTCATGTGCCCAAATAATATGAATCACATTCACATTATTTTCATCTTTGATAATCAAATCATATTTAATTATCTAAGATAACTCTCTTTATAATATGAATCAAATTCATATTAATTATGATAATTAAATCACATTTAATTATCTATTTTCTCGATGCTCGGATACATATATCAACAATGGAATTATCCATGAACTCCTTCAAGGATAATGCGCTTTCTCTGCGAATACTTGGAGATAAGGACAGGACCATTGTATTGTTTCACGTATAGTGACTTGGATATTGAGATCATATCTCAAATCCAGATCGCGGGCCTCCCATAGATGCTTGATTAAATCAAGACAGCAAATCTAATCTTCTCATTGCATCTGAATCACATTCAGATCAATGTCCAACATTTAGACCAAGATCAGATTACTTCTCTACTGAGAGGAGTCACTAAAATCCAGACCCGTTTCATCACTCCCTAGGAATGGAAGCGTCATGGTTATACAATCCTTTATGATAACATCACCCTCAGGTATTCCCAATACCTTTACATCCTGCATACTGGAAGACTCAGATTAAACCCGAAGTATTGGATCAATTTTATACTGTCTACTTCATGGTTTTATCAGTAAGTTTCTCATTCGATCATTGGGATTTGATATCGATCATATACTATCCGAAAGCATATATCATACCTAGGTCTTGATCATATACTTTTCAAAAGTATATATCAAACCTACAAAATTCAGTCAAGCTTCCAAAGTGAGACGACCGTGCGCACGGAATTTGATTCTTCCCAATATCTAATGAGTGAGCTCATGCCTTCGGGTTCAATAAATGAACCTGTATGATCCCTTTGAGAGATCGTATAACTCATATGCCCTTATATGCACACCAACGCGCCGGTGTATAAACCTTGGTTAGGTCATCAACCTATTGTTCTGCCAAATATACATACTTAGACATATAGTAACACATTTGTCTCCGGTCAGAGGATGCATGCCTGTATCGTGACAGCATATGATATATGACTTTGGTTATCCCGATCTTGTTAAGTCAACTCTTTGACCTAACTAATCTGACATCTTCGAATCTCTATTCCTATGCAGAGGATCTGCATCAAGAGGTCGGTCAGATATCAGCCTTTAGAGATAAGGATTGCCATCTTCTACTCAAGCTGGAGATCATCTCTTAACAATCATTTGACGATGCTTGATGAGTCCTCAATCTAACCCTTTAGATATTCATCCACGCACCAGCCTCTATGATTCAATAGTTGAATCAAAAGCTGTATGATCATCAAGATGGCCATGGTACATAACCCTGATTGTACTAAGAGACTGTTGACGCATATAAGCTTTGTGTATCTCTTTGTTATTTTATTTTTCTTTCTATTCTCTTTATGTAATTTACCCATAGGCTTCTCTCCTGTATAAGAGAGCCTAGGGCTATGGAATAAACTATCTCATTCACGTTTCCCAACATGGTATCAGAGCGACGGTCCTAGACTGGAGTTCTCGAAACCCTAACCCTAACCCACCCCACCCGCCGGCCTCTCTTCTCTCTCTCCCCTCTCGGCGCCGCTCCGATCTTCGTCGCTCGACTGCGGCGTCTCTCCGATCTTCATCTCGCTCCTGCGATCTCGCCCCTGCGATCTTCATCGTGCGCGACTCCAGCGCGCAGCGTGCAGCGCACCTAGCGCGCAGCCCATCCAGCGCCTGAGCAACTGTACGCCTCGCCGATCCTGCGCGCACCCATCTTGTGCGCAGCAACGGTGCGCATGTGCATCTAGCGTGCGACTCCAGCCACCGCGCATTCTGCGCCTAGCGCGCATCCAGTCACCGCGCGCTCTCCTGTGCGCTGTGTAAAGCGCCTGCACTTGCATCCAGTTGTGCGCGCGCGTGCTTCCTGCACGTGCATACGTGCCCTAAGTCCCAAAACCCTAGGGCACAGCTCCTGATCTACATGGGGTTAGTTGCCTGAAGTCTACACACGCAACTAATCCCATCTATGTCATTGTAGACATAGACTATATCCTCTCAGTCGCTCCAGTCTTCCGTCTCCATCATGTCAGAAAGCAAGGCAGATATCCCATCTATGGGCGCATTTCGTGGTCCAACGCCCATTGTCAAGATGGATGGTACGAACTATGAACTGTGGGCAGGCAATGCAGTTCATGAGTATGATGAAGTCTACAGGTAAGAAGCACATTCTTACCGAGCCCGAGCCTGCTGAGAAGACTGGAGTTTATGCCTCATGGGAGGCCGATGATGCATATGCCAATGTATGGCTATCCGGTACATTGGCGATTGAAATCGCAAATGACATCTTACATCAACCCACGGCTAAAGACATGTGGGATATCCTGGCGGCAACGTATTCTCAGGCGAAAAATGAGACGAAGATTCTGCAACTACAGCATGACATATTCACAATAAAGCAGAACGACCGTCCTTTGCATTCTCTCTATACATCATTGAGAGGGATGTTTGAGAAGCTCCATAGCTTCATGCCTCTTACCGCCACGCCAGAACAGCAGAAGACATACAGGAATGCGACGATGGTGGGGGTGTTTCTCGCTGCACTTGATCCAGAATATGAGGCAGCACGTTCACAGATTTTGGCGGACTCGACTATTCCTCCCATGGAGGAGGCATTTCACAGGCTGAGTAGGATCATAGTACCTTCAGCAGCTGCGAGTCAGAATCCCTCAGCCATGGTACAGAGGCCGTGGTTCTCATCACCAGGGCCGTGGACGTACTCCCCGTGGAAGGGGTTGGCCGTACTAGGCCAACATGCTCATATTGTCACCGAGTCGGACATACTGAAGATACATGCTACTCAAAGCATGGATTTCCTGCATCCGCACGAGCCGCTGAGCAGATAGAGCCCCCGTCTGCTGCTACACTGGATCAACGATTTGATGATCTAGTTGCCCGTCTCAGGGGCATTATTCCACCATCTGGTCCAGCACCGACTACAGAGAACCATACTGATGCTGCTGCTTCTGCCTCGGCATCTACCAGTACTTCAGGTAGTCCACTTGCACTCCACAGTAGTAGATCTGATACACTGCCATGGATCATGGACTCCGGCGCTACACATCATCTATGTGGCGACCAGAGCCTACTTACAGAATACACTCAGATTCCTCCAGGACGGACAGTAGTTATTGCCAATGGCACGCATTCTCCTATCACGGGTCAGGGGGAGATTAGATTGACGTCTTCTATGCAGCTCAAGAATGTTTTGCATGCACCACATTTTTCTATGAATTTGTTGTCAATTAGTCAGATTACGAAGGATCTTCATTGTCGAGCTATTTTTGATTCATCTTCATTGATTTTTCAGGACATCCGTACGGGCAACGTGATTGGTCATGGCTATGAGCAAGGAGGCCTTTATCGTCTGAACCAGACCCCGTTTGCCGGAATCACAGCTTCTCCCGCAGAACAAGTATCTCCTCTCCTGTGGCATCTGCGTTTTGGTCATTTACCGCTTCAGAAGTTGCGTCTAGTCCTACCTTATAGTCTTTCTCACACACCTATCCAGTGTGAGGCGTGTCAGTTGGGAAAACATCACAGGTCATCTTTTCCCAGTAGTCAAGGTCGGAGTAGTAACTCCAAGTTTGAGTTGTTTCATGTCGACGTCTGGGGTCCGAGTCGTGTTCCCGATCATCAGGGGCACAGGTTTTACATTGTATTTGTGGATGACTTCTCTAGAGCATCATGGGTGTTTCTAATGAAAAATAAGTCTGAAGCTGGAAATATTATTATTCACTTTCTAAATGAGATTCAGAATGTTTTTTCCACAACTGTCAAAATTATGAGAAGTGACAATGCCTTAGAGTTGTGCACCAATAATCTAGCCAACTACTACTCCTCTAAAGGAATTGTTCACCAAACATCCTGCGCTCATACGTCTCAACAAAATGGGGTTGCAGAAAGAAAACACCGTCACCTTCTTGATGTCACAAGGTCACTTCTCATTCAGAGTCATGTTCCGTATTCCTACTGGGGTGATGCAGTCCTCACTGCATGTTATCTTATAAATCGTATGCCCTCGTCTGTCTTGAATGAACAGGTTCCTTTTTCACTTATTTATCCTGACAAGGATCTGTTCACTCTTACCCCTCGTGTGTTTGGGTCAGTCGCTTTTGTCCATCAGTTGTCGCCTGGTTCTGACAAGCTCTCTCCTAGGGCTGTCAAGTGCGTTTTTGTGGGATACTCCAGAACTCAAAAGGGGTACAAGTGTTTTGACCCTGTGCGTCGGCGGTATATGATCAGTGCAGATGTTACATTCTTTGAATCCATTATGTTTTTTTCAGAATCCGGGAACATGCAGCCACCATCTATACCTCCTGATACCATATTCATGGCACCACCATCACCATTGCCACCGTCACCACCACCGCAAAATCCACCACCACCACCACCACCATCACTAGTATCCCCGCTACCATTTCATTACACTCGCAGGCTTCCTCCAGCTCATGGTCATGAACCGTCAACTAGCCCGCCTACGGTATGTAATGAAAATATTAATGTTGATGGATCTGACGACATTTCCCAGCAGGATGCATTACAGGAGCATGGTGATGACACAAATGATCTGGATGTTCCAATCGCTCTACGCAAGCCGAAACGAAGCTGTGCCACATATCCATTGTCAGCAGCGGTATCTTTCGAGAGGCTATCTGGAGAGTTCAGGACGTTTGCTATGGCACTTTCAGCTACAGCCATTCCACGAAACCATCAGGATGCTATGCAGGATGCTAGATGGCGACTAGCAATGGAAGAAGAGATGGAGGCACTTCAGTCTAGAGGAACCTGGAGTTTGGTTCCTATACCTCCAGACGTTAGCCCGGTGAGTTGCAAATGGGTGTTTACAGTTAAGCACAACGCAGATGGTTCTATTGACAGGTACAAGGCACGCCTTGTTGCTCGGGGCTTCACGCAGACATATGGGGTAGATTACCTAGACACGTTCTCCCCTGTGGCGCGTCATTGCAGTTTACGGATCCTGCTATCTGTTGCGGTTGCTAAAGACTGGCCACTCTATCAACTGGACGTGAAGAATGCATTTCTGTATGGAGACTTGCAGGAGGAAGTCTATATGCAACAACCACCTGGTTTTGCTGTTGAGGGGGAGTGTTCCAAGGTTTGCAGATTACATAAGGCCATCTATGGCCTTAAGCAGAGCCCCAGAGCATGGTTTCAGAAGCTTTCAGACCTCTTTGAGAAACAAGGATATAAACGCTCCAATGCTGATCATTCCTTGTTCGTGCAAAAGACGGCGAGAGGTATCATTGTAATCATGGTTTATGTTGATGATATCATGATTACAGGTGATGATGACCAAGGCATTAAGCAGGCAAAGGAAAGGCTGGGGACCGAGTTTGTCACCAAGGACTTGGGAGTCCTTAGATATTTTCTGGGGCTGGAATTTGCTAGAAATCCATATGGATTAGTCATGACACAGAGGAAGTATGTCACAGATCTACTGAGTGAGACAGGTATGCTAGGGTGTCGACCTGCTACGACACCAATGGATCCTAGCATGAAGCTGTATGATGATGACACAGAAGAGGTGGATAAGAGAAGGTACAGAGAACTGGTAGGCAAATTACTGTATGTCACGATCACTAGACCTGATATACAGTTTGCAGTGAGTCGTGTGAGCCAGTTCATGGAGCAACCACGTCAGGCCCATATGGATGCAATACACATGATTCTAAGATATTTAAAATCATCTCCAGGTGCAGGCTTGCTATTTAAGAAAGGAAAGGAGATTTCTGTCACAACATGCGCGGATGCAGACTATGCAGGATGCCCCAAGGACAGGAAGTCAACATCGGGGTTTGCAGTCTATGTTGGAGATGCTATAGTTTCGTGGAAGAGCAAGAAGCAGACAGTAGTAGCTAGATCCAGTGCTGAATCAGAATATAGGGCTATGGCCCAGGCCAGCACTGAAATGATGTGGGTGAAATCCTTACTTGCAGATCTATGTCTTGATATACCTCTTCCTATGATGTTGGAATGTGACAATCAGGCCGCCTTGTTCATTGCAAATAACCCAGCTTTTCATGAGAGGACCAAGCATATTGAGGTCGACTGTCACTACATACGTGACATGATTCAGAAGGGGTTCATTGCTACATCTCACGTCACATCAGAGAATCAGACTGCTGATATTTTCACCAAGGCATTACTTAGAGGCCCATTCCAGAAGTGTGCGTCCAAGCTGAGCATGATTGATATCTATGCTTCATCTTGAGGGGGAGTGTTGACGCATATAAGCTATGTGTATCTCTTTGTTATTTTATTTTTCTTGTTATTCTCTTTATGTAATTTACCCATAGGCTACTCTCCTATATAAGAGAGCCTAGGGCTATGGAATAAACCATCTCATTCACGTTTCCCAACAGGGTTCGATCTGCTCGACCACACGAGCAGAAGCTGGAAATCCATGCTTGGAGTAGCATGTATCTTTGGTATGTCCAGAACGATGATAGAAGTTGCATGGCTGACGAACACGACCTCCCCTGCCTCGGGGTCCTCGTCCACGAAGATGGGACGAACCTCCTCGACCTCTAGAAGCAGCCATTGCTGACGAGGACTGGCTGGTGATAGAAGATGGAACAGTGATCCGACTGAGTCTACGAAAAGCTTCCTCCATAGAAGGAATAGTTGAGTCCGCCAGAATCTGAGAACGGGTTGCCTCATACTTGGGATCAAGGGCTGCCAAGAAGACACCGACCATTATGGCATTCCGATAAGTCTTCTACTGCTCACGGGCTGAATTAAGAGGCATGAAGCTATAGAGCTTCTCTAACATCCCACGCAATGATGTATGTAATGAGTGAAGGGGGTTTCCATTATGCTTAATAGTGAAAATATCATGTTGGAGCTGTAGAATCTTCTTTTCGTTCTTAGCCTGTGAATAGGTAGTAGCAAGAATGTCCCACATGGCCTTGGCTGTGGGTTGATGAAGTATGTCATTGACAATATCCAGTGCCAATGTACCTGACAACCAAACTTTGGCATACGCATCATCTGCCTCCCATGAGGTGTTGACTCCAGTCTTCTCGACGGGTTCTTCCTCGGTAAGAATGTGTTTCTTACCTGTAGACTTCATCATACTCATGAACTGCATTGCCCACAGTTCATAGTTGGACCCATCCATCTTTAATATGGGCGTAGGACCTCTAAAGGCGCCCATGGAGGGAATGTCGGCCTTGCTCTCTGACATGATGGCTTGAGAAGACTAGTTATGATGACAAAACACAGGGTTGTCTACACTGACATAGAGAGATATGATTGCATGTGTAGACTCATGCAACCAATCTCATCTAGAATTCGAGGACTGCTTCTTGTAAGAAAAGGTGGGTTGACAATCAACCTACGGCTGCGAAGAGAGGATCCGGGAGGTGCACAAGGGCCACGGCTGGAGCACCGAAGCTGCACAGGAGTACCTGCAGGGGCTACAAGTGCCTCATGGGGGTACCGCTGGGGCTACAGGCGCCTCACGGGGTTACTGCTGGGGCTACAGGTGCCTTACGGGGGTATCGCTGGGGCTACAAGTGCCTCACAGGGGTATCGCTGGGGCTACAAGCGCCCACGAGGGTATTGCTGGTGGCTACAGGAACCACATGGGGACACCGCTGGGGTCTGGGGCCTCTCCACACGCGAGCAGCACTCGGGGGTTCCGCTGGACGCATGGAAGGAAATATCGGGATATATTGGCGATATATCGCCGATATATTGATATCGACATGGGACCGATATGGGTACCGATATGGCGATATATCCTGATTTCCAGGCATTTTCTTCACAAAAGCTCGTCGATATGGGCGATATTTCGGCGATATATCGTCAAAATATCGTATCGATACAATATCGAAGCGATATCGATACGTCCTTCCATGCCTGGATGTTGGGGCTGGGGCGACTGTGTCACGCGAGCAGCAGGGAGGCTGCACCGCGGGCGGTGAGGCACTACTCGAGAGGAGGTGTCGACGCCCTGGCATTGAGAGAGGAGAAATTGGGGGGGGGGGTAGGTTTAGGGTTTCAGAGCCCCAGTCTAGGACCGCCGCTCTGATGCCATATTGGAAGAAAACATTGAGATGTTTATTCCATGAACCCTAGGCTCTCTTATATAGGGGAGTAGCCTATGGTAAATTACAGAAGTCATACACAAGAAGAGAAAATTACGGAACGGTGCATAAAACATAAATATATCTCTACAAGTATTTTTAAAAAATAGAAGAGAAAGAGAGAGCACGCCCTGAGCCTACTATTTGGGCCAAGTTTCTTTGTTTCAAAAAAAGAAGAAAGAAGTACGTACAAAAGAAACAAAACCGTACGCAAACAAAAAATGAGAAGAAAGTCGTAAAAAAGGTGGGGCGACTTATTCAAAAAAGGAGGTGACAACTATTAAAAATGATGAAATAGTCGAGAAAAAGATGATTTTTTGAAAAAAAATTGATTGAGAAGAAAAGTCGTAAAAAATGAGCAGCTCATGTTATGGTTATTTTCTCCATTTTCTTGTCTTCTCCCAACTTAGTCGATGCCATTGTTTTTCGACAAGTATGGGAGAAAGGAGTATTGTGTAGAGTCACATGACAAATTCCATATTCGAATTCTCCAATCCAGAAGCCATCCAGATTTCCAGACTCTATGGAGATGTTCAGATTTCCGACTCGACGATCAGGTTTCGAGTCTTCAGTTTGATTCGCACATGTCTACGATCATCAGTTCAGAGGTCCCCATCATTCTAGTTTTGTCAGCTCAGGGTTCTCATGTGATCCATAGGGACTCCAGAGTTGAGATCCCATTCCCTATTCCACGTGGGTTTGTGTTTTCACGTGATTTTATTTTTTTGATAGAAAGATGACGGGTAATCTCCCAAGTTGGGAGATACCGCCACTGTAATTTCATTAAAAGCAGTTAGGTTACATTATTGAGCATCCCAGAAATTTGTAAAGGGCTTTACAATGTGAGATCACATTTTCGGAGTAGAATCTCTGGTTGTTGAAAATAAGGTCATTCCGGCCTAGCCAAATCGCCCATAGAGTCGCGAAGGCGAGGGAAACATCGTCCGTGGAGCCGCCCCCACCGCACGAACTGATCTCCAAAAGGCAGTCGTCTCATCTGTCTGGGGCCAGTTTATCCCCAACTCCCTCCAAATCCATGCCAAAAACACACATTTGAAAAAGATAGGCCCTGCATCCTCTTGTTGGTGTTGACTTCTATCACAAGTCGTGTCCTGCAAGCCGAAAAGACGCGCCGTCCTTGTCATACAAGCGATCTCTTCTCAAGCACCATAGAAAAATCTTGACTCTACACGAAACCTTAGCCGCCTACACCACCTTTAAATCCTGCATAAGTTCCAGATCCTGTTCATCTGATGGTTGCTTCAGCTCATCATATGCCTTCTTCGTTGAGAACTTCCCCCCTTCCCACTCAAAATGGTCAGCCTGTTGCGCATCAACCCCTGGCGCTTGGACCTCAGCCTGCATCTTGAAGAAATCATCCAACCTCCGTTTGGAGAGCTTGTTCATGAACTCCAGTGTCCACATGTTGGACCCCATCGCTTGGTAGAGTAAACACTCTTTCGAAGCCGCAAGAGGGAACAACCTCGGGAACCTGACGCTGAGCTTCCTCTCACCTGTCCAGTCACCGTGGTGGAGATGGGCACATCTTTGCAAGATGGTCGGAAGCCTACAACGTAAGCTTCCATACCCAACCTCTCTCCTCACTTCTGGTTAGAAACAACCATCCTCCCCTCCAAAACACTCTCCTCACATTTATTGGTGGCCCAACCTAACCTCCGACTCCTCGAGGCACCTTCTTCCTACCCGCTCCTTCGGATGGGGAGCTCGGAGCCCCTCCCAACACGACACCCTCTCTCACAACTCCGCCCTCTCATCCTTGGAAGAAGTTGGTAATTCCTAAGATCTCATACCAATTTATACGAATGAAAAATTTTCGATGGTAGAAAAATAAAGAGGGTGGGATGAAGAAGATGCATATGCAACATGAGATTTGGATGGAAAAAGTGCGAAGATGCATGGGAGGGAGAGAGAAATGGAAAGAGATAATGGAATTATGGAAAAACGCCAATGTTAATATCACTTGAACTGTTTTTTTTTTAAAAAACGCTTGAGCTGCCTTTCATAATGACTGGTAGCCCTTTTATATATAAAAAAGGGTGGAATTACAAAATAACATGAAGAAAATCCTCACAAACCCTAATCTTAATTTATTTAAGCTCTAATTGGACGGACGAAAATCCTAATTTAATAAAAACCTTAACTAGAGAAAATGAAATGGACCAAGTTTTAACCCTAAATCTCCACCTGCATCAATACATCTTATAGCATGCACATAATGGTCCATTTTTCTTCACTTCCTGCATCAAGAAGTTCGTTTCATAAGCTATCCCTCTCCTCCCTGGATTTTGGTTCATTGTCCATAAAAATCTTAATGTGTATATGTTCAATTTTTTCTCGTAAAATATTACTTGCCAAATGATATTTGAAGAATATTATATGCATATTGTCAGGAGCCGAGTAGTGGAAACGTCCTATAGATTAGGCGTAGAATGGTCCATCCTTTTCCTTTGTTTCCTATATTATGTAGCCCTTCTAATAAGCCCTTCCTCTCCTTCAAACATGGGTGTTGGTCCATTGTCCATAAAAATATCGAACCTTGGGATGGCTTCCATTCTTAAGTCGTTATCCTGTTATCTGAAAACTATATCAATTGTCTCAAAAAATGATTTGATTGGAGGATCAACCTGAATTAAGTGTTTTTATTGATTTTATGATATTTGTATTAGTGACCAAGTTTTTTGTATCTTTGGTGAAGGACATCCATCTGTTTTTGTTGTTTTTCATGCACATCATCCAAACCTAGAAGGCAAGATGTAGGGTCCCACCGATAGAAGAAGGATCATGGTTGTGGGTATTGTTGGAGAATACGTGGGGGTTGCCATTATGCCAATTAATGAGTTGTACATCTATAAACATAGGGGGCGAGACATTTTGCCATGATTGAAGGTAAGAAAAAGCAGCTAATGGGAGATGGAGAGAGGTGTATATGTGTTATTCCCAAGGAATTCTCCATTCCATTGTCAATTATAGTGGGGTCTAGAGAAAGGAGGTTTGTGTCATTCATTTGCACGGGGTTCGTCATTCAGTATTTTTGAAGGTTGGGAGTTGATAGGAGTGGATGATAGTGGTGTACATATGATTGGAAGGAGTTAATGAAGTTGCATGAAGAGGTTAGTAATGGGGCACTAGAATTTGTTGAGCATAACGAAGGGTTGAGCTGGTTAGATCTTATGGAAAGATCTACTTATTGTAGTACTTGGTCATCTGTTTAGTCTCACATTACCTATTGGGAGAGAGTTACGGATGAGTAATGCCTATTTGTAGGATCTCGTATTGCTTTTCAGGAAAAAAGGGAGGGGCCTTGTACCACAAATCTCAACGAGAAGATTTATTGGAGCAATACGACCATGTAAGTGCTTCTCCAACGGAGTAGGAAGAACATTTTTATAATCTCAAACTAAATAAGGCTAATGTTTGATATTATTGTTGTTGTATTCATGTCCATATCGTATTTTTAACATGGTATCAGATAAAGTCGATGCACGGTTTTCATTTCAAGATCGGGTTGCAACAATTGCGAGAGATGAGGTGGATGTGCTCAAGCCCAAGGTTGCAGAAGTCAGCAGTCGGTACTCGGTCGGCCGGGTCACTGACTAAGGATTAGTCGGCAGTCGGGCGACCAGTCGGATTTAGTCGGGCATTAGTCGGTTTTGAATTTTTTATTATTTTTTAAATATATAAATATTTCTATACATATAGTTGTTATAAAATATGAAGCGGAAGCAAAAACATGGAATAAAGATAAAGAACAAAGAAAGAACGGGATTTTAACGTTGAACCCTACTCCGTGAGGAGCGGGATGAAATCACGGGAGAAGCCCTCAACAGGGCATATTTTTCTATTGATTTTCTCAATGAGTACAGGAGGTCTGGGGCTCCTTATATAGCCTTCCCAGAGCCTCCAAGTCCCACCATTGGGCGGTATGGGACTAAACACAGGATGGGGTAAATGGAACTTCTCCAGGATCCATTTACCCTGATACAACACAATAGGCGCATACAACTTATACTCCAACACTCCCCTCAAGCTGGAGCATGCAATGCTCAGCTTGGACAAACAAACAGAAAGAAACTCAACTCACACTACAGGACACTACGGACAATATCAACCCAACGCGCACATTGCTGCAGTCGAGGACGTTGCTTCTCATGCCGTGCAGGTGAGGAGGACGAACGGGCTGGAGTATGAGTCAACTGAAGACTCGGAACCTGACCATCGAGTCTGAACTTGCGCCTGAAGTCTCCTCGTCGGAGTACTGGGTCTCTCCCATCTGGCTCAGAGAATGGTGCACTACTCTGGTGTACCTATGATACCACATGAAAATCCTTGCCAACATGGCATAGGAAATGGTCCTCTACTATGGAGTCCCTATGGCTCACATGAAAACTCTGACCGAACAACAACAAGAATGATGGGGACCTCGAAACAAACGATGGCAACTTATGCTCATCTGACAATGACCGCACACTCGTACGTGTCTGAAACTGGACTCGGAAGACAATCATCGAGTCTGAAACCGAACAGTAGAGTCTGAAATTCTGAACTGGTCTGAATCTAGAGAATCTGGAATATAGACCTGTGACTCTAAACAATACTCCCCCTTTCTCCCATACTTGTCGGAAAATGTGGATGTCGACCAAGTTGGGAGAAGACAACAATGATGGGGACAAAAACAAATCACTTAGCCGATCACAACTTTGTCGGCTTTTCAAAGACATTCCTTTTTTTATAAGCTGTTTGAATTTTTTTTTAATCGGCTTTTGCAACTTCTTTTTTTCTTTAAAAAAATTGCGTACGACTTTTCTTTGTACGCGGCTTTTTTTTAACAGCGTACGACTTTTTCAAATGTACGCGCCTATTTTTTCCTTTTGTTTTTTTTTGAATAATCGAAACTCTTCCCCTTTTAAATAAACGAAAGCTCACTTGAGCTTTACAAAAAGCCCCCCCCTACAGTTTTTTTTAATAAAATCGGGCCTTGAGCCCTTAGGGTTTCCCCACGAAGGGATCCCTCTCATAGAACGTGCGCCGCCAAAGGGGGGCATGCTTGCGCCTTCTCCTTTTTTTTAATGGCCCAACAATTTCTTTTTTTTTTTGGATTTTTTGGGCTTCATTTTCCAGCCCACCGTTGGGCCTTCAACAAAACAATATATATTTTTTTATAAAACAACCCCTCGCATAAGACCCATTACTCGACCCCCACTTTTTTATATATATCACGTTGGCCCACTCGGGCTCAATATGGGAGAGACAAATTATTTAGGGCTCCCAAAATCGGGGAACCCCAAATCCATCATATTGCGCCCCTGATGGGGGCGCCGCCGCCGCCGACAGCATGAAGCGGAGATTCTGGAGACGCGCCCTCACGCACCACTGGAGGGTTGTGCGCCTTCTGCGCGAGAAGCAGGATGGTTGGATGGTTTCACGCGAGGGAGTTGCCGCCTCGAGCCTGGAGATGCGCGGCATGGAGGAATCGCCGACATCGGCTAGGGCACGCGTTGGGAAGATGCGTGCCATGGACATCGGCTATGTGCTGCTTGCAGAGATTGGGTCGAGTGGATCGCTGGAGACATCGCTGGGGGGTTCGCGCTGCGGCTTCGAGAAGGTGCCGCCTGCTTCTCCTGGAGGGGCTCGCGACTAGAGCATCGCCGCTTGGAGGATGCGCCTGGAAGGGATTGCGCGAGGAGGTACGGCGCAGTAGCGCTGGGATCTCCTCCGCCTGGGGTTTCCTGGAAGGGTTCGCGTGCGCGCGATGGTTTGATCGTGGGGTCCCCTCGCGTCGCCTTTGTAGATGTTAGGGCTGGATGCGACGATTGCCCCTGATGCGGGGTAGAGGGAAGGCCGCTACCTGCCCGCCGCTTGAAGATCACAAAGCCTTGCTTTGAATCGACTCTCGAACAGAATATGAAAAATAAAACTTTCAAGAACAAATCCAGGAAAATCGAACCCGCTCTGATACCATGTTATAAAATATGAAGCGGAAGCAAAAACATGGAATAAAGATAAAGAACAAAGAAAGAACGGGATTTTAACGTGGAACCCTACTCCGTGAGGAGCGGGATGAAATCACGGGAGAAGCCCTCAACAGGGCATATTTTTCTATTGATTTTCTCAATGAGTACAGGAGGTCTGGGGCTCCTTATATAGCCTTCCCAGAGCCTCCAAGTCCCACCATTGGGCGGTATGGGACTAAACACAGGATGGGGTAAATGGAACTTCTCCAGGATCCATTTACCCTGATACAACACAATAGGCGCATACAACTTATACTCCAACAATAGTCAATCATAAATTTGCATAAAATAGCAACTTTAAATTTTATAAGAGCTAAAAAATAAGCAATTAAAGAAAAAAAGTAGCAAGTTAAGAACAAATATTGGTTACATAACATTAGTCAATGTTCACTTAAACATAAAAAACAAGTGAAGCTAATGCACTTAAACATCTACACACTAATTGCAAACATAAAAAATGAGGCTAATGTACTTAATCATCTACACACTAATTGCAAACATAAAAAATGAGGCTAATGCACTTAATCATCTACACACTTAATCATATACACACTAATTGCAAACATAGAAAATGAGGCTAATGCACTTAATCATCTACACACTAGTCAAATTAATCATCTACATACTTAATCATCTAATTGCTTTCTTATTTATTTTTGGAAAAAAATCAGAGATTACAATTCAAACTCAAAGTTAAAATGAGTTCCAACATCATCTAAATATTCTACACACTAATATCCATCAAAGTTGAAACATTTTAAAAAGAAAGCAAAAAAAAACCCTAACCGAGTTGACTCGCGCAGGCGGCGACTGGAGCATGTGGCGCAGGCGACGACTGGAGGAGGTGGCGCAGGCGGCGACTGGAGGCCACCGAGCAGCTGCGACGATCGAAGTCGGAGCAGGCGGCGCCTCGAGTAGCTTGCGGCGGTTGGGGATGAAGCAGGAGGCGGCGATGCGTGGGGAGATTGCCTGGGACTGGGAGGGTTGAAGAGGAGTCGGGTGGGGTTTAGGTTACTGTCGAACAGTAACCTAAAGCCAAATACAAATGGGTATTCGATTATTGGGTTAGTGGACCCTACTTGCAAATAACGGCCGATTAGTCGGCCGACTAGACCGACTAGTCGGCCCGACTAGTCGGTGTACCCGACTAATGGCCGAATAGCCATAATCTGATCGGCCAGGTGACCGACTCGTTTAATCGGGCCGACTAGTCGGTCTAGTCGGCCGATTTTTGCAAGCTTGCTCAAGACCATATTGCATTGCGTTGTTGAGAAAATCATGTGCGATAAATGGTGCCCATGCATTATAGCATGCTACACAATGGTAGCTTGGTGACGGTGTGAAGCTACATGCACAGAAACACGTGACGTCAAGATGGTGGTACTTGTCTTGAGTAAGGATGTGTGGGAGCCATAATCATGTGTTAATGCTGCATCGGAAGGCAATTACTATAGGAGTTTCTTAAGAGGGAGCAAACATGTAGCGGATTCAGAAGAACCTTGGATATATGTAACATTGGATGACTAGATAACAACTCTTACGACATCAACACTGATGATTTATTGAGCAAGGGAGATCGCTAGCGAGGTGCGTTGGTGGAGGCATGAATCACGATTGCATGCAATTGATTGCACAAATGCAAATCGTCATGCTAGTGTGCAAGATCTGTGAGAAAAATGATAACGTTAGAGGTTTATAAGCTCGTGGCACAATACATTAGATCCTCACGAGGGACTCCGAGAGCAAGTGGTGATGGTTATCCTTCCCCTGAGACCCTATCTTATGTTGCAACCCTCTGCCAAATTTCTTTTGGATTTTAGCATATCTTGGCCCGTGAATTCTATATTTATTGTGTTCGGGTCTAAGAGGTCCATCGTTCTTAGAAGAGGAGAAATGAAAATTTTAAAAGTTGAATATTCAAAAACGAGAGGAAGGATAATTAAAAAAAGGAAAGGAAAAAGAGATGAAAAAAGATGAAAAAGAGATAAACGAGAAGGGATGATAAAGAGAGGGAGGAAGGGAGGGCGAAGAGACAGAGTGAGGAGTTTTTTGTCACCATTTGTTTTTGCTCCCACATTAGGCGGAACCCTCTGTAATTTCGACAGATGTGAAATAAATTTTGAGAAAGGGAGTATAGTTTTGACTCTACCTTTGATTCATATGTTCAAAATGAGACTCAAATCCATTAATGTGGAGGAAACTAGACTATTGCCCATCAGTTTGGAAGTGACGACTCGAGCTCCATCATCATTTGTTCATGACTTGCAGGAGAAAATTCTTTTATCTGTGGCTTCGATGAGAGAACCTGCATCAGTGTCCCTATGAAAGAGATATTTTTAAGATGTATGCATAGAAGAGGACCATTTTTTGACCCTTGAGAGAGAGGGAGCCATTTTTCGCTGATGAGGTAACTTGTACCCTAGAGATTTCCCAAGAGATTCATTGCAGTCTTGGTGCCTTTACAAGAGCTTGTTTTTTTTACCAGTTATTTGCGGGACGCCGGGATCATGACTTCAGACTATAAACTTCCAATCCTTGCTTCTTCCTAACATGATCTAACCTAAGATTTATTTATGTCTACATCATCGTTCACAAGCACCCTGAGGCTTACGCCTCACATGGACAAAGATCTTGGGCCAAGTTCAGATGGCTGAGAGTCTGAGACGTGCGCCTCTCCGCCTCATATGCCTCATTGTTTCACCTACACCATGAGGCTTACGCCTCACATCTTCTGGGCGCCTGGAGGCGTGCCTTCTAGTTGTAAAATGCCTGTATATGGGGCACTAGAGGTACATGTCTGGCACTGTCCTTATCTCCTCTCTTCCTATCATCTCTCTCTGGTCAGCCCATCACAATCCCCCCTTTTTAGTCTCCATCATTAAGTCCCCTATCTCTATGCAAGATGCCTAATCCATCGCCTCTTTATCTACCCACGAACTCCCCCCCCATCATATTCTGTTTTCCTTCTCCCGTCCAATGTGAATAAACCCATCACCACCATCGTTCACACTATCACCCCCACCAGGAACTTCATCTCTGACCGCTACTTTTGATCCTGCTGCACTGCTGCCTGCCACCAATCCCTTTTGTCAATTTCTGGAACTGCATCTCCTTTGTCAGCCCCACATCTGATCTTCGACATTACATCCCCTTCCTCACCAAAAGACAGCAATGACACCAAATATCTCTTTATGGACCCAATGAAGACTTGCACCCACCGCTCCCCTTGGTTACGCATACATTCTCCACTAATATTTTGTTTTGAGTTAATTTAAGAATTTACCTAGATTCATCCATTTGAATTGAGTTGCAAGGATAATTATGGTCTTGTTTTTTCGAAGTTGTGAAAGGCCTGTATATGGGACTTAGGGGTATATGTCTGGCATTGATGAAATTGAAGAAATAATCTTTTGTTCGACTGTGTTTTTTTAAACTTTTGTTCTACTATTTCGATCCCTTTCCTTGTCTCCTCTTTTCCTATCACCTCTCTCTGGTCAGCCCCATCACAATCCCCACTATTCTCTCTCCACCACTAATGCCTCACGCAAGACGAAAACAACCCTTCACCACCATTCTTCACACCATTGCACTGCATCACCCTTCGCCACGAACTTCACCTGCACATCACCCTCTTTGTCAAACCCCGCATTTGATCTCCGACACCTATCACCTTCCTTGCCAAAAGGGAGTAATAACACCATCACATATCTCGTTGTCGACCAATAGGGCTCACAATCACCGCCCACTCTCCAATTGTCCTTGCCATTGGCCTCCCAATAAACCACCTGCCCCATGGTGCCGTATTACTCGTGGGAAAAGTGAGTTGAAACCATAGTACTTGTAGAGAGAGTTAATCGTCTTTTATGTTATTTATTATTTCAGTTTCTTTATGTACCTCTCATGTAATTTACCCAAGGGCTCTCTCCCTATATAAGAGACCCGAGGGCTCTATGGAATGATTATCTCAGTACTCTTTTACCCTATCATGGTATCAGAGCCCTAACCCTAATCTAGGGTTTCTCTCCACCGCCGCCCACCCCCCCCCCCCTCTCTCCCACCGCCGCCGCCCCCAGGGTGCCGCCCAGGGCTCCGCCGCCGCCCCCAGGATTCCGCCCAGCCCCCAGGGGCCGCCGACCAGTCCCGGGACCCTCTCCTCGTCCCGCACACGCGCTGCCGGAGCCCCCCACCTTCCTGGCGGCGGGCTGTCTACACTGTCCAGCCCTCGCCCAGCCCCCGACCAGTCCCCGTCCAACCACCATCTTCCTTGGTAGAGGCTTCCGGAGCCTCTACTTGTCGCCGGGTGACGCTTCTTCACTCGGTCTCGGATAAATGATGGATTCAAGTGCATAACGTCTACATATGCACTTGAATCCTTAAAGTCTTGGTAGACAACTTCTACTTGGTCTATCAATAGTCGTTCTTCTCCGGCATTATGTCCGAACAAAAGCTCGATATGCCCGCCATAGGTGCGTTCAAAGGTTCCGCACCGATCGTCAAAATGGACGGGACAAACTACGAACTGTGGGCGATGCAGTTCCTCAGTCTCATGAAGTCGTATGGTAAGAAGCATATTCTTACCGAGGATGAACCGCCGGAGAAGACAGGAGTCTATGCCTCATGGGAGGCTGATGATGCGTACGCCAAGGCTTGGCTCTCAGGTACGCTCACGACAGAGATAGCGAATGATGTTCTTCACCAGCCCACCGCCAAGGCGATGTGGGATATTTTGGCCATGACGTACTCTCAGGTCCGCAACGAGACGAAGATGCTCCAGCTGCAGCATGATATATTTACCACGAAGCAGAATGGGAGGCCTCTTCATTCGCTATACACGTCGCTTCGTGGTATGTTCGAGAAGCTCTATAGCACCATTCCGCTCACAGCCACGCCGGAACAACAGAAGACGTTTCGCAATGCCACTATGGTTGGCGTTTTACTCGCTGCCCTAGACCCGGAGTACGAGGCCACACGCTCTCAGATCCTAGCAGATGCCACTATCCCGCCGATGGAAGAGGTATACAGGAGGCTCAGTCGTGTACCGGTTTCATCTACTACAGCGACTGCACCTCCGTCTGCAATGGCAGTTTCCAGGGACGTGGTGGTTCGTCCTCGTTTCGTGGCAGAGGAAGTGGTGGACGTGGACGCGGTGGTCGCATACGCTCCACGTGTTCATTCTGCCGCCGTACTGGTCATTCGGAGGATACTTGCTATTCTAAGCACGGCTTCCCTCCTTCTGCACGTGTCGCGGATCATGTTCAGGGTCCTTCAGCTCCTGCTACAGATCACAGGTTCGAAGAGTTGGTGGCACGACTTCGTGATATCATGCCACAGTCGTCGCCAGAGGGTGCTGAAGTTTCTGATGTTGCAGCCTCGGCATCCGCTAGTACATCCGCCTCTGCCAGTGCCTCAGGTAGTCCTTCTGTCTCACCTCATTGTCCTGATCTCACAGGATGGATTGTCGACCCTGGAGCTACCCATCATCTATGCCGTGAGAAAGATATTCTGCAGTCCTACAGAGCTGTACAGCCTGGTCGCTCTGTACTCATAGCTGATAGCACTCATTCTCCTATCATCGGTCAGGGGGAGACGGCGTTGCTTCCCTCTATGCACTTACAGAATGTCCTACATGCTCCAGAATTCTCTATGAACCTCTTATCCATTAGTCAGATTACACGTGATTTGCACTGTCGTGCTATTTTTGATCCATCGTATGTTATTTTTCAGGACATACTGACGGGCAGGGTGATTGGCTGTGGTTCTGAGCACAATGGCCTCTATCGTCTAGTCCGTAACTCCTACGCTGGTGTCTCACTGCATTCCCAAGGCGCCGTATCTCCGTACACCTGGCATCTTCGGTTCGGTCATCTGCCCCTGCAGAAGATGCGTCACCTACTGCCTCAGATCTCTCCGAGTTCCTCCTTTCGTTGTGAAGCATGTCAGTTAGGGAAGCACCATCGATCTAGCTTCCCAGGTCGTCAGAGTCGGAGCAGTCGCTCCTCGTTTGAGTTACTTCATGTAGACATTTGGGGTCCAAGTCGTGTCCCAGATCATCAGGGGCACAGGTTCTATTTAGTAGTGGTGATGATTTCTCTAGAGTGTCCTGGACGTTTCTTCTTAAAAATAAATCTGAAGCAGGAAGTGTTATCCAAAATCTTATTAATGAAATCCCAGAATGTTTTCTCTTCTACTGTTAAGTATGTGCGAACTGATAATGCATTGGAGTTCTGCACTCGCTCTCTTGCTACCTTTCTTTCTTCAAAAGGCATTGTTCATCAAACCACATGTGCTTACACCTCACAACAAAATGGGGTTGCGGAATGAAAGCATCGACATTTTCTTGATATTGCTCGCACATTACTCATTCAAAGTTGTGCCCCATTGTCTTTTTGGGGAGATGCTATACTTACAACATGTTATCTAGTCAACCGAATGCCTACAACTGTTCTTGGGGAAAAGTCCCCAATCTCTGTTCTTTTTCCAGACAGAGATTTGTTTGCACTTACACCTCGGGTCTTCGGCACTGTTGCGTTTGTCCACCGCTTATCTCCAGGACTTGATAAGCTTTCTCCTAGGGCTATCGAGTGTGTTTTTGTGGGTTACTCCAGGACACAGAAAGGATACCGTTGCTATGATCCTGTCCATGACAAATACTATGTGAGTGCAGATGTTACTTTTTTCGAACCTGTCATGTATTTCTCACCTGCGGGTGACAGATTGGCCTCCTCCACTTCTCCAGATTCCAATGTCTTTGTTCCACCACCGCCAAGCCTGAGTCAATCATCTACTCGACCAACACCACCACCACCACCACCACCTCCTCCAGTTGTCCCTTTCACTAAGTTCTATACGAGGCGGACAGGCCCTGCTCAAACTCCAAGTCAACCATCCAACACGCCTCAGGTTTGTTCTGAAATTAACACTAACTATGGCTTAGATAATGCACCTGTGCAGGAACCTTTACTACAGGAGGAGGAGCAACCGGTCAGCACAGTCTTGGATGATTTGGACCGGCCCATTGCTCATAGGAAGCAGCGCAGACAGTGTGCCACATATCCCCTTGCCTCTCAAGTCTCCTTTCATCGACTCACTGGGGATTTCCAGAAGTTTGCAGTTGCTGTCTCGTCAGTTGAGATTCCGCGGACATATCAGGATGCCTTGAAGATTGACTGCTGGCGCCTTGCAATGGAAGAGGAAATGCGTGCTTTGCAATCTATGGGAACTTGGTCTCTTGTCCCCATTCCTTCAGGTGCCTCAGTAGTAAGTTGCAAGTGGGTTTTTACAGTGAAATATCATGCGGATGGCCGTCTAGACAGGTACAAGGCCAGGCTTGTTGCACGGGGATTTACTCAGACATATGGTGTAGATTATTTGGATACCTTCTCACCGGTGGCGAGACACTCTACCCTTTGCATCCTTCTTTCGGTTGCAGTGGTACGTGACTGGACCATATTCCAGCTTGATGTTAAGAATGCCTTCTTGTATGGTGATCTACAGGAGGAAGTCTACATGCAGCAGCCACCCGGGTTTGCTGCTGAGGGGGAGACTCAGAAGGTGTGCAGACTTCATAAGGCTATCTATGGCCTTAAACAGAGTCCTCGAGCATGGTTCCAGAAGCTCTCCCAGCTTATTGAACGACAGGGGTTCAGAAGATCAAATGCGGACCACTCACTGTTCGTCCGGAAGACCCCTAGAGGTACCATTGTTGTTATGGTATATGTTGATGATATATTGGTTACTGGAGATGATGCACAGGGGGTTGAGGTAACCAAGTCTATGTTGGGCAGCCAGTTCATTACAAAGGATCTAGGCACAATACGATATTTTCTGGGGATAGAATTTGCAAGAAATGCACAAGGAATGGTGATGACTCAAAGAAAATATGTCACAGATTTGCTAGTTGAAACAGGAATGACTGGATGCAGACCTTCAAGTACACCTATGGACCCGAGTATGAAGCTGTACGATGATGATACCGAGGAGGTGGACAAGAGAAGGTACAGAGAAATGGTGGGTAAGCTCTTATACATCACTATAACTCGACCGGATATTGCCCTTGCAGTAAACCGGGTGAGTCAATTCATGAAGCAGCCGAGGCAAGTACATATGGATGCCGTGTACATGATATTGAGATATCTGAAATCTTCCCCAGGCACAGGGTTGCTATTCAAGAAAGGTACAGATCTGTCTATTTCAGCCTGTGCAGATGCAGATTATGCAGGATGTCCAAGGGATCGTAAGTCTACTTCTGGATTTGCTATCTTCATAGGAAGCTCTTTAGTCTCTTGGAAAAGCAAGAAGCAGACTGTTGTGGCGAGATCCAGTGCCGAATCCGAGTACAGAGCCATGGCACAGGCAAGCACAGAAATGATGTGGGTTAAAGCAGTCTTAGAAGATCTGAATGTTGATGTTCCCTTGCCTATGAACCTTCAATGTGATAATCAGGCAACATTATTTATTGCCAACAATCCAGCCTTCCATGAGAGAACCAAACACATAGAGGTGGATTGTCATTACACTAGGGACATGATCCAGAAGGGCTTCATCTCCATGTCTCATGTCAGTTCAGAGGACCAGACAGCGGACATATTCACTAAGCCATTGCTCAGAGGACCTTTCCAGAGATGTTCTTCCAAGCTGAGCATGATAGATATCTATGCTCCATCTTGAGGGGGAGTGTAGAGAGAGTTAATCGTCTTTTATGTTATTTATTATTTCAGTTTCTTTATGTACCTCTCATGTAATTTACCCAAGGGCTCTCTCCCTATATAAGAGAAGAGACCCGAGGGCTCTATAGAATGATTATCTCAGTACTCTTTTACCCTATCAGTACTCATGGGAAAAGAAAGATGAAAAAAAGTTAGAAGGAAGCAAAGGATATGAAAATTGCATGAACCCCAATGAACTCAAGATTTCTAGCAGATCTAAGACTTCACAATTAAGGAAACAACACATCGTTCATTAGGAGACTAGTATTTCGAAGGGGAGGGGATATGGTGCAATCCGAACTTTGGTTATTCTATTTGTTTTTATTTATTATTAAGTAAAAAACAGAATAAGTAGTTTGTTTTCAATTTTATTTGTTTGGATACTTTAATTTTTTAGTATAAAAGGTAGATTGTTTGGATAATTTTTTTATAAAATTTGTCATGTTTGAGTTTTAGGACAATCTTATGTTTGTTTATTCAACGACATATCAGAAACAAAGAAGGAAGTTCGGACTGAAATGGAAAGTTGGAATTTGACTCCCATGTCTTCTCTTTGTTCTTTTTTTTTCTTTTCTGTGGAATTCAATCTTCCAATCCCCATTCTTCTTCGCAAACTTGCAAATCCTGTCATGTTTCATCTTTCTCCTCTCCCCCGATTTCAGACCGCATCAAAAAGGATCATTTTTGATATCAAAACCATTTATGGGGTTGCCCTGAATATAAAGACATTTATGGAGGCATCCATGTAAATATACTATCTATTTATTATTTGTACTTCTTAAGCCTAATCGAAACCTTTTTGTCAGGTGAATTCACTCTTCGTGCTTTTTTGAATGGCCGTTTAGACCTTTCTCAGGCAGAAAATGTTGAGAAACTTGTTTCAGCAAAATCTATTGCTGCTGCTGATGCAGCATTGGCTGGCATTCAGGTAAGAAGATAACTTGTTTCGCCATATTTTTTTATCATAATTTTCACCTGTTTCGCCATATTTTTTTATCATAATTTTCATCTGACAAATGTCATTTACATTTAATATGAACACACATGATTCAAAAACTTTTTATTGGTAGCTGATGCCTTTTTTCGTGCTCATCCTTCAAGAAGTTGTTAGCTTGAAGGAACAAGGAAGTCTTTGACAAACAAACCTTGTGATGAAACTGCTGGTTGGTGGACAAAGCAATCGCTGTGTGCGACCAACCACTTTCCGCTCTTTGCTAATAAATTAATAATCCTGCAATGCAATATTTACCAACAAATGGTTTATCTCAACATTTACTGTTGTTATTTGCCCGAATAAGTCTATTCTTTTCAGGGTCATAGGATTTTTTAATTCGATTTCTGCCACTTTCAGGTTATCCCTGACAGGGGCAATAAAAATTGTGTTTACAAGTGTACTTAAAAGCATTCATCTATTAGAACTTTTGTGTGTAACCTTCTGTTGGTATGATCTTTGATATAAATAGAGCTGAGTTAATATATGGGATTTTTACACCCATAATCCTGAGTAATTTCGCAATTATTCATAACCCTGCGGAATCGCGAATTACATCCAGGACTTCGAAAAATGCTTAACTCTTACATGGCACAACCCTGTGTTAGTTTCCATCTATTTTATCCGTTAACTCTCACTGAAAAAGTTACATGTTGCCAATTTTACCCCTAAAACCATATCACATTTATAAAGTATGTCATTAGTATAAAAAATCTAAGAAAAATATAGGTCATTTTGTCACCAGTTTCTTTGAGGAGCCCTTCCACCTCCTCCTCTCCTTCCTCCTCCAGCCAAGGCTGTCGAGCACTCCCCACCCACATCCTCCAGCCCAGGCCGGTCCCTCGCCAGACCCCCACCCACCTCCTCCTGGGCAGTGCCCCCTCGTCCTGCTGAACACCCATGCCTAGGTAGAGAAGCCCCTCGGGACACCAAGCTTGGTCCCGCCTCCTGGCAGCCCAGATCGGGTAGAGAAGACCCCCCTCCCCCTCCCGTTGAACACCAAAGTCTGCCCCTCCTGGCAGCCCAGACCGACCCCGACGTCCCCCTCCAACCGAGGGCAGAGAATCCCCCCCTTCACGCGCCCCCAAGCAACGCCCTCCTCCCGCTGAACACCTTAGCCCGTCGAGCTTGCCACTCCTCCCCAGCCCATGCCGACCCCCCGTGACCACCTCCATCCCAACCCAGTGTCTGTCGAGGAGAAGAGATGGAAGAGGTGATGGCATTGGAGGGGAAGCTGCTAGAGGAGAAATGACCCATGGAGTCCTCGACCGATCTACACGAAACATTGAGGGAGGAAGGTGGCGGGCTTGGAATTTTTTTTTGCAAATTTTTAATATCCATTGGTAGACCATGGGTTAGATTAACCCACGATATGATTGAGTTAATTGCTTCCTTAACGGAGGGTTATAGGTGTGAGGCGGAGGGACTATCCAAGGTGTCTCGTGTAATTCACGATTGTGCAGGGTTATGATTGTAATTGCGAAATTACTCAGGGATGTAAAAATCCCTAAATATATATGTTGTAAATCTCAACTTTTTTGTTAGATAGTGTATTTTAATTATTTTGCCTACCAATAGATTTCACTTGTTTTCCCCTGCTTAATTTAATCTGAAACTCAAAAACTGCAGTAATGGCTTGCCAAGGTTTTTGGAAAAATAATGGTATAGCTATCCCAATAGCAATTTCTTCTGGGCTGCGGCAGGGGAAGTCCTAGTCAAAGAAAGAAGTGAGATAATGATATGTGTTTTAGTTTGTTTACTTAAATCATGGTTGACTCATCCATGTTTCCTTGGAACAAGACAGGGAAGACGACCTTTACGAATCATAAAAAATATAAGAAAAATAAATAGGGTGTTTTTTTTTGCAAAGAAATATGGATACGAGACAAATGTGAAAGGTGGTTAGATTAGGGTGAGGTGGTTTGTGGAACTAATTAGGAAAATGAGGGATTGACATGTGTTAGGTCGTTAGGTTAGGGCGAGGCTGTTTGTTGGACTAATTAGATTTTTTTTACTTATATACGCTATTGGCATTAGCAGATTTAAAAATGGAAGATAACTGGCAAATCATGGCTTAATGGCACAATTGGATATGTATTCTTTGTACTAGGATTTTGAAGAAAAATGCACATGAAATTTTATGAAGGCACTCACTCTCTCTCTCTCTCTCACGACACACTACTCTCTCTCTTACACACATGCCTGTGTGTGTATATATACACATATATACTGTATGTATATATGTATGCATATATTCTATTAAAATATTTGGGCCAGGCACCTTAGCGTGATTCCCTTTTTTGGTTTGAAAATATATGTATGCTATATGTAAAAACGGATTTCTCAAGCATTATCGCTCGTCTAGAATTCTCATCTTTCTCTTTCTAAAAGATGATAATTTCTTGGGTGAGCTAATCTAAGAATGGTTTGTAAATTGCTTATGCCACACAAAATATTGAGATGAAGACTCATCCAGCTACCAACCAAGGTTATTAGTTGCAATCTGTGGTATATGAACTTATAATTGAAATTGTTGGAGACTTCAAATTTTGACTCTAGATTTTTGTACTCTTCTTTTGTCAATTTTAAACAGGGTAAAGGTTCAAAATGAATCGAACTTCAGTCCTTGGTCTATGTTGACAGCCACTTTTAAAGCACCATAAACTACAATTAAATTACTATTTACCCCTGGATTACTTTATTTATTTACAAATTAATTTAATGAAATTCTCTCCTTTCGGTTTCTCATAAGACATATAACAGGTATATTACTGACCTATTAATTTGTATATCATGGTAGGGCGGTTTTTCTGCTTTAGTGAAGTCACTGAGAATTCAATGCATTGAGTTGCTATCTGAAATTGAAGCGCGCTTAGATTTTGATGATGAAATGCCACCGTTAAATGTGGAGAAGTTGATAAACGAAATAAACATCATGTCAGAAGAGGTGCAGCAAGCCTTGGGCACCGCCAATTATGATAGACTTTTGCAATCTGGACTGCAGGTACCGTTGACTTATATACTAGTTAAAGGCAATCTTTACATACATCAGTAGTATGTTGATGCACACACACGCAGGCACGTGCATACACACTCTTCTTAGTAACCATTTTCTATGTAGCTTGATTTCTTGTTTGTGCAGACTAGTATTTTTTCTGAGAATTTTGTTTGTATTACGTAGATAGCAATTATTGGGCGTCCAAATGTGGGAAAATCAAGTCTCTTGAATGCATGGAGCAAAGTAAGGTTCTTTCATGGTCATGAATTTTGAAAAATTTGGAATACATTTGCATCCATAGGCTCTCTATGTTGATGGACTTCTCAGAAAGCTAACTTGGTTATTTACTTTAATTGACGTAATGAAACTATTGAAGGTATATGCCAAAAATAAATCCAATAATAATTTTCTTTACTTGCTAGTTTTCTCATGCCAAAAAATTGTAGGTGTTATTTTGGTTTTAGTTAATTCCAATGCATTGCTTAATTATTATGTCTGATATTTCATTATTGTCAATCATGTCTCAAGTTTTTCATGTGTCATTTTCGGAAGCTCATGGTTATTTCATTTTGACCCAAGTTCTACAATTTGGAAAGTTTGCTTAGGATGCATAACTGCTTCCTTCATTTAGCTCATGTATCATGTGCTGACAAACTTGCGCATACCATCTTATTGAAAATCTGGACCTAACTAGCATGCAGAGTGATAGAGCGATAGTTACAGAGATTGCTGGAACTACTAGGGATGTAATAGAAGCAAATGTAACAGTCGAGGGAATTCCAGTAACTCTTCTTGATACTGCTGGAATCAGGGAAACAGATGATCTAGTCGAGAAAATTGGTGAGTTTTTATTTTTTATATGTCAATCGAAGACTTTAAGTTGTAAATTTGATGATGCATTCTGACAACTACCTATGGATCATTCCCTAAGAAAAGTCTCTTAGCCTTTCTTTATACTCACTAAAAACATGTACGTTATAGTACATGTGTAAAATTTGACATTTTTACCTGAAGGTGTTCAGAGATCAGAAGCTGCTGCAAAAGGTGCAGACATAATAATTATGACAGTAAGTGCAGTTGAAGGTTGGACATCTGATGATAAAGAACTCATCCATCGTATCAGCTTAAGTCAGGTTGTCATATTATTGTGGATTTGGTAACATGAAATTATTGATCCATTTTATCTTCCAGATCTGAATGCCGTACTTACCGTTCTGTTGTGCTTGATGTCAGCAAGCTGCTGGTTCTGGTATACCAATGATCCTTGTTATCAACAAAATGGATTGTTTATCTTCCAATTCTTCAGAGCTACTGAAAGTGGACGAGGTTGTTAATGGCGTTTTCAAGAGGTATGTCTATACCTGTGCTGTAACGGGACAGGGGATACCGGATTTGGAGGCCGCGATATTAGACATCTTGCATGTGGACCCAATTCCAGCTGGGGGGAACAGGTGGACTGTCAACCAGGTGAATACTACACGAGTTTAATGCAATTGGGATTCCATTTGAAGGTGTGAGTTCAAATCTTAGAATTCCTAAAAAAGGAAGCAATGCCATCTGCCTTGTATCTCATTTTCTATCTGTTTGAAGTTCTTTAATCCATGATCAATATGTGGACAAGTTCATTACTTGTTTTTGCCCTCAATATATGTTTAACGATCTCCGAATATCATTTTCTTTCTTCCAGAGGCAATGTGAGCAGCTGCTTCGCACAAGAGAAGCCCTTTCAAGATTGAAGTCATCCATCAATGAGGAGCTTCCATTGGATTTTTGGACCATCGACCTGCGAGAAGCAGCACTAGCACTTGGGCAGATAAGTGGGTCCGATATCTCTGAAGAAGTCTTGTCAAGTATTTTTAGCAAATTTTGTATCGGCAAGTAAACATGATATTAGGATTTGCAGATGTTACAATAACGTAAGCATTCTGTTTGAGCGTCATCAATATAGAGAATGCAAAATCATGGCAATCCAGAGGCAACTCCTTGTAAGGTCGATGGTGGGGGGTTGTCTTTGATAAGGTCGGTGGGGGGCTTTGAGCTTCGGCAACGCATGGGGCAGGCAGGGGTGCACTGGGGGGGGGGGGTCTTCAGATGAGCGAACCCATGCTCGTCAATGCCCTCTTGCGAGCCTGAGTCTCTTCTTCCTCTCCTTTCTAGCATCGGAAAGTCGGGTCCATTTTCGCCCGGGGGGGGGGGTGAGCTTGGTGGGCTGCGGGGTGGGGGGCTTTGATCGATGGAGGGGAAGCGGGAGGGGAGGGGGGGGGGCTTCCAGGAGACCTGCTCGGTGCTGGCTCGACCAGGGGATGATCGGTAGGAGTTGCTGCTTGGGGGCTTGAAGAGAGGATGTCATGTTGTGTAAATAAGAATGAGCTTTAGGGGTAGTTTGGTCTTTTTTAACAGAAATCGTCAAGTATAATGGGGTCCCAAACGGAATATAACACAGGGTTATGTCATGTAAGAGTTAAGCATTACTCGGGGTTTCTCATATAATTCATGATTATGCAAGGTTATGATTGTAATTGTGAAATTACTCAATGTTATGGGTCTAAAAATACCTAAGTTTAAAATAGTGGAGGGTCTTGTGTTAAGTTTAAATACATACAAATATAGGTTGGCATGATGAGGCGAACATCATCTTGAACTGATCCTGAAACAATGATTTTGTATTGTAATAATCATATGCCAATAGGTGGAGATTCGTTGACTGGGTCGCTTTTAGGATTCTAGCCAAGGCTGCAAGGAGCTGCATGAATTATAAAATCCCTTATTACAAACATCTTCTACTGGAGTTATAAGAGTAGAGGATTACTATTTGATAATTTAAGCTGACAACTCTAATAATCCCTTAACGCAACTAAAGCCACATGTTAGTTATCAATTGGCCTCCAAAAAGTTGAAAATTTAGAGGTTGGACTTATTTCCTGTACTCGAGTAAGGGTTGGAACTCTCTTCGGATTCTAATTAGGCTGAAGTAACCTTCTGTTAGAGGATTAGTCAGGTTGTTAACTCTTCTGTACATAGTAGCTGTTAGGAGAGTTGGAAATGTGATGTGTTGTTATATTGTTTATATGTTATATTGGTTATTTTTATGATTATAATATATATTTGATGTAAACTTTTTTTATTTGAACGTGGTTAAAATTATTGTAACAAAGGAAATATGGGGTCACATAACTAACTCCAACTTAGAAATGCACAAGAGCTATGGGTAACCCCAAATCAAGCATGGGTATACTCCTAGACGAGATTACTTCGAGGTAACCTGGCAACCAACATAGCTAAGTGTTAATGATACTCTGTATACAATCTCCCTCAACTTCCTTATAGGAAGCCAATCTTTGCATGTAAAAGTTTTGGATGGTTCCATTTTCGTATAATGAGTTTGGTCGCCCACCAGATTTTATAGATTTCCAAGTAGCAAAAAAACAAATTATATAATTTAAGTCTGCTTCTCGCAGTTTTCCAAACATTGGAGGAAGTCATTAACCTTGACGTTCTGAATAGCTCTTTCACTTTAAACATAACACAGAGTCACCTCTGCCTTTTAGGAATGCAAACAATCAGATTTAAAATCCTGCATAAGAAAATGGAAATGTACAGAAGCGATATCCTTAAATATGGATACAAGCGATATTCTTAAATATGGATACAAGTACAGAAATAATTAGTTATATGAGATTTTTACATACAAATCCCTATGTAATTTCATATTTACGTGTTCTTTCTCTATAATTACGAATTACATGGAGAATTCTGAATAGTAACTTTCGTTTACATGTAGACTCTCGATAAGTTCATCCATTAACGTAAATACTCACTTGAGTAAATCTAACTAAATTCAATCCCTTGTTGAGGATAATATGTGTGTCCCTAAATCTCTTTCCTGCAGCAAAGATGGCACATACCAAATATGGATTCCCAACTCGGGAACCAAATGGCGACAATGATAATCAATCACACAAGCAACCACACGAGACCAAGATTTTTACATGAAAACCCTTACTCCATGTGAGTAAGGAAAACCTATGGGACAAGACCGACAACGATTCCACTATGATCAAGATGAGCCAAATATTCTTTCGATTTTGTTGCCCAACAAAATCGAGATACAAGCCACAAACACAATGATAGTTCTTATACTAACGGCTAACTATCCCTAGGTAACTAGAAATACAAAATGTTTTCTAAACCAAGAAGGTGGAGGTGGCTTCCCTGAAGGGCTCCCGGATGAAGACTTAAAATGATGGCTCGGCTTCCTTGAGGTCATTCCCAAAAACCTCCTTGTTGCTACTCCTCTCGAGATCGCTCAACAACTGCTCAGCCCGTTGCACCTCAACCCACGACACCTTAGTCAACGGAGAAGGGAGGAGGAGCCCATTCGCCCTCCTCTTTCTCTCTCAGCCTCTCTCTCACAATTGGAAGAAACGAGGGTTTCAAACCATGCTGCTACTCTCTCGTATCGGAATGGGGGCCCTCATGTATTTTGGAAAAATTGGGTTCCCTGATTGGGGATTGGTCCCTAGAAATGGGGCAGCCTAAGGGGGCTCCCATTTGCTGGGAAAATTTCAGAAACCCCCCGGTTGGGCCCTAATAAATTGCAGAAATACCCAACAACCTCCCCCTCCAGTCCTAACGAGGAGGCATCGTTCAGTGATGGAGATCAAGAAGAAGTGACACCGCTTAGCTCTCTACGAAGCTAAAGCTTGTCACGAGTGATTGCCTTGGTCAACACGTCTGAGGAGTTCTCATCAGTGTGAATCTTCTTCAATATGAGTTGTTTATGTCTGATTGCATCCCTCAGCCAATGGTATCTCACATCAATGTGTTTTATGCGAGCATGGTGCATGGTACTCTTTCTCAAGTCTGTAGCACTCTGCTATCACAAAACACAACCGACTCACTGTCATTCAATCCAAACTCACCAAGAAAGCGTTGTAGCCTCGACACTTCTTTCCTAACCTCTGTTGCTGCTATGTATTCTGCCTCAGTAGTTGAGAGAGCAACACATTTCTGTATCTTGGATTGTCAGGATATGGCTCCCCCTACAAATGTGAAAATGTAGCATGAGGTAGGCTTTCTCTTGTCCATGTCTCCTTCCATATCTACATCAGTGTAGCCACAAAGTTTGGGATCTGACCTCCCAAACACAAGACACATACTTGAGGTTCCTCTCAAGTATCTCAAGATCAATTTCACAGCCTCCTAATGGTCCTCCCCCGGATTGGATATGAATCTGCTCACCACGCCCACTGCATGGGCTATGTCGGGTCTAGTGCAAACCATGGCATGAGGCTTCCAACTACGGATTGGTATCGGATCTTGGTCATCTCTGCTTTCTCCTCAGAAGTAGATGGACATGATTCTTTGGTCAACTTGAAATGAGAGGCTAAGGGCATGCTGATAGGCTTGGCATTCTTCACGTTGAACCACTCCAACACGCGTTCAACATAGCTTTCTTGTGACAACCACAACATGTGCTTCTTCCTGTCCCTTGTAACCTGCATCCCAAGGATGTGGTTTGTCTTGCCCAAATCTTTCATCTCAAACTCTTTGGAGAGTTCTCTCTTGAGCTTTGCAATCAAGTTGGAATCATGACCTACAATCAACATGTCATCCACATAGATCAAAAAAATGACGAACCTGTCATTGGGAAGACAACGAACATATACACATGGATCGGTTGTTGTCCTCTTGAAGCCTTACTTTGCCATGAAGGCATCAAACTTCAAGTACCATTGTCTCGAGGCTTGCTTCATGCCATAGAGACTCTTCCTTAACCTGCAAACCATGAGCTCTTTCCCTTTCTCTTGAAAACCCTATGGTTACTCCGTGTAGATCTCTTCCTTCAAATCACCGTGAAGAAACATCGTCTTCACATCTATCTGCTCCAGCTCAAGATCCATGCTAGCAACAAGTCCTAGCACCATTCTCACTGAATTCATCTTCACCACGGGGGAGAAGATCTCATCATAGTTCACTCCTTCTTTATGGCTGAACTCTTTCACCACCAATCTGGCCTTGTACTTGATCTGCTTGCCACCATCATCTGACTTTACCTTGTAAACCCATTTGTTCCTCAAGGCTCTCTTGCCTTTGGAAAGCTCAACCAGATCTTAAGTGTGATTTTTCTTGAGAGATATCATCTCTTCATTCATTGCATTTCGCCAATAATCCTTGTATTTATGCATATGTGCCTCCTCAAAGGTGTATAGCTCACCTACATCTGTCAGCATCACATACCTAGAAGTAGGGTAACAGGATGATGGCTGGTGTGCCCCCTTAGATCTCTTGACATGAGACTCTACTGCATCTGCATGTAGATGAGGCTGCTCCCCCTGCCCTAAGTCCCATGGATCTGCATCAACGGGGTCTGCATCTGGCTCATGCTTCTCTAACTGCCCATCCTCTCCACCTTTACCATGTACTGGAGAGGAATACATGTCTTCATTATGTCATTATCCATGGAAAACTCATTTGCTTCACCACTTTCAGTGGTGTACTATGCCAATGTCTGATTCTCATAAAAAATCACATCCTTGTGTCTGGTGACTGTCTTTTTCCTTGGATCCCATAGGCGATATCCAAACTCTGGATCTCCATAACCAATAAAGATATAAGGCATCGCCTTGTCATCCAACTTCTTCCTCTACTCCTTGGATACCAACGCATACACTTTGCATCCAAACACCCTTAAATGAGCATTTCCGTGGTCCTTCCCTGTCCAAAGGAACTGATGAAGATCGATTTACCAAGTAACATGCGGTGCGAACCGCCTCCGCCCAAAAGGTCTTGGGCAACTTCGTTGTCTTCAACATACAACGAGCTCTCTCAACAATAGTCCTATTCATCCTCTCAGCAAGAACACTGTATTGGGGTGTGCCTGGCTCTGTCCTCTCATGCATAGGGATGGGCATCGGACGGGCTGGGCCGGGCCCTAAAGGGACCAGGCCCAAGCCCATGTAAATATTTTGGGCCTTGGGTCAGTCTTAGGCCCACAAATTTTGATTTTGTTCGGCCCAAGCCCAGGACCGAACCCTTTCCTTTGGGCCGGATTGCCCGACCCAAGCCTTAGTTCATTTCATGGTCATGAAAACCACAACATGGGAAATATGGAAATGATGGGTCATGCTATACATTTAAGAAAATGATTACACATCCCTAAATCAAGCGCAAAAAAAGAAATTACAAGTATAAGAAAGTCCACATTAAAGTAGCTATTAAACCATGCATAAGAATCTAAGATGTCTATAGAACAACTAAGTTTGCACATATCTTGAATCTATAACAATGGCTAAACAGTAATAATATTCCAATGAGAAAACGATGGCTAAACAGCAACAATATCAGTACTTCAACAATCTTACACAATATAACTTAGTCGGCAAAACGTCTTGTCTAAGGCCCATGCCTATGCTCGGGCTGGGTTTTGGGCTTTACCCTCGAGCCAACTTCGGGCCATTCCTCGGGCCCCGGAAAGGGCTAGGCCTTGGGTCGGGTTGGACCAAGCCAAGCCCGAGCTCGACCCAAAGTATTTTTGGGCCGACATTTTAGGCCCAAGCCTGTCCCAATCCTCTATTAGGCTTGGACTGGGTCGAGATTTTTGGGTTGGGCTTCGGGCTGGGCCGACCCATCCCTTCATGTCTGATGCCGTGCTCTCCACAGTAGATCTGAAAGCTAAGGGAGGTGTACTCTCCCCCATTATCCGTGCATAGACATTTCAGCAATTTCCCTGTCTCACGCTCAACCATGGCATGAAATTTCTTGAAACAATAAAAACTTGATCTTTCATCCTCAGCACATACACCCACACCTTCCTAGATGCATCATCAATGAAGGTGACAAAATACATGTTACCTACCAAAGAGACTGTGTCTATGGAACCACAAACATCCAAGTGAACCAACAGTAGAATATCTCTCTTCACCTTGGATCTGACTCTGTATGGTGCATTCCTGCTCTTTCCAACCTCACCGCATCACAAGTGGTGAAGAACTCCTCGTGTTAAGTTACATGATAGGAGGCGGCGGTGTCAACGACACACTCCAAGTCACTCCCTACATGCAAGCACTGATCCTGGATGGTGAGAATAACCTCATCTGCACTATCATCTGCCACAACTGCAAATAGATTCCCATCTTCATTTTTTTTATTTTTCTTGGATTCAGCTTGCTCTCTCTTCCAAACTTTGCGGTCTCTCTTCCAGTGACTGGGCTTCTGGCAATGGTGACACTTTCCTCTTCCCTTGGAATTGTCCCTGGATTGCTACCTCTCCTGTGACTACCCTCTGCTACTGGATCTTCATCTCCTCTCAATGACATACACATGTGAAGAGGAGGATGTCTCTCCAGATGAGCGACGTCTGATCTCCTCATTCCGGAAACTACCATTGATCATGGCCATGATCAACTTGCTATCCTTCACAGAGTTGCTTACGGTGACTACTAGAGTCTCCCAACTATCTAGCAATGAACCCAACAAGAGAAGTGCCTGCAACTACTCATCAAGTTCCAAACCGACGGAGCTCAACTGGTTGATAATGCTTTAGAAATCATTCAAATGCTCTGACACTTTACATCCATCCTTATATTTCAAATTTACAAGCTTCCTAATCAAGAAAGCCTTGTTAGTTGCAGTCTTCTGGTCATAGATTTCGGATAACTTGTCCCACAACTCCTTTGCATATGTCTCTTTAGCCATGTGATGTAAAACTGAGATGTTACGCCATTTCTGAATGGTCCCAATGACCTTTCGATTCAACTTTGTCCATTCACCTGCGGACATGTTTTCCGACTTGGCATTCTCTCCCTCCACTGAATCGTAGATGCCCTTGCAATATAATGTCTTCCATCTTTGCCTTCCAAATCGGCCAGTTGCTACTTGTGAGCTTAATAATTGTGCCCTCATCATCTTTGCCCATTTTGCTCAACCATAGAACTGATTACACTTGTTTGTTGGGGATAATAGGTGTGTCCCTAAATCTCTTTCCTGCAACAAAGATGGCACACACCAAATATGGGTTCCCCACTCGGGAACGAAATGGCAACAATGATAATCAATCACACAAGCAACCACAGGAGACCAACTTTTTTACCTGGAAATCCTTACTTGATGTGAGCAAGAGAAAAACCACGAGGCAAGATCGACAAGATTCCACTATGGTCAAGATGAGCCAAATGTTCTTTAGATTTTGTTGCCCAACAAAATCGAGATGCAAGACACAAGCACACCGATAGTTCTTATACTAGTAGCTAACTATCCGTAGGTATCTAGCAATACCAAATGTGCTCTAAACCAAGAAGGTGGAGGTGGCTTCCCTAAAGGGCTCCCGGATGAATCGTTCCCAACGACCTCCTTGTTACTGCTCCTCTCGATTTCTCCCAGCAACTGCTCAACCCGTTGCACCTCAACCACGACACCTCAGTCGACAGAGAAGGGAGGAAGAGCCCAGCTGCCCTCCCTCTTTCTCTCTCGGTCTCTCTCTCTCTCTCATATAGAAGAAATGAGGGTTTCAAACCCTGCTGCTGCTTTCTCGTACTGGAATTGGGGCCCTCGTGTGTTCTGGAAAAATTGGGTTCCCTGATTGGGGATTGGTTCCTGGAAATGGGGCAGCTGAATAGGGCTCCCATTTGCTGAAAAATTTTAGATAACCCCCTAATTGGGTCTGGATAAATTACAGAAATACCCAACAATTACATGTATTTGTCCTTTTTATTTTATTTTTCAATTACACAAATCCCACCCCTTCCTTTTCCCCAATCCCCCTCCGTGGACAACACTCCACCTAGCAGCACCGGTGAACTCCAAATTTGAGCGGACACTCCTTCCTCCACCCCACATGGCAAGCCCTCCCCCTCTGCCTCCCTCACTACATGCCACCCCTACGATGACAATGTAATGGTGAGCTCCACATCAGGAGACCCACCTTCTACCCCCCACTGCAAGCCCTTCCCCTTCATCTCCCTCGCTAACTCCCTCCTCATTGTAACCATCGTCGTTGCCTTCTCCCTCTTCCCACCCAAGTTGCATCATGTTGTCCTCCACTCTATCAAGAATAAATCCATAACATGTTCCCAGATGTATACTCTCCTATACAATATACCCACAAACAGACTCCTCCAAAGATCGAACAAACATATGAACTCCTGTTATTCCCCATAGTAAACGACTGTCAATTTCAAAAATGGATCCCTGCCCCTTCGTGTGTTTTTGCTCTTAAGATCCCAGTCGCTTTGCAGTCAACCCCATCAAAAGTAAACTCCTCCATGATCTTGTGACCTTAGCAAACTCCCACCATGATGAATCTCTGTTTCATCATCTTTATTCTATCATTTTGGCCTTAAAAGCTAGTAAATGCGTGTAAATAGGCTTAATTCATGCATTTTATCATTCATGCATTATGTTGTAATTAGTGTATAAAATACAATTTTTAAAGCCAAAATTATACAATAAAGAAAAGAAAAGAAAAAAGAATAAAATATTGAAAATATTTTATGACCCAAAACCCCAAGACCTAGGCATCTCGATGACTAGGTCGACTAGGAATAAAGTAGGAGGAGATAAGGGCCAAAATACAAATAAAAATCCCTTTTATTTAATTCATTCTTTATTCATTTTTGGGACCTATTTTTAGTTCCACTTGTTATACTTCAATTAAAGAAACTTTGAACATGAAAGTTTTATATAATAAAATATAGACAAATACAAAATTGATTTCATACAAAAATAATATACAGTGTACAAAATACAGTCTAAATAATATTCCAAAATCCTAACTTCCCAGGCCTATATCTCTCAAATAAAAACTCAAAATATAACAAAATCACATTTAATTGTATATAACTTTTAATAAGATATTTAATGAAGGTAGTTTCACATTTTTGGGAGTTATGGTTTGAAAGTTAGGTTTTGGACCCCTATTGTATACTTATACCGATTAAAATATTCATTTTATTCATTATTCATTATTTTATAATTTTATATTTTTATAATTTTGTAAATATTATTTATAGTATATGTACATATTAAAACAAGAATAAAATGTTCAAGAAAACATAAAAATAAAATACTTGTATAAAATACATAGATGAAATACCTATATCTATATCTATAGAATTAATACAACTATTTATTTAATTGTATAAAATACATCAAAAAAATAAAATAAAAATATATTTAAGTGTATAAAATTAAGTTATAAATATATACAATAATAAACCAAATTAATAAAATTAAAAATACAAAATAAAAATAAAATACTAAAATATATAAACAAATATACCTATAAAGAGCCCTTAAAATGTAATTTGTAACTAAAAAACTCAAAAAAATAAAAATCATAGTAAAATAATTCATAAAATAATAAACATTTTTCATTTAATAACCTAAAATTAATAAAATCGTTTATTATTTTTAATCTAATTTACAATTTTTTTTGCCACGAATTTTCTGGTTGGTCCACGTGGACCAACCAGATTGGTTCGTTGGTAGACCTCGGTCAACTCTCTGACAAAGGTATGCTCTGTGTCAGAACCTCATTTTTGTCGTGATTCGCAATTTTTTTGTAGACTGCACCTTTCACCCTTCTGCGCCGATTTCTTCTTCACTTTTTCTCCTCGTGGATCCATCTTACACGCCTAGTGTTTGCCTCGAGGATTGCATCCCTTCAGTGCCTGCATCCCTTCGATCTTTGGAGCACTTCCATCACGTTGTACAAAAACCTCCTCCGTCCTTCATTTGATTTTTGAACCTCTTTTGACCATTTTTCTGTATCCTTCTTGCGTGCTGAGGACTGAGCGAGGTGACAGTGGTCTCTACTCGCCATTAGGAGGCACAGGGAGGCTTCCACCCATCGCCGGAGCTCCGCTCCTAGTGGTCCTATCTTTCCGTTCCTGTAGCTCGAGGTCCGTTTTCCTTCTATTTTGTAGGTTACTTTAGTCTCTAGGTTTTATTTCCAATGTTGGTTTATGCTTTAATCGTTGTAATTAGCCGCGTCATCCTCCTTCGAAGTTCGTCGGAGTTGTGCTCCGGCGACTTCTTCCACCGTGTATCCCTTGTCCCCGACACTCCCTTCCGTCCTCATCTTCTACCTCTCCGATTCCTCGCCATGTTCCACCTCTTGCACACCCAGGTTGAGCCCCAACCTGGCCTACCTGACCTCCACTCCTTCACACCGCTGGAGGTCCTCCACCACACCTCGCCAGCCACTCACTCCACCACCTGTAGAGGTACCAAAGCCCTTTTCGTGCGTGCTAACTTCTTGTACAGGTTTTGGGAGCTCTAGATCCCTATCGAGGTCGATTTTTGTGCTGACCCCAGGAACCTGGAGCCATAATCTCCCTCTACCTCGCGACAGCCCACCTGCGGTCATTCTGCCATTTTGACACCGCTGTCCTCTCGAAGAACCTTCTAGGAAGCTTTTGGGACCATCAGAGGGGATTTTAGTCGCCAGAGGAGCGCATATCGTCCAATCGAATCTCGCCGGGAACCAGTTCTTCACTTGATCATCCAAGCCTATCCGTCGCCGTTGGATTTCGGCTCGTTCGTCATGAGGAGCAACTGTCATTGGATCAACCCCTGCATCGACCATCAGATTTACTAGGACCATCTAATCGTGGCCGTTGGGCGCGAGCCGTCATCAGCCCACAGGATCATGATACGTGTCTTAAGTGATCTATCAGCCGCCATCCGATCTGCCAATTGCGTGTGTATTTTGCAATCTAGCCCTCATAAATTTTTTATTTAAATATTAAAACTCAATCTTTCATCTGTCATTTATATATTTTTGTAAGATTTCCATCTAGCCCCCTGGAATTTATTATAATTGTACTCTAGTCCAGGCCACGTCACCTCACGTGACACTTCACGTGAGGTGGAATTTTTATAGTATAGCCCTTGGCTTTTACTTATTTAGGTTTAGTCCTGTAATTTTACAACGCAGTTATAACTTTTTGGACATTTCACAATTTAGCTCCTAGCTTTTTGTATAATTATGTTTGAGTCCTACTAGTGGAGCACATGTTCTGTCACGTGATTTTGGAGATTTTACAAGGATAACCTCATGGCTTTGCTTATTTATATTAGGTACATTAACTTTTTGTAGGTATGTTATATTTTTTTGTGAAATTTACACTTTGGCCCTCGTACTTTTATATATTTACAAAAATGCTCTCCCTAGTAGTGTAGTTTCTCTTTGTTGTCTCTATTTATTTCTTGCATCTATAAAACTCGAAAAAATACCCAAAATAGGAATAGTTTCCTGTTACATTGTGATCTCAAACCCTATTTTTATTTTACATTTTTTAGTCTTTTCTATTATTTATAAAAAATAAAAAGAGTCATTTTCGTCCATGTTTTCAAAAGAAAATCTGTAAAAAATACAAAACCTTTTTGAAAAATTCCAAAAAATACATTTCATATTTATCTAAGTATTTTACAACTTCTGACCAAAAAACACTAAAAAAATATAAAGAAAACTCATAAAAATCGTAAAACCCCTAAAATCTTTATAAAATTATTAAAAACTCTTAAAAAAATCCAAAAATTACACTTCCTATTTCTGAATATTCTCTATTTTATTATATTTATTTTAAAATTAATTTGGATAATTTTTGACACTATTTACCATTTTTCGTCTCCATTTTAATTTTGGGTATTAATTTGATTCCCTGTTTTGAGTATTTTTGACTTTAAAAATACCAACAAATTAGCAAAAATACAGAAAAATCACAAAAATATCAGAAAAATATAAAAAGTATAAAAATATTTTATTTCTTGCATTTTGCATATATATATATATATATATATTATCTCTCTCTTACCTCTCTTGTATATATCTTCTATATATGGCTTTATATATATTAAAAGAAAAAGGAAATATAAAATCTAAAAAGAAAATTAAAAATCAAAAAATTAAAAATCAAAATACAAAAATATAAAAAAAATCAAATAAAAAATATATAAAATTAAAAACCCACAAAATAGCACATATAGACAAGTACATCACATTCATTTTTGAGCATTCATTGCCCTGATCTACCTGATTGTTACTTGTGTTCGACCTCTACAATACTTGCACTATACACATCTTTTATTGAGTTATAATAAAATTTAACTACACATCTTGCTTTTCATTGCTCAATCATTGTTGTGGGTTAATTGTTGTTTGAATTAGGGTTTTGTGTGAGGTCAACTCAACAACTGCGTCTTTGCCTTGTGTGAGACGTATTTTGGACCCGTGAAAAATCATGTTTAACAAATGACGTCGTTGCTGGGGAGCAACAACGTATAGATCGTCTTTTTGATTGATTGTGATTATTTACCTCATTTTATGCCTCCATTATTTGCTTATTTATTTGATATAATTGTTTGAGCTGACAAACTCATCTCTTTTTTGACTTTGTGCGAGAAATTGCGGATCGAGGGAGGTGCTTTACCCAAGGCGCCTGTGCACTTATGTGTAACCGGCTTCAGCCTGCCAACCTAGCACCAAGGAGACTTAGAGATTTTGGAAGACCGAGCTCCATTTATTTTCTTGAACTTATTTGTGTAATTTGAAGTGAGAGAGAGAGTATTTGAACTTGTAATAATTCAGGACATTCTCAGAACTCTACGACACTTCACGAGGTCCAGTGCCCGAGGGATTGTTCCCTTGGGGGCCTCGTCGGTTTTGTCGCGGTTTTCATCGCCTTTTTTGATTTGTTTCCCGATTTTGATTTTCCTTATTTTGTGTGATTGAGCCTTTAGCTTTAGGGTTCCTTGACAATAGAGTAGGTCCAAACACATAATAACCATTGCATGTACCTATAGTGACGTTTGGACTTAGTCAAAATTTGAATTGCTTCTCACTTAGTCTCGTAACCACCGTGCCACGAGAGTCCTCCATACAACGCTTGCAGGACCCACTGTGATGGGTACCGAGAAACTGTAAGACCGGGCACTTCGGTTCTATTGTAAGTCATTAGCATTGGCTCTTTACGCTAATAGCAGTTTTTGAAACTTAGGGAGATTTCATCGGCTTGCATTTGCATATAGTATAGGTTTCAATTCTGCCGAGCATCTTTGCATGTAGAGTGCTGGAGGCAAGATGAGCATTTATGCTTTAGCATACATCATCATTTTACCGCTTGCATTGCTTTTCCGCCTCTCTACCTCTGTTTTTGCCAACCTAGGTGCTAAGTAAAACTGGCTCCTCATTAGGCTCGTGCATTTCTCACCAAAAATCCAAAAAGAGTGATAACCAATAAAATTGGGACTGCTAATATTAGTTGACCCTAAAATCAACCAAAAAGAAAGCAATCTTGTCTTGGGGTGAGTAATCCCCTCATTGCCTTTGTTTTTACTTGCTCGCGCACACACTAAGGATTAGTGCCAAAATCTCATTCATCCCTAAGTGTTTGAGCAACTTTTTGTACTTCTCATCTAACTCTAAAACATACAAGATAAAAAGACCGACTTTTTTGGTATCTACCGAGTTGAGTAGGTGAATTGAGGGTTTGTTTTTGTGTGAGTTTGTTTGTGCATGTTTGTGTGCATTCCAGATCGCATCTGCGCATTTGTGCCTTTCTTCACTTCTTTTGACTTGACCATCGTGCTTTCTCGATCATTTTCTCTTGTTTCGAGATGGCTGACTGATAGCCGCCCCACACCCTATGTTAATCCGGTCAAGTTAATGTTCAAATTAATTGTTAATCGTTCGTTGCAGTCGGATACGAGAGGCTAATCAAAAAAACCACGTTAATCAGATTTAAGTCAATTTCAAGCGGTGATTTTTTTATTTGGTGGAAGTCCAAGGTCGAACTCAGGGAGGCATCTGTCTCCTTAGGTAAATTTTAGCAAAGATCAAGTGTTAGATTTTCGGGGAATATATATATATATATATTTGTTCTTTTTCAATTTTTATGCAAGACACATTCAATCAGCAAGCCAATTTGAAGTTAATTCAATTTAAGATATCAAATGAAGTCCAAAAATTCTGAAAATTGGCCAGATGATTAGTGATGATGAAACTAAGCTATCTATTTTTTTGGGAATTTTTAGACACTAAATGAATTTATTGTGAATTAAATATGCAAACAGGGTGATTTTCATTAATTAATTTTTAATAAATAATAAGTCACCTTTTTTTCAGGAGATAAAATTATCCTAGATAGCTCTCATGATAAGGAATCCAGGAAAATTGACAAATCTTAATTTCAATGTGAAATGAATTTACTAAAATTAAAATGAGAAAATCACTCAACAATTTATTTAGGCCTCGATATGTGTGCAAATGAAATGAAAATTTTACGCAATGTTAAGTTCACCGTCCTAGAGCTATTATGAATTTTTGATGGTTTTTAGAATCGTAGAAAATTAACTATAAATTAAAAGGTGTCACTGGGCAAAATATTCCTCAAATCAACCAATTAATTCATTTAAAAATCTACTGTAATTACAAGAATATGACATGTGGCACAATTGATAGAGGACAAAGTTCTTAACAAAATGCAACTTTTAGAATTTAAAAATGATGTAAAATGCAATCTAGGGATGTATGCAAACACAGGGGTGTAAATGCAATACAAGAAAATAAAATTACATAAAGCAAATATGCTGACATGGACTTAAGTGCAATTACCTAGAATGCTGGGGACTCGAGTGCAAATTCTCCACAAGGAACGTGCTCCTCACGTGGGGTCTGCTTCACAAGGACTGATTTGCAATATCAGAAAGTTCCAGGGGCCTCGGTGTAAAATTCCCAGGCCGCACGTGCTCCTCACGTGGGCGGACTAGGCTCGGATAGCTGCGGAGGCTCGGGGCTCGGCTCGGGTGCTTCTGGAGGTCTGGAGTGAGGCTCGGGCGATCCGAGCCTAGGTTCGGGGAAGAGGCTCGGACCAGAGCTGCGTGGCGCGCTATGGACCCTTGGATCAAGCTCGATCCAACGGTTGGCGGTGAAGACTCGTGGCAAGATCTGAGGCCGTTAGATCGAAGTTGATCCAACGGCTCCTGGCTCGCGATGGAGAGGGTGACGTGGCTGACGGACCGCCGCTGGATCAGATGACTATCCAACGACTCTCAGCTGCTGCGGAGGTAGAACACGTGGCTCACGGAGAGCCGTTGGATCTGGAAAGATCCAACAGTGGACTGATGGTCTGAGCGCGGCTACGTGGACGTCGTGGGGCCGTTCGATCAAGATGATCGAACGGTGGCTGGACCTCCGTCTTCAGTGGTCCTCCGCCTCCTGCGGAGGAGTTGGCGGGGCTCCGGCAAAGTGGCCGACCCTCCGCCCGTTCCTCCTAGCGTCGATGAAGCTCTCCGATTGCTCGGAGCTATCCCAAAAGATGCTCGAAGGTGCGGCGAAGATAATGGTGGCCTCAGGAGCTGGAGGGGGGCGGTGGAGCGCGACGGTGGCGAAGCGCAGGAAGAGCTCCGGTGAACTTCCGATCAGTGGACGAAACAATACCTGCAAGTGTTAGAGATAGAGCCGAAGCTCGTTCGTGCACTCGTGGAGAAGTGAAGGTGATCGGAGAGGCCTAAGGGGTACTGAGGTCAACTGGCGAAGGAGCTCCGGCCAGGTGGCGGAGCTGGAGATCGAGGTAAGGTGAGATGCGTCGTCGGAGGGCGTGAAGGTAACCGCGAGGATGGGAGCTCCGACGCGGAGCTCGGCGGAATGAAATGGAGGCGAGAAGGTGACCGTATGCGGTGAATAAAAAGCGAGAAAAAGGACGAAGAAATGAAATGAAGATCGAGAAGGGATGGAGGCATTCACCTGGGGATTGGAGCTCGTCTTTGAGTTCCAGGTCTTCGCTCGAAGGGGCGGTGGAGCCTTGAGTTCAAGCAGCGGCTCGGCGGAGGAGGGTTGCGACTCGGCGGAGGCCGAGGATCTCGCCGGAGAAGACGCTCGTCTTCGCTTCGAGGAACTTGCAATTCCTGTCACCAACTGGAAGCTTCGAGCTTGGAGTATCTCTCACGAGGGGCGGATTGGGCTGAAGTTGGCCGGAGAGGGGGTATTTAAAGGATGAAGGTCTCGACTGGAATGGAGATGGGGCGAGGTTTATGGAGTTCGTGGGAGAGAGCTGGAGGTCGACGTGGGTGATGGAGTGGCTGGCGAGGATCTGGGATGAGTGGGGGCCATCGTGGAGGGTGTGGTGCTCGGCGACGGTGGAAGGAGCGCTGCCAAGAATAGGAAGGGGGTGCCCCTCCCGCGAGGCAGAGATCGTGGGAGAGAGGGGCACCCGAGGTAGGAGACGAAGTCTCCACCGTTGGATCTTGTGATCCAACGGTGGTGATCGAAGCGGAATGGAGCGGCTGGATGAAGATCTGGCCGTGGCGATCCGAGGGCGTAGCGAGCACCACGTGGTGCGCTAAGGACTCGACGCTGATGGATGGTTAAGATGGGAGTCGGGTGTTTAATCGGACGGTCCAGGTGCCTGCGGTGCTAACGGCCCAGATGAATCGACAGGAGCGTGATCTGATGGCGCAGAATGCGCCACGTGACATGATGAGGGGCCGCGTGGCATAACCAGAGGGCGCCACGTGGCCTGCTGTGGTTGGCTGGACCAAAAAATAAAGGTAGAGAGAAGAGGGGGCCGAATTTGGAAAAACTCCAAACATGAAAGTTGTAGATCTCGATGAGATCTACAAGTTTCATGTTGACCAAAGACGGGAATGAGGTCAAATATGATACATAAATACAATAATACAAATATACATACATGTAGTATACAAAGAGGCCCAAAAACCCAACTTTCTCATACGAGCTCCAAATTGGATGAAATTTGTCTCATTTTAAGGGTCTCTTAATGTATAGTATTCTAAGAGTGAGTAGACCTATTTCGGAGTTTGCATGAGGGATTTATGTGTATTTTCTGATCTAGGGATTCTAGGGCTTTATTGGCTAATTTACAAGGAGGATTTCTGGCTTCTTATTTAAATGCAAATGGACAGCTAAAATGCATGTGTTATGTATGTATGCATGAATGCTATTTATGCATTATAAAGGGAAATATGCCTCTATTTACTCGGGAACAAGGCTCTATTTTTGACTTTTGAAGTAATGAATCACAGATTCATCAACCCCCTATACTCAAACCTTGCTCGTCCCCGAGCAACTAAATGAAATGCAAGAGTGAAATGATTTTGGGTTCCATACCAAGGTCATGAACAAAAGTTAAAAATGGAGCTTGACTCGACCTTTGGATTAATTGTGTGGAGGAACCTTATTTGGACCTGAACTTAAGACCTAACATACTTCAAGTTCCACAAGTCTTCTATTCAAGACTCCTCAATAGTCAGGTCAGAACAAATCCTCAAATGCAAATTTCTGATGACTATGATTCTTACTTGTACTGTGTAAGTGAGGTATAGCTCTCAACATCAGAAATGACTCGGAACCAGCCTCCTCTAACAAGGTAACTCAATAACCCGGTCTAGTAACTCTTTCCTCGAGGAGCGGGGTATTCCCTTCTAAGTTCAAGTGCGACCAACTCAAGAGGAGGGGGTAGAGAAAAGAATAAAGAATGGATGGTAGCCAGTGTAGCTAACCTATCCCGGGATGCCTGACTAGTGTAGCCAAGTCATCCAGTTGCAGACTTCTTGCTAGTATACATACTCCAACAGGCAAAATTTTTTTGGCCTGTCTATTTTTTTTTGGAGTTCTTGCATTTCTCTTTTTTTCTTTTTTTTTCTTTTGGAACTATATACAAGGTGCAGCATGTACATCAGGAGTTTTTCCTCTTGAGCCAGTAGACTATCCCTCTTTTGAAGCATTATTGCAACCCCCAACGTCCTGTCCTTAGACTTCAACACCACCAGACTAGGTTGAGATGCACTACCCTCCCTAGAGGAGGACGGATGTTTCCACCCGTGTGCTACTCCAAGCTAAAGGATTCTACCTCCTCACCACCTCATCAATGAAGAGCTACGTGCATTGTGCTTTGTCCAAGTTAGGTTGCTGTCTAAAAGAATCATGCGTGTGCACGTGATATTCTACTTAGACTAATCAAGATGACATGTGAACATAGACTTGCGGAATCAAAGAATTAAGTCACTTGACCTGAAAAATCTTAACTCCAGTTCCTATAAGGTTCCTCTGAAATTAGGTGGATTAAGGTCAAATCAAGTCCATCCTCAACATCTACTCATAACTTGGTTCAGAACCCACTAGCTTTTCACTTTGCATATGGAAGATATGCAGATGAGAGGTGCAGATGACATGCTATGAATGAAATGCAAGACTTTTTTTTTGAAATGTAAGGATGATATGCAAGAGTAAATAAGAAGCCTTATTTTCAACATTTTGTTTTATTTTCAGGTATACAACATTTTTTTACAACAATTTTTAGTTTGTAATAATATACATAGTATACAATTTTTTATACATCCTATTTTACAACAAATTTTACAAAAGTATGTTTTACAACTTTTTGTACATATAGTAACATTTTTTTTGGTATACCTCCTATGATACAAGTGTTTTATGAGTCAGTTTATACAAGTGTATTTTACAAAAAAATTTCTCAAATTTTTACCCACCCGTAATTATTGCATAATATATACAGAAAGTTCGCGAAAATACGCGAAAGTACGAGCTAGGGTAAAGTATATATGTAATATATACACGCCCCCCTATACTTAGCGTGTGCTATGTCCTCAGAGCACGAAAAGCGACTAAAAAGACATAGCTCGGGCTAAGCGTAGGAGAGCTAAAATTACAAAAATCGTATAGAAGTCGCACCGCCCCCTATACTTACGGCTCTTGACTGCCTAAGTATAGAAGAAGATCAAAAAATGGGGCGGACGAGGGCAAGAGGGGAAATGGATGAGTATTTACAAAGCGGGCATCGGTCCCCCCTATACTTAGGCTCAGGTCAGCCTAAGTATAGGACAGAAGTGAGTAAGAGGACCCATGTGATCTGGAGAATGTACAAAGAATCGACTCAAGTGACTCCTCCCCCCTATACTTAGGGTCTGGTCATCCTAAGTATAGTCCAAGATAGTGATGTAATGAGACGGGGATGAGTTACTAGAGTTGCAGGAGAAAAGGCTAGGATGTACAAGACTGATGGTATACACAAATGAGTCGGTGTGAATCTTTCAAGATGCTGCTGATGGCTGGAGCTCACTGCTGCAATGTCTCATACGCGGCTCGAGGTGTATCTGCTGTATCTATCTCGCGCATGAATACAATCTCCTCAACATGGACTAACTGCTCATTGGATTCGACGAAGTGCTTCAACAGCTGTCCATTCACTAGGAATGTCGGCGCGTCATCTGCGAGATCAGAGATCTCGACACATCCACTATCATGCACCGTACGTACGATAAATGGGCCCGTCCACTTAGACTTCAGCTTGCCCTGGAAAATCTTCAGCCTAGCATTGAACAACCATACCTTCTGTCCAGGAACAAAGGTCTTTCGTCTGATATATCTATCATGCCAACACTTCACCTTGTCCTTGTACACCAAACTGTTGTCATATGCGCGGTTTCTGACTTCCACAAGCTCATTCAGATCCATGTCTCTCTGCTTCTGCCCAAGGGGTGTGTTTCAGTTGACCTTCTTAATTGCCCATTCTGATTTGTGCACTAACTCTGCGGGCAAATGGCATGGCTTTCCGAATACCATTCGGAATGGGGATGTGCCTAACGGTGTCTTGTAAGCTGTCCTATACGCCCAGAGGACTTGATCCAAGATCTGAGACCAGTCCTTCCTGTCCGGGCGGACAAGTTTTTGCAATATGGTTTTCACCTCCCTATTTGACACCTCAGCCATACCATTGGTTTGTGGGTGGTAAGGACTTGCAACACGGTGTTCAATGCCATAGTCCTTCAGGAGTTTCTTTACCTCCCGATTCACAAAGTGGCTACCCCCGTCTGATATCATCATTTTGGGGATCCCGAACCTAGAGATGATGTGCTCTCTGATGAATTTACAGACAGTTTTGCTGTTTGCGGCTCGGGTCGGGATAGCCTCCACCTATCTGGATAGATAATCAACCGCAAGAAGGATATATTCGAACCCGTGGCTGACTGGGAATGGGCCCATGAAATCGATGCCCCAGGCGTCAAAGACATCACAAATGATGACCGGCTGCATTGGCATCTCATCCTTGGAACCGATGGTTCCTCCCATTCTCTAGCATACTGGACACGACTTCGCGAAGGCAGTGGCATCGCGAAACAGAGTCGGTCAGTAGAAGCCACACTGAAGTACCTTCCATGCGGTCCTCTTCCCGGAGTGGTGTCCTCCTGCCTCTAAGCTGTGGCATAAAGAAAGGACACTCTGGTATTCCTCCTGAGGAATACACCATCTCCAGACACAATCCGGTCCTTCGAAGAAAAGGATCGGATCCTCCCAATGGTAGTGTCTAGCGTCCGACTTCAGTCGGTCGATTTGGCTTTTGGGCCAATCTTCGGGAACTTTCTTGGAGACAAGATAATTCACGATATTGGCATACCATGGGAGTGAGTCGATAACAAAAATCGACTCGTCAGGGAAGGAGTCTCGAATTGGTGAAACCTCGGAAGTATTAAGATCTTCGAGACGAGAAAGATGATCGGCCACTACGTTCTTCTTTCCAGGTTTATCACGGATGTCTAAGTCAAACTCCCGGATAAGTAAAATCCATCGAAGAAGACGCGCCTTCGCGTCCTTCTTCTCCATCAAGTACCGTAGTGTCGTATGGTCAGTGAAACAGTTACCTTGGATCCGATTAGGTGAGATCTGAATTTGTCCAAGGCAAACACTACCGCAAGCATTTCCTTTTCCGTAACTGTATAGTTACGCTGAGCAGTATCAAGCACTTTGCTTGCGTAGTGAATTGCAAACGGGACACCATCTCTTCTTTGTCCCAACACAGCCCCTACAGCATAATCTGAGGCGTCCGTCATGATCTCAAAAGGTAGAGACCAATCTGGGGCTTGTATGATGGGTGCGTTCATAATCATTCCTTGCAAAAGCTTAAAGGCCTCAAGACATTTGTGATCAACAACAAACTCCATGTCTTTGCCTAAAAGCTCAGTTAGCGGTCGGGCAATCGTAGAAAAATCCTTAATGAATCTCCAATAAAATCCAACATGCCCGAGGAACGACCGCAACTGCTTTACGTTGGAGTCGTCTGATCACATCCACCTTGGCAGGGTCAACCTCCATTCCTTTCTTGGAGATGACATGCCCCAACACTATGCCCTCCGTCACCATGAAGTGACTTTTCTCCCAGGAGAGCACCAGATTAACCTCACAACATCTTTTGAGGACTCGTCCAGAAACCTAAGACAGGAATCGAAGGAATCGCCGTGGACCGAGAAGTCATCCATGAAGACTTCCAAGAATTCGCCGACCATTTCGGCGAATACAACAATCATGCACCTTTGGAAAGTACCTGGAGCATAGCATAGCCCAAAAGGCATGCGCCTGAAAGTATAGGTACCAAAGGGGCATGTAAACGTGATCTTTTCCTGGTCCTCCGAAGCTATGGCTACTTGATTGTAGCCCGAGAACCCATCTAAGAAGAAGAAGAACTCTTTCCCCGCTAGTTTATCTAAGATCTGATCAATGAACGGTAGGGGGAAATGATCCTTCTTTGTCGCGGCATTCAAGCGTCTGTAATCCACACAGACACGCCACGACGTGGGCACTCTCGTCACGATCTCCTCTCCGTCCTCGTTGGTTGTCGTCTGAATTCCCGACTTTTTCGGGACAACATGAATTGGGGCCACCCACTTAGAGTCGGAGATTGGGTAAATGAAACCCGCGTTGCACCATTTTTCTATCTCCTTCTTCACGACCTCTCGTAAATTTGGATTCAACCGACGTTGGAATTCACGAGAGGGTTTGGCTTCATTCTCCAAGTAAATATGGTGCGAACACAGAGCGGGATTTATCCCGTGGAGATCAGAGATGCTCCAGCCTATCGCCTTGCGGTTTTTCTCCATTATCTCTAGCAAGCGAGATTCCTGCTCCTCGGTCAATCGCGAACTGATGATGACCGGAAATTTCTTGTCTTGACCCGCAAGGAAGGCGTATTTTAAGGTTGTGGGTAAGGGTTTGAGCTCAGGAATAGTGTGATCGTCTAATAAATCTGACTCAATCCGATCTGGTTCTGTATTGGAAGTGGCTAGATCGATCTCTGTGATAGCTGCCACCAAGTTCGGCTCTAGAGTCGGATCGTCAAAGGTCTCCATAAAATCGACAAACGCCTCATCCGACTCGTCATCCTCATCTTCTGATTGTCCTAGAGATGTAAGGACTGACAGACCCAACTGGGCCTCTATGTCATCGAAGATGTAGGGCGATGCAGGTTCAGAGCTGTACTCGTTCCTGAGGATCTCGCAGACTGACTCATGCACTGGATCATCTTCGGAGGAGATGGACGCATCGGTGTTGGCTGAGTTCTGTCTCCATGGCCCAACTAAGTCTACATGCTCGCAGTTTGTTCCGGTAGAAGAGTACTCGGTGCTGGATTCTGAATCCGGTCTCTGCCATCTTGTCTGCTTCATTTCAAGTTCCTCATCTCCGCCTGGAGTTTGGAACTGAATTTTCCCGATCTTATAGTCAAATAAGGCCCCTGCTGTTCTGAGGAAGGGCCTACCTAGAATGATCTGGGAATCTCTCCAATTACGAGGGGTTTCCATATCCAGGACAGTGAAGTCCACCATGTATTCTTAGCCCTCGACTTTGATCACAATGTTCCTTAACTCTCCTTGGGACCTCTTGGTTGATTTGTCAGCAAACTGTAGAAGAGCTCTAGATTTCCTAAGAGGTCCGAGATTAAGCCGCTCATAGAGGGCTGTAGGCATCAGATTGATTGAGGAACCATTGTCCAGGAGAGTGCGTGCAAACGCGATGTCATCAACATGACTTACTACATAATGTGCACCCATGTCTCTTCATTTCCTAGGAAACGAGTTCTTTATTGCACAAGTCGTGGCTACTGATAAAATGTGTTTCTCAACACGGCTTTTGGTTTTCCTGCTAACCCTAGTAGGTGTGCATCTCACCTTAAGGTATTTTTGGAATGCAGGGGTCATTTCCACGAACTTGTCAAGGGGATTGTGACCTTGATGTGTTTATTGCAGAATCTGCCATCTCAGGGTCATCTTTTTGGATCTTTTTGGTTTTCTTCTTTCCACCCTTGAGAGGTCGGGGAAAGGGATTATTGACTCCAACTCATGTTCGGAAACTGAAAGATTCTCATTATGATCAGGAACTGAGTTATTTACATGACTCTGACTCTGAAACAAACTAGGACTCTGACTCTGACTGAAATGAACATGCTGAGGCGAAACCGGTGCTGCTTCTTCCGCGACTGTTGGACGATCCTCCTCAGATGGAGGTGCGGGCTCTTTATCGGTTTCGTCGGACTCGATGCGGGTGCGAGAATGCTGCTTTGAGGACTCAGATGTCCTCTTCTTCTGCCAGCGATGGTGGTGGTGATGCTCCTCCTTTTCTTCCTCCGAGTTCTCCTCAGGTAGAGTCTCGGAGGCTCCTTCCTTCTGCGTCCGTGCCCGATCAGTTATGGTCACGGTCCTTCCGCTCCTGAGGGACATATGATTTACATTATCGTACGAAAATATCTCATGTTCAGATAAATAATTATCTGAATAATATACCTGATCTCGAGGTTGGTTCTGACCATGGTGTAAGTTGTTCGGGTTGGCCTGAACCTGTGCGGGAATTGGGGTCGTGGGCGCCATCTGTTGGTCCTGGGTACGAGAGACTCGATTGATGTCAGTTCTCATGTCCAGGTAGTCATTCTGCATCTGTTGGACCCCTATCAGACAGGGTCTGGATCGCCAAGGTGAGAGACTCCAATTCAGTGGGCTGGGCTTGCCGCTGTGCGGATCAGGTTCGGTAGTGGCCCTGCTGGCCATGCCGATACTGCTGCTGCTGGTGGGACGGTGCTGGGCCCTGCTGATACGTGCGCTGCTGCTGCTGGTACCCTTGTTCTGGCCTGGACTGAAAGCGCGATGTGGGAACGGGCCTGATTTCTTGGTAGGCTGGGGATGGGTGGTGTGGCTGATCCTTCCCCATTTCGGCCTGCCTGACAATCGGGTCACGGCTATACCAAAGCCCGTTGATCTCGTACACTTGCGGAGGCTCCTCGTATCCCGTCTCCACTTGTGGGGGTGCATGCTGGTTCTGCTGGGTGTAAGTCTTCCCAGCTACTCTGAGACCCCGGTGCCTGTTCCTGTACAAGATGGACTCGATGTACAGGTACATGTGATGCAGAAGGGGCAGGTAGCTTTATCTTATCTACCTTCTCAGAAAGTTCCTCCACTTGCTTCGGTAGGCGCGAAAGAGACTCAAGTTCCGCGACTCTCTTATGGATCTGCTCCACCATGGTAAGCTTGTCGGCAATTGATGAATCCACATTTCATCATCTTTATTCTATCATTTTGGCACCAAAAACCCTAGCAAATGCCTTAAATAGCATTAAAATCATCATCTTAGCATTCATGCATGTGCATCTTATTTGTGTATAAAATACTGTAATTAAAGCCAAAATTATAGAATAAATAAAGAAAAGAAAAAGAATAAAATATTGTAAATATTTTATGACCCGAAACCCCGAGACCTAGGCATCTTGATGAATAGGTCGATAAGGAATAAAGTAGGGGGAGATAAGGGCCAAAATACAACACAAATTCCTTTTTATTTTATTCATTCTTTATTCATTTTGGGACCTATTTTTGGTTTCACTTTTTATACTTCAAATAAAGAAATTTTGTTCATGAAAGTTGTAGATAATTAAATATAGAAAAATACAAAATTTATTTCACTGAAAAATAATGTACAGATAAAAAGTTATGGTCTAAATAAAAATCCAGAATCCCAACTTCCCAGACTTGTATCTCACAAATAAAAACTCCAAATGCAGCAAACTCACCTTTAATTGTATATAGAATAAAATAATCTATTTAATGGCTGTGGTTTCGCATTTGGCGGAGCTACGGTTTGAAAGTTGAGTTTTGGACCCTCCTTGTATAATTGTACTGATTAAAATATTCAATTTATTATTTATTCTTTATTTTTATAATTTTATATTTTTATAAATTATGTAAATAATACTTATAATACTTATGTGTATTAAAATCAGAATAAAAATGTATATAAAATACAAAATAAAAATACTTGTATATATAATACATAGATACAATACTTATATACATACCTATGTAACATACTCTTATAATTTATTAAATATGCAAAATAAATCATAAAAATAAAACAAAAATATATTTATGTGTATAAAAGTATTTTATATTTTTATAAAATAATAAACAAAAATAATAAAATCGAAATAGACAAAATAAAAATAAAAGGATACAATATATAGATAATATACCTATATAAGGGTATAAAAGCAACTTGTAAAAATATACTTCATAAAATAAATTAAAAATCATAATAAAATACTACATAAAATAACAAATATTTTTTATTTTATAATCATAAATTAATAATGCCATTTACTATTTTTAAATTAATTAATCAAACTTTTTTTTGGGGTTTTCCTGGTTGGTCCACGTGGACCAACCAGGAGGCCAGGACTGTTGACCAAGGTCAACAGTCTGACCTACACCCTGTAGCCCTACGCGCCTCGTTTTTCCCCCGCTTTTGCGGATTTTTCGAGGCTGCGTCGTTCGTCCTTTGCCGTCGCTTCCTTCATGGAACTTGTTCCCCTACCATCCACCTAGCCCGCCGACCTATCAGATCTATCCAGATCTTCGTGGCGCTCCCGTGATCGCTCCTCGAACATCGCCCCTCCACCATGTTCAAAACCGAGCCCTGACTTTCCTTCTTCTCCTTGAACCGGTTTTGGAGAGCTGATACCCTCCGAGTGCGGCAAGGTGGACACCCCCTGTGACAGAGGAGGACCCCAGTACCCTCGTCGAGGTGCGGCGAGGCTCGCCGGCCGCGTTCCAACCCCATCTCCGGCCTTGCGGCCGTGAGGTCCAAACCTTGGGCTTCTCAGCCCTCGAGGTCATTTTTTTTCGTTCATTTCTCTTAGTTTAATTGCTGGTAGTCGTAGGTTTCGCTACACGTATTTAGCTGGTCCTTCTGTCAATTAAATCCCTCTGATTTCATAGTCAAACACTTCACCGGAGCTCTCTAGCTCCGGCCACCATCACCACCTATTCCACTCCGCCACACCTTCACCAATAAAAGCCAAGTTCTGCTGCGCATATCTGCCGCGTTTCTTCTTTCTTTGCAGGGCTTGAAGGAGGCATCTGAGCCTCATCGACCACCCAGAGCATTCCCCCAGGATCGCCGGAGCAACCTTGCGCGCTGGGGGCCACCTGTTGGTTTCTGGCCCCATTCGTGGTACCTGGGGGCATCATCGTCCCAGCAGGAGGTCGGGGGAGCATTTTGGGAGCAGCTTAAGCCACCGGAGAGGCGCGATACGGCCGGAGGAACCTCGTCTTGGCGAAGTTCTTCCCGGCTCGTCGTCGGGCCCTCTCCGCCGTCGATCTTCCCCTGTTCATCCTTCGAAGCAGCCACCGTTGGATTAGGTGCGCCTGGACCGTCCATCGCAAACGAGATCTTTTAATCTGGGCCACCCGCGGCGAACCGGCATCAGCTTCTGTGCGCGCGCCATGTGTTTAAGTGGTGCGTGATCCGCCGTTCACCCGCGCCTTAGTCTTGGGTATTTTGCGAGTAAACCCAAGCCATTTTTGTATTTTATATTAGAACCTAAAGCTTTCATCTGCAGACTTTATATTTCTTGAAATTTTGCATTTGAGCTCTTCAGTTTTCGTTAATTACACATATACCCCCCAGGCGCACGTGCTTAGCACGCGCGCCTTGGGTATTTTGCGCGAGAGGCCCTGCAAGTTTTGTAATTTAATTTTGGCCCAGAAGTTATTTCATTCAGTGTATATTTTCGTGGGAAAATTGCATGCTTGCCCTGACTTTTCTGATTATTACCTAAATGCCCCTGCCAGCCCTTAACTTGTGCTTGCTAGATCTATTTATTTAGGGCCTGTTTTAATTCCAAAAATTCCACAAAAATAGGGTTAAGCTCCTGGTAACTTGTACTTCCACGCTATCAATTTAGTTTTTGGTTTTATTTTATTTTTATATTTATTAAAAATCAAAAACATGCTTTTTCTTCACTGTCTAGCTTAGAAAATGCCAAAAAAATCTTAAAATACCTTAAAAAATTCCAAAAAAATTCCCTAGTGTCTATTTTATCATATTTTAGTGTCAGTCCAAAAATCATTAAAAATCTCAAAGAAAAACACTAAAAATTTAAAAACACTCAAAAACTTCAAAAAAAAATCTATAAAATCAAGAAAAACCCCAAAAAAAATACAAACTCAGTTCCTGTTTGTTCTAAATTTCATCCTCTTTATTTGAAAATTAGTGTGAAAAATTTTGGTTGGTGTTTGCTAATTTTAATTCCCATTTTACTCACAGCCAGCACATATTTCACTGTTTGCCCTTATTTCAGTATTTAAAAATACCAAAAACACCTTAAAAAATCCCCAAAAATCACAAAAACAGTAAAAAAAATCCTAAAAATATCAAAAACATTTTATTTCTGAATTTTTGGTTATTTTTGCACATTTTTATAAGTACTTTAGCTTGTCTTTTATTACATTGTCCTTATTTTCCAATATTGAAAAAGAAAATAGAAAAATATAAAATATAAAATTATAAAAATCAGAAAATTAAAAATCAAAATACAAAATTAAAAACTAGATAAAAAAATTAAAAATTAAAAATCCACAAAAATTTCATTGTTTGCTTGCTTAGTGTAGACACATCACACACATTCACTTGAGCACCTTTATTTGAATTACCCTGCTTGCTCCCTGTGTTCGAACTCTCTGCATACTTGTCCCTATACATCATTTGTGCAGAGTTAAAAATAAATTTTAACTCCACATTATTTCTAATTTCTTGATCTTTAGTGTGGGTTAATTGTTGATTAAACCAGGATTTTGTAGTGGTTAAGACACCGACTGTTGACTCACCTTGTGAGTCAATACAACCGCTCTCAATTCTGCGACTATCAAATGGCGCCGTTGCCGGGGAGCAACAACGAGTAGTTCTCATTTTGTCTGCTTGTGATTGTTGTCTACCATAGCTTCAGTTATCTCTCTTGCACTTTTGATACATATATTGATTGAGCTATTCTGACCATCCTTTCTTGTCTTCTTGCGAGGGACCGCGGAGCAAGGCGGATCGCTTAGGTGACCTGGAGCATCCTCGGGAAGCGGAGCCGGCTTTTCTTTAGCCCAGCCGGCAGGAGAGAGCAGGAGGAGTGAGAGAGATTGGTAGATTAGTTGCAATTTATTTTTGTGAGAGAGTGATTTGATATTTTGTAATAATACATGTACTTGGACTCTTGGACATTCGGGCCCAATTTCCAAGTGTTTGTTCACTTGGGGGCTCACCGCAGTTTTATCGGCTTTTCATCGCATTTTTTTTACTTTGTTTTCCGGTTTTGTTTTCTTCACTTTGTGTGATTGAGCCCTTAGATTTAGGATTGCTTGCGATAGATTAAGGCCAAACACCTAATATATCTTGCATGTACCTATAGCCGCGTTCGGACTTAGTCAAAGTTTAAACAGTCTGTTCATTTATCTCTTAACCCGTGTGCCGTGAGCGAGCCCCATCAAGCGCTACTCCTGAACTCGAGTGTGTCGAGAAGAGGAGGGGTAAGCCAAGATCGGACTCTTAGGTTAAAGATAAGTGGCCAACTTGTGGTGCTTCACGTTAATAGCAATTTCTGAAACTTAGGGCGATTTCATCGGCTTGCATTTGCATAATAGTTAGGTTTCAATTCTGTTGAGCATCCTTGCATGTAGAGTGCTGGAGGCAAGGTGAGCATTTACGCTTTATCATTCATCATTGTTTGCCGCTTGCATTGCTTTTCCGACTCTCCCTTTGATTTTGCCAACCTAGGAGCTTAAAGGAATTGAATCCCCGTTAGGATCATGTATTTCTCACTAAAAATACAAAAAAGTGATAACCAATAAAATTGGGACTGCTAATATTACTTGACCCTAAAACCGATCAAAAAGAAAAACATTGTCTTGGGGCGAGTAATCCCCTCATTGTTTTCGTTTTACATTGCTCGCGCACACACTAAGGTTAGTACCCAAATCCCATTTTCAGCCCCTAAGTGTTTGTGCAACTTCTTGACTTTTTCACCTAACTCTAAAACAGACAAGATAAAAAGACCGCATTTGTGGTCTTCACCGAGTTGAGTAGGTGAATTGAGGGTTTGGTTGTTTCATTTTTGCTTGTGATTGGTTTGTGTGCATTCTAGATCATCTCTGCGCATTTGCGCCTTTCTCCACACATCTGTTGACTTGACCATCGTGTTCTCCCGATCATTCTCTCTTGTTTTGAGATGGATCCCTGGAGCGATTTTTAGCTGGATTTTGCGGATTCCTCGTACCCTCCAGCCGGTCCACCTCCCTTCTATCAGGAGGATCCTCCTCCTACTTTTTCTGACTTTTGTACATATCCGCCTCAGCCACAGTATCACGACTCGGACTTCTACCCACATCCACCCCCACCTATATATTATCCACCTCCACCTTCACATCCACCCGAGTCTAACCTGTTGGAGTCACCTCCCTCGATCTCCATAAGTGACATGTTGACCCTGATGATAGAGCACACTGATTTGATGAAAGATAATCTTGCCATGTTGAGAGAACATAAGAATAGTGCTCTATTCAGCAAGGCTGCGGATTCAATTGTGGGTGATCATGGGAGTTTGCAATCACCAAAAATACAAAAAAATAAGGAAAACACAAAAACACAGAAAGATTTTGGGAGTCACACGATCGAGTCGCATTGTGAGGAGAGGGGCCAATTGCCCTATCATTTGACCACACATCCACTCACTTCTTGTCCCATCTCCAACCCCGAGGGTGCCTATGTACAGACTGCTCTGGGCACTCCTCATGTACATGCTGATTCCGACTTCCTCCCTTGTATGGAGGAAGTCCAAAAATTCAAAAAAACGTTGATTGAACCCGAAGTGGTGGCCGCTATTCATGAGATCATCCTAGCCCCACTTCAGCAGGCCATGACCCAATTATCTGCTCCTCTTCCCAAGAAGAGAAAGCGGAGGAGCAGATCTGAGCGTCACATTCTGATCATGGCCACTGCCCTCGCCATCACACACCGTCCCATTCCCAAGAGGAAGAACACAGCTACACCTTTCATCACTTGCACCATCTCTGACTATACATGTGATCGCACTCTCCTGGACGGCGGTGCATCTATTAGCATATTACCCTTCTCACTGGTACAGTCTCTTCACTTAGGGCCTCTCAAGAAGACCAGGATGATCGTTCAGTTTGCTGATGGATCTATCAAGAGGCCGAAGGGTATCCTTGAAAACGCCGTCATTTCTATTCAGGGCACGAGCCATCATGTTGATTTTGTCGTGTTGCCCATGGAGAACTCCACAGGGGAGCCATCTCCAATCATCCTGGGACGACCATTCCTCGCCACTGCGATGGTCGTTATTGACTATGGATCAGGAGAGATTCGCTTCCGTCCTGTTGACGAGAGCGAAGTGTTGATCACCTCACCCACAGTTGACCAGAGACCTGCATTTGATGCACCTTCACCGATTATAGCTGACTCTGAGGCATGTGACCTACCTGATGCTACTAGAGATACTTCCTTAGCGATCCCTGATGAGACCCGACGAATCCCCCGAAAGGGGAGGCAATCGGAAAGCATGGACCTCACTGATCCTCCTCCTGGTGTGTGGCGATGTGTTGATGAGATCCAGAGTATTTATGTGATTGAACCAATTGAGCGGGGGGCAGATACCAAGACTATTGAGGAGGTTTACGATGTTGCCCATTATTTTGAGAGACCTCATAAGGAAACAAATGACATGGGTAAGACTAGTCAGGACGGACCTGGTTTGACTACTTCCACCGATAAATCCGTTCCTGGTCCTGTCAAGGTAAAGATGATTGAGGTCGGCTATGATGCGAATCTTCACAATTTTTGGCCTCATGATGAAAAAGATGATCCGGGCAAAACTCTTGAGGACGATCTGAGTTCGTATATTTCCACTGATGATTTCGTTCCTTTTGAGTTTGACCTGGACGAGCCCTCGCAGGACGACTCCGATTATACTTCTTTCGAGGATGATGAGTTTGTCCCATTTCACTTTGACATCTGCGAGACTTCCAAGGCCGGACCTAGTCGTACTTCTTCCACTCACCAGTCTACGCCTCCACACCATAGGACTACCAAGGGAGAACCTAGCCATACTGCTTCCATTGATCAGTTCGTCCCTTTCCGATTTGACTCCACTGAGGGCCTTCCCCATGTCGACCCTGATCGACTTCCGTCCACAGGGGACCCCGATGTCGACATACACCATATCAGATCTATCCCTCAGCGGTCTCGCAAGAAGGTCAGCTTTCCACCTTCTTGATCATGTGTATATCCATCTCTGTTGTATATTCCCTTGTGTACCTCGGTTCTTTCTTCCGTATTGCTCGGCCACCCATTCTCGTGTTTGCCTTACTTAGGATGTACTTTGTCCTAAGTATAGGGGGGTGGACGAGCCGAGTGTTCTCTGTTCGTTCAGTGTCGTCACTCCTGTTGTTGCCTATACTTAGGGCTTCTTTCACCCTAAGTATAGGGGGAGTGTTGTGTACATCCTCTGATCTCGTTTCCATTCTCATCTCTTTTCTTCTTTTCTTCTTTTCCTTGTCTATTCTCCTTATCTATCAAAAAGGTGCCACCCCTTGTAGACAGTTTTCTATACTTAGGACGTACTTTGTCCTAAGTATAGGGGTGTGCACCCCGAGTATTTCCATTCTTTGATCCTCTCCATTGTCTCCTCACCTTATCTATACTTAGGGATATCTTACCCTAAGTATAGGGGGAGACAATCTGAGTACGATCTGTTTATTCCCATCCTAGACCCTCCCTGCTTTGTATACAGACTGTTATACTTAGGATTATTTGATCCTAAGTATAGGGGGGACGGTCAACTTCTCATTTGTTCATTCATTCCTTCATTTATTCATTTATTCTTTAGGCTTGCCTATACTTAGTACGAGTTATGTCTTCTCTTTTCTCTCCGATCTATGAGGACATAGCTCAAGCTAAGTATAGGGGGGTCGTATATACTGCGTATATACTTTAGCCATAACTCGTACTTTCGTATTTTCCTAATAAATATGGCTAATAATTCATTAAAATTCATTACAAATTCTTTAATAAAAAAAGATGTCTTGTTCCTCAAATTCTTTTTGGTATTTACTAATTAATAAATCAGGTGAAAATGTTTTTTACAAATATTTGAAAAATAGTTTGAAAATCTTTGTGAATATCTATGAAAGACTATTTTGAAAATATTTTATTACATGTTTTCAACCTGTGTAAAAATGTGTGTTTTGTAAGAATTTATTTTCTTTGTGTGAAATAAAATTTTTGAAAAATGATTTGCAAATGGTTTGAAAAATGGTTGCAAAAATATTTTGAAAAACCTATATATATTGTTTTGAAAATCTTTGCAAAATGATTTTCAAATGTGTGTACATGTTTGTAAAATGTTTGTAAAAATTATTTTGGACTATAGTTTTCAAAAATTGTGTGAAAAGCTTGTGTCAAATAAGTTTGAGGAATACATACATCACATCAAAACCCACTATATATATATATGTATAAAATTGACCACTTACCTTGTAAATTCTTAAAATCCACTTCTTGTATATATAAGAAGCACTCCCGTGAACATAGTTTTCACCTAGTTTGCAGCCAAAACTTTTTCTTTTCAAAAATCCCAAAAATATTTGCAAAACTAAAATCCAAAAACATCTGAAAAATCTTTTTGAAAAAAATGCATGCATCATCTTTTCAAAAATTCATAAAAATTTCAAAATCTTGAAAATTGCATCACAAAAATATTTTTTGCATTTTGCATAGCATTGCATAACATTCGCATTTTTCGGAGTGAGTTTGATAGTTGAACAAGTCTAAGTAAAATCCGGAGATTGGAGCTTGATTGGACCTTAAAATCTACCTAATAACAGGAACCTTATAGGAACTGGGTTTGAGGTACTTCAGGTCTAGTTGACTTAATTCTTTGAGGATCACGGGACTTGGTTCAATGGATTCTTGACTGCCTAAGTAGAGTATTTCGGAGCACAGGCACGACTCTTGTTGATAATGACCTAACTTGGACACCTGCACCTTTCACATAGCTCTCCACGGATGAGGTGGTGAGGAGGCAGTTTCCTTTTGCTTGGGGTAGCATATGAGGGTAGTACTTCTAGGCGGAACCTCTCTTCTTCTTATAGTGAAGGAAGTGCACCTCAACTTGGTCTAGTAGTGATGAAGGCTAAAGACAGAAGCCGTGGGTTGCAATAAAGCTTCAAAAGAGGGATGGTCTACTGGCTCAAGAAGAAAATTTCTTGTATATGCTGCACCATGTAGATATGTTTTACAGATGCACTTGCGAAAAAAAAAGAAGAACTCCAAAAAAGTGGTGGGTCGGATTGAAAATTTAATAACCCCACCGGAGTGTATATAGTTCAATAAAGCAAAAGCTTATGGTATCCATGTTACATCTCATGAAGCTTGCAGCGGGAGACTTAGCTACACTGGTTGAGCTCCCAAAAGTCGGTACCTCTCATTCCCCCTCTTCTTGATCCGGTTGCACTTGAACGTAGAAGGGAATACCCCGCTTCTCGAGGAAAGAGTTGCTAGACCGAGGCATTAGAGTTACCAGGTTGGGGGAGGTTGTTTCTTTGTTACTTCTGAGGTGGGGAGCTACATATCACTTACATTGTACAAGTCAGATTCATAGTCGTAAGAGTTTGCGTATGAGTTGAGATATTTCTGACCTGGCTATTGAGGAGACGGACAGAGTTTTGGGATTCTCAAGGACTGTTGGATTTCAAATTTGATTCTCATTAAGGTTCCGACCGCACTAAAATTCCAAAGGTCCGACTTAAGCTCCAAACTTTGATTTTGTGAAGACAAGATTCGATGATTAAACTTCATCCAATTTTCTTCTTTTCCTTTTCTTTCTTTTTCTTTTTGCACTTATTGCATAAGTGTTTGCTAGGGACTAGCAAAGGTAAAGTATAGGGGGATGATGAATCCACATTTCATCATCTTTATTCTATCATTTTGGCACCAAAAACCCTAGCAAATGCCTGTAAATAGCATTAAAATCATCATCTTAGCATTCATGCATGTGCATCTTATTAGTGTATAAAATACTGTAATTAAAGCCAAAATTATAGAATAAATAAAGAAAAGAAAAAGAATAAAATATTGTAAATATTTTATGACCCGAAACCCCGAGACCTAGGCATCTTGATGAATAGGTCGATAAGGAATAAAGTAGGGGGAGATAAGGGCCAAAATACAACACAAATTCCTTTTTATTTTATTCATTCTTTATTCATTTTGGGACCTATTTTTGGTTCCACTTTTTATACTTCAAATAAAGAAATTTTGTTCATGAAAGTTGTAGATAATTAAATAAAGAAAAATACAAAATTTATTTCACTGAAAAATAATGTACAGGTAAAAAGTTATGGTCTAAATAAAAATCCAGAATCCCAACTTCCTAGACCTGTATCTCACAAATAAAAACTCCAAATGCAGCAAACTTACCTTTAATTGTATATAGAATAAAATAATCTATTTAATGGCAGTGGTTTCGTATTTGGCGGAGCTACGGTTTGAAAGTTGAGTTTTGGACCCTCCTTGTATAATTGTACTGATTACAATATTCAATTTATTATTTATTCATTATTTTTATAATTTTATATTTTTATAAATTATGTAAATAATACTTATAATAATTATGTGTATTAAAATCAGAATAAAAATGTAAATAAAATACAAAATAAAAATACTTGTATATATAATACATAGATACAATACTTATATACATACATATATAACATACTCTTATAATTTATTAAATATGCAAAATAAATCATAAAAATAAAACAAAAATATATTTATGTGTATAAAAGTATTTTATATTTTTATAAAATAATAAACAAAAATAATAAAATCAAAATAGACAAAATAAAAATAAAAGGATACAATATATAGATAATATACCTATATAAGGGTATAAAAGCAACTTGTAAAAATATACTTCATAAAATAAATTAAAAATCATAATAAAATACTACATAAAATAACAAATATTTTTGTTTTATAATCATAAATTAATAATGCCATTTACTATTTTTAAATTAATTAATCAAACCTTTTTTGGGTTTTTCCTGGTTGGTCCACGTGGACCAACCAGGAGGCCAGGACTGTTGACCAAGGTCAACAGTCTGACCTACACCCTGTAGCCCTGCGCGCCTCGTTTTTTCCCCTGCTTTTGCGGATTTTTTGAGGCCGCGCCGTTCGTCCTTTGCCATCGCTTCCTTCATGGAACTTGTTCCCCTACCATCCACCTCGCCCGCCGACCTATCAGATCTATCCAAATCTTCGTGGCGCTCCCGTGATCGATCCTCGAACATCGCCCCTCCACCATGTTCAAAACCGAGCCCTGACTTTCCTTCTTCTCCTTGAACCAGTTTTGGAGAGCTGATACCCTCCGAGTGCGGCATGGTGGACACCCCTGTGACAGAGGAGGACCCCAGTACCCTCGTCGAGGTGCGGCGAGGCTCGCCGGCCGCGTTTCAACCCTATCTCTGGCCTTGCGGCCGTGAGGTCCAAACCTTGGGCTTCTCAGCCCTCGAGGTCATTTTTTTCGTTCATTTCTCTTAGTTTAATTGCTGGTAGTCGTAGGTTTCGCTACACGTATTTAGCTGGTCCTTCTGTCAATTAAATCCCTCTGATTTCATAGTCAAACACTTCGTCGGAGCTCTCTAGCTCCGGCCACCATCACCACCTATTCCACTCCGCCACACCTTCCAATAAAAGCCAAGTTCTGCTGCGCATATCTGCCGCGTTTCTCCTTTCTTTACAGGGCTTGAAGGAGGCATCTGAGCCTCATCGACCACCTAGAGCATTCCCCCCAGGATCGCCGGAGCAACCTTGCGCGCTGGGGGCCACCTGTTGGTTTCTGGCCCCATTCGTGGTACCTGGGGGCATCATCGTCCCAGCAGGAGGTCGGGGGAGCATTTTGGGAGCAGCTTAAGCCACCGGAGAGGCGCGATACGGCCGGAGGAACCTCGTCTTGGCGAAGTTCTTCCCGGCTCATCGTCGGGCCCTCTCCGCCGTCGATCTTCCCCTGTTCATCCTTCGAAGCAGCCACCGTTGGATTAGGTGCGCCTGGACCGTCCATCGCAAACGAGATCTTTTAATCTGGGCCACCCGCGGCGAACCGGCATCAGCTTCTGTGCGCGCGCCACGTGTTTAAGTGGTGCGTGATCCGTCGTTCACCCGCGCCTTAGTCTTGGGTATTTTGCGAGTAAACCCAAGCCATTTTTGTATTTTATATTAGAACCTAAAGCTTTCATCTGCAGACTTTATATTTCTTGAAATTTTGCATTTGAGCTCTTCAGTTTTCGTTAATTACACATATACCCCCCCAGGCGCACGTGCTTAGCACGCGCGCCTTGGGTATTTTCCGCGAGAGGCCCTGCAAGTTTTGTAATTTAATTTTGACCCAGAAGTTATTTCATTCAGTATATATTTTCGTGAGAAAATTGCATGCTTGCCCTGACTTTTCTGATTATTACCTAAATGCCCCTGCCAGCCCTTAACTTGTGCTTGCTAGATCTATTTATTTAGGGCCTTGTTCTAATTCTAAAAATTCCACAAAAATAGGGTTAAGCTCCTGGTAACTTGTACTTCCACGCTATCAATTTAGTTTTTGATTTTATTTTATTTTTATATTTATTAAAAATCAAAAACATGCTTTTTCTTCACTGTCTAGCTTAGAAAATGCCAAAAAAATTTTAAAATACCTTGAAAAATTCCAAAAAATTCCCTAGTGTCTATTTTACCATATTTTAGTGTCAATCCAAAAATCAATAAAAATCTCAAAAGAAAAACACTAAAAATTTAAAAACACTCAAAAACTTCAAAAAAAATCTATAAAATCAAGAAAAACTCCAAAAAATACAAACTCAGTTCCTGTTTGTTCTAAATTTCATTCTCTTTATTTGAAAATTAGTGTGGAAAATTTTGGTTGCTGTTTGCTAATTTTAATTCCCATTTTACTCACAGCCAGCACATATTTCACTGTTTGCCCTTATTTCAGTATTTAAAAAATATCAAAAACACCTTAAAAAATCCCCAAAAATCACAAAAACAGTAAAAAAATCCTAAAAATATCAAAAACATTTTATTTCTGAATTTTTGGTTATTTTTGCACATTTTTATAAATACTTTAGCTTGTCTTTTATTACATTGTCCTTATTTTCCAATATTGAAAAAGAAAATAGAAAAATATAAAATATAAAATTATAAAAATGAGAAAATTAAAAATCAAAATACAAAATTAAAAACTAGATAAAAAAATAAAAAAAATTAAAAACCCACAAAAATTTCATTGTTTGCTTGCTTAGTGTAGACACATCACACACATTCACTTGAGCACCTTTATTTGAATTACCCTGCTTGCTCCCTGTGTTCGAACTCTCTGCATACTTGTCCCTATACATCATTTGTGCAGAGTTAAAAATAAATTTTAACTCCACATTATTTCTAATTTCTTGATCTTTAGTGTGGGTTAATTGTTGATTAAACCAGGATTTTGTAGTGGTTAAGACACCGACTGTTGACTCGCCTTGTGAGTCAATACAACCGCTCTCAATTCTGCGACTATCAGCAATCATCCCCATGCTGGGGATGAGGTCCTCAGTCAGATCCGCTACAGTCCTTCGGGTTGTCTCATTGGATAGGATTGAGGGAGACAACTGATAGGCCCTGGTGGCCTGCGACCTGCCTGTTTCCGCCATCTGCTCCAGGATCTTCCATACGGCGTGCTCGTTTTTGTTCAGGTAGCTTCCTCCACAGGCGGCACTGACAAACCCCTGCATCTCCGGGGTTAGACCAAAGAACAAGGTCTGGACTAAGATCGCCTTTGAAATGCCGTGGCAGGGACATTTCTGTACTAAATTATTGAACCTATCCCAAGCGTCATGGAAAGGTTCACTGGGTCCTTGGGCGAAGCTGGCGATCTTCGTTCTCATCTGGTTTGTCCTACTGAGAGGGTAGAACTTTTTCAAGAATAGGTCCTTGAATTGCATCCAGGTAGTGCATACCACCCTAAGTTCTTCAGCCAATGAGCATCCTTATCTCCTAAGGCAAAAGGGGTGGCCTTCAGTCGAATATAATCTTGGCCAACATTGGGATGGCTAAGATTGTTGCACGCCAGCTCGAAATCACGGAGGAAAGTGTATGGTTCTTCATTTATGTTTCCGTTGAACTTCGGAAGCAGATTGAGGAAGTGGGGCTTCAGCTCAAATGCCTGGGCGGGAACTGCTGGTGCTAACCAATTCTGGATCTCGTTCTCCGTCGGGTTGTAGGTATCGACCATTGGTTGGTCGATTCCTCCAGCTACTATAATCTGTCCCATCTGCGCCGTGAGATTTGCATTCTTCTGTTCGGCTTCGGCAAGGTGAGCAAGAATCTGTCGTATTTGTTCCTCATCCGGTGACATTTTTGGCGGCATCTTGTCCTCTAGTCCTGGGGGGGGGGAATAAGATCTGTGTCAGAGGACAAATCAAGGATGGGATTACCGAGGCGATGGTCTTCCTCGGCAATCTCGGAGGAGATGAAAGGGTTGGTTTGAGAGTAACCACCCTGAGTATGAGGGAACCAAGACTCAAGAGGGTCATGAGTCCTGGGTGGTCCAAGGTGCGCTTGGATCGATGAAGATGAGTTACTTGGGGGACTCATAGAGAGATCGGTGAATAATGCGTCGAGATCTCCCCAGTTACTCATCTTGATGTAGCGAGAAGAAGATAGGATTTTACTCCTACCTGAAGCAAGCAAACCAATCCAAAACCCTGGGTTCACACTCAACACAGTGAAGGACTCGAAATCGAGTCCGATTAATCTTGTAGTTTTTAAGTGTGATTTTTCAAGCAAGATAGCAAAGATTACGCGGCCTATAGGGAAGTCGGCTCAGAGCCGGATGCTTCTTCCCTGTTTATCCTGTCGCCTAAGATACCGCCGATCCTCCCTTTCTTCGCTCCTATCCGGAGTTGGGGACTCAAAGACGTTCCCCTATCTACCTGCAAGCAGGCGGAGGCTGACAAAGCTAGGCCTTGTCGCAGAGTACCGCTGGTTCCCCCCTATCTACCCGCGAACATGCGGAGGCTACTTGGTACTTGTCAATGAGCTAAAAGTATCCAACTCGTGATATTTGCTAGGATCAGTTGGCCCGTGATATGGAAGGCGGGGATTTGGGCTCTGCCTTAAGGTGTTCACACACACTCAAGTACCCTCACTCAACCTGAAAACAAGGTCGGGGATTAGTCTCCCGCAAACAATTTGTCCAATTTTATTGAATTTTTTTGGTCAATACTGTTAGCAGTCCCGATTTTAAGTTAAGTTCTCACTTTTTTAGTCCAACCACACAACACGCTCATCGTCCAGTCCCAATTTCCGTTTAATTTAAGTGTGAAAAACAGAGGGGGAAATCGAGAAAAGCCGATGCACGAAAAACGATGATGCGTATGCTGAGTTGAGAAGACTTACAGTGATCCCTTCGCTTGTATGCAGGATGCAAAACAGTATTGAAATTTTACACTATATGCAAATGCAGGCGACAAAAATCCGCTCCTAGACATGCAGTTTTATTAGCGAGTGAAGAACAAGTTCAATTTGGCTAGATCTGCGGTCTAGGTGCGTCTTTTAAGTGATTTGTGTGGTCCTAAAAATTTGCGAGCACAAGCAATTCCTAGATTGGCTCGGGGAGCCGTTAGTGCAAGCTAAGTTACATTCACCCACACAGCACACAGAAATACAGTTCCACTATTTTTCCACACGCGAGAACCCAAACGGGAACCGCTGGAAATGATGCGAAAAATGTGGAAATGATTGAAATTTACAAGTTCTCTCAATTCACTCAAAGAATTAAAATGTCGATTCCTCGAAGCGTCTTCGACTCCTCGCGTTCCTCGCACAAAAATAATTTCGATGTCAGAGAGAGAACGACTCAAAAACAATGCAAAATTTTAAAAAACAGAGAAATATTCACAAGAAAAATCGGGGGTCAGACTACCCGGAGAAAGAAAATCAAACACTCAAAATTTCACTAAAAATTAACCTAAGCCGTGCCTCCCCGGCAACGGCGCCATTTTGGTAGCCGCCCCACACCCTATATTAATCCGGTCAAGTTAATGTTCAAATTATTGGTAATCATTCGTTGCAGTCGGATATGAGAGGCTAATAAAAAAAACCACTTTAATCAGATTTGAGTCAATTTCAAGCGGTGATTTTTTTACTTGGTGGAAGTCCAAGGTCGAACTCAGGGAGGCATCTGTCTCCTTAGGTAAATTTTAGCAAAGATCAAGTGTTAGATTTTCGGGGAATATATATATATATGTTCTTTTTCAATTTTTATGCAAGACACATTCAATCAACAAGCCAATTTGAAGTTAATTCAATTTAAGATATCAAATGAAGTCCAAAAATTCTGAAAATTGGCCAGATGATTAATGAAGATGAAACTAAGCTACCTTATTTTTTTGGGAATTTTTAGACACTAAATGAATTTACTGTGAATTAAATATGCAGACATGGTGATTTTCACTAATTAATTTTTAATAAATAATAAATCACATTTTTTTCAGGAGATAAAATTATCCTAGATAGCTCTCATGATAAGGAATCCAGGAAAATTGACAAATCTTAATTTCAATGTGAAATGAATTTACTAAAACTAAAATGAGAAAATCACTCAACAATTTATTTAGGCCTCGATATGTGTGCAAATGATATGAAATTTTTTTGCAATGTTAAGTTCACTGTCCAGTCGAGGGTTTTTGAAATCACAGAAAATTAACTAGAAATTAAAAGGTGTCACTGGGCAAAATATTCCACAAATCAACCAATTAATTCATTTAAAAATCTACTGTAATTACAAGAATATGACACATGGCACAATAGATAGAGGACAAAGTTCTCAACAAAATGCAACTTTTAGAATTTAAAAATGATGTAAAATGCAATCTAGGGATGCATGCAAACACAGGGGTGTAAATGCAATACAAGAAAATAAAATTACATAAAGCAAATATGCTGACAGGGACTTAAGTGCAATTACCTATAATGCTGGGGACTCGAGTGCAAATTCTCCACAAGGAACGTGCTCCTCACGTGGGGTCTGCTTCACAGGGACTGATTTGCAATATCTGAAAGTTCCAGGGGCCTCGGTGTAAAATTCCCAGGCCGCACGTGCTCCTCACGTGGGCGGCCTAGGCTCGGATAGCTGCGGAGGCTCGGGGCTCGGCTCGGGTGCTTCTGGAGGTCTGGAGTGAGGCTCGGGCGATCCGAGCCTAGGTTCGGGGAAGAGGCTCGGACCAGAGCTGCGTGGCGCGCTGTGGACCCGTGGATCAAGCTCGATTCAACGGTTGGCGGTGAAGACTCGTGGCGAGATCTGAGGCCGTTAGATCGAAGTTGATCCAACGGCTCCTGGCTCGCGATGGAGAGGGTGACGTGGCTGACGGACCGCCGCTGGATCAGATGACTATCCAACGGCTCTCAACTGCTGCAGAGGTGGAACACGTAGCTCACGGAGAGCCGTTGGATCTGGAAAGATCCAACGGTGGACTGATGGTCTGAGCGCGGCTACGTGGACGTCGTGGGGTCGTTCGATCAAGATGATCGAACAGTGGCTGGACCTCCGTCTTCAACGATCATCCGCCTCCTGCGGAGGAGTTGGCGGGGCTCCGGCGAAGTGGCCGACCCTCCGCCCGTTCCTCCTAGCGTCGATGAAGCTCTCCGATTGCTCGGAGCTATCCCAGACGATGCTCGAAGGTGCGGCGAAGATAATGGTGGCCTCAGGAGCTGGAGGGGGGCGGTGGAGCACGACGGTGGCGAAGCTCAGGAAGAGCTCCGGTGAACTTCCGATCAGTGGACGAAACAATACCTGCAAGTGTTAGAGATAGAGCCGAAGCTCGTTCGTGCACTCGTGGAGAACTGAAGGTGATCGGAGAGGCCTAAGGGGTACTGAGGTCGACTGGCGAAGGAGCTCCGGCCAATTGGCGGAGCTGGAGATCGAGGTAAGGTGAGATGCGTCGTCGGAGGGCGTGAAGGTAACCGCGAGGATGGGAGCTCCGACGCGGAGCTCGGCGGAATGAATTGGAGGCGAGAAGGTGACCGTATGCGGCAAATAAAAAGCGAGGAAAAGGACGAAGAAATGAAATGAAGATCGAGAAGGGATGGAGGCGTTCACCTGGGGATTGGAGCTCGTCTTTGAGTTCCAGGTCTTCGCTCGAAGGGGCGGTGGAGCCCTGAGCTCAAGCAGCGGCTCGGCGGAGGAGGGCTGCGACTCGGCGGAGGCCGAGGATCTCGCCGGAGAAGACGCTCATCTTCGCTTCGAGGAACTTGCAATTCCTGTCACCAACTGGAAGCTCCGAGCTCGGAGTATCTCTCACGAGGGGCGGATAGGGCTGAAGTTGGCCGGAGAGGGGGTATTTAAAGGATGAAGGTCTCGGCTGGAATGGAGATGGGGCGAGGTTTATGGAGTTCGTGGGAGAGAGCTGGAGGTCGACGTGGGTGATGGAGTGGCTGGCGAGGATCAGGGATGAGTGGGGGCCATCATGGAGGGTGTGGTGCTCGGCGACGGTGGAAGGAGCGCTGCCAAGAATAGGAAAGGGGTGCCCCTCCCGCGAGGCAGAGATCGTGGGAGAGAGGGGCACCCGAGGTAGGAGACGAAGTCTCCACCGTTGGATCTTGTGATCCAACGGTGGTGATCGAAGCGGAATGGAGCGGCTGGATGAAGATCTGGCCGTGGCGATCCGAGGGCGTAGCGAGCGCCACGTGGTGCGCTAAGGACTCGGCGCTGATGGATGGTTAAGATGGGAGTCGGGTGTTTAATCGGACGGTCCAGGTGCCTGCGGTGCTAACGACCCAGATGAATCGACAGGAGCGTGATCTGATGGCGCGGAATGCGCCACGTGGCATGATGAGGGAGAGGCGCGAATGGACGATGGATATGAGGCGGGGGTTCTGATCTGACGGTCAACTGAGGGGCGTACGTGGAAGCGGCTAGGCCGTTGGATCTGGACGACCATCCAACGGCTGAAAGCTGCGGCGGTCTGGGCAAGGGATGCAGGCCGCGTATCGCAACCAGAGGGCGCCACGTGGCCTGTTGTGGTTGGCTGGACCAAAAAATAAAGGTAGAGAGAAGAGGGGGCCGAATTTGGAAAAACTCCAAACATGAAAGTTGTAGATCTCGATGAGATCTACAAGTTTCATGTTGACCAAAGACGGGAATGAGGTCAAATGTGATACATAAATATAATAATACAAATATACATACATGTAGTATACAAAGATGCCCAAAAACCCAACTTTCTCATACGAGCTCCAAATTGGATGAAATTAGTCTCATTTTAAAGGTCTCTTAATGTGTAGTATTCTAAGAGTAAGTAGACCTATTTCGGAGTTTGCATGAGGGATTTATGTGTATTTTCTGATCTAGGGATTCTAGGGCTTTATTGGCTAATTTACAAGGAGGATTTCTGGCTTCTTATTTAAATGCAAATGGACAGCTAAAATGCATGTGTTATGTATGTATGCATGAATGCTATTTATGCATTATAAAGGGAAATATGCCTCTATTTACTCGGGAACAAGGCTCTATTTTTGACTTTTGAAGTGATGAATCATAGATTCATCACCGACTGGAGTGTATTTTGTCTGAACTTTGCGGGTCCCTCGTTCACTCCAGCAAGTCCACCTCACTTTTTCCAGGAGGATTTCGCTCCTGACTTTTGTACATATCCTCCTCAACCACAAATTCAAACCTCGGATTTTTATCCACCTCCACCTTTACATTTCCCTTCACATCCACCCGAGACTGATCTGTTGGAGTCACCTTTCACGATTTCCACGATTGAGACCTTGAACCAAATGATGGAGCATATGAACTTAAGTATGAATGATATATTTAGCGTAAAAAAGATCTAGCATGCCGCTCCATTCTTTGAGGTTTCGAATTCATTTGACGATTATCATGAGAGCTTGCAATGGCCCAAAATACAAAAAATACGAAAATTTTAAAAATCCAAAAAGATTTCAGGAGACACGATCGAGTCAGACTTTGAGGAGAGGGATCTTCTGTTAGATCATTTGACGACACAGTCAGTCACACCATGTTCCACCTTTGACCCCGAGGATGCCGTTGTACAGACTGCTCTTGGCATTCCTCGTTTATATGCTGATTCTGACTTCCTCCCTTGTATGGAGGAGGTCTAAAAATTCAAAAACATGTTGACTGAACCCGAAGTGGTGGAAACCATTCATGAGATCATCCGTGCCCCACTTCAGTAGGCCATGACTGATTTACCTGTTCCTCTTCTCAAGAAGAGAAAGTGGAGGAGCAGATCTGAGCATCATATCTTGACCATGGCCACTGTCCATGTCATCACATACCGTCCTATTCCTAAGAAGAGGAACACTGCCACACCTTTTATTAGCTTCACCATCTCTGACCACACATGTTATCACACTCTCCTCGACGATGGTGCTTCAATTAGCATATTACCCTTCTCGCTGGTGTAGTCTCTTCACTTAGGGCCTCTAAAGAAGACCAAGATGATAGTACAGTTTGCTGATGGATCTATCAAGAGGCCGAAGGGTATCCTTTAAAACGCTGTCATTTCGATTCAGAGCACGAGATACAATGTTGATTTTGTCATATTCCCCATGGAGACCTCCATTGGGGAGCACTCTCCAATCATCCTATGAAGACCATTCCTCGCATCTACGAGGGTCACTATTAGTTATGGATCAGGAGATATTCGCTTTCGTCCTGTTGACAGAGTGAAGTGATTATTACTACATCCACTGCTGACCAAAAACCTACACCTGATGTGACCACACCTATCTTGGTTGACCTCGAGGACCATGATCTTAATGAGATCATTAGAGAGTTTTGCTACTTATTGGATTCCACTGAGACCCAAGAATTCCTCTCCAAGGAGGAAGACATGGAAAGCATGGACCTCAGAGTTCCTTCTTCTGGGACTTGACGATGTATTGATGACATCCGCGGGATTTACATGATTGATACCATCGAGCGGAGGGAAGATTCAGAGACTAGACAGGACAGACATGGCTTGACTACTTTGACCGATGATTCCGTTCCTGTTCACTTAGACATTGATGAGACAAAGGTTGAATTTGATCTTGTTGCTTTTGTTCAGGAATTCAGGCCTTTTGATGAGAAAGATGACCCAGTTGAGATTCTTGAGGACGAACATAGTTCGACTACTTCCACTGATAAGTTTATTCCTTTTGGTTTTGACCTAGATGAGACCTCATAGGACGAAACTGACTACACTTCTTCCGGTGATGAGTTCGTCCCTTTCCACTTCGATATCAGCAAGACACCCAAGGCCGGACCTAGCTGTACTTCTTCCACTGACCCATTTGTGCCTTTACACCTAGGGCCACTGAGAACCTACACCCCGTCGAGCCTGATCAATTTGTGTCATCTGAGAATACCGATGTTGACCTGCATCATACCAGATCTATCCCTCAACGGTCATGCAAGAAGGTTCGTTTTCTACCTTCTTGATCCTTTGTACATCCATCTCTGTTGTATATCCGCTTTTGTTCATCTCCGTCCCTCTCCCGTTTCTCTCATTCACCCATTCTTGTGTATGCCTTGCTTAGGACGTACTTTGTCCTAAGTATAGGGGGATGGATGAGCCGAGTGTTCATTCGTCGTTTCATTTCATCACTCCTGTTGTTGTCTATACTTAGAGCTTCTTTTACCCTAAGTATAGGGGGAGTGATGTGTACATCTGCTTCTCTATCTTGTTCCATCTTCTGATCTCTTTTCTTCTTTTCTTCTTTTCTTCTTTTCCTTTTCTATTTTCTTTATCTACCAAAAAGGTGTCACCCCTTTTGTCAGTTTTCTATACTTTAGACATACTTTGTCCTAAGTATAGGGGGGTGTGCACCCCGATTTCTTCTATTCTTTGGTCCTCTCCATTGTCTCCTCTTCTTGTCTATACTTAGGGATATCTTACCCTAAATATAGGGGAGACAATCTGAGCACGATCTGTTCATTCCCACCATTGACCCTCCCTGCTTTTTGTGTGCAGTCTGCTATACTTAGGATTATGTAATCCTAATTATAGGGGGGACGATTAACTTCTCATTCATTCATTTTTTTATTAGTTTATTCTTTAGACCTGTCTATACTCAGTACGAGTTATATCTTCTCTTTTTCTCTCTGGTCTATGAGGATATAACGCAAGCTAAGTAAAGGGGGTCGTATATACATAACTCGTACTTTTATATTTTTCCTAATGATTATGGCTAATTATCCTATAAAATTCCTTAAAAACCTTAATAAAAAGATGTTGATTAACAAATCAGGTGAAAATATTTTTTGCAAAATGTTTGAAAAATAGTTTGAAAATCCTTTCGAAAAATCTTTTGAAAACTATTTGGAAAATGTTTGGTTACATATTTTCAACCTTTGTAAAAACATTTTTGTTTGAAAAATTTAATTTCTTTGTGTGAAATACAAATGTTTGAAAAATTATTTGCAAATGGTTTGAAAAATGGTTGCAAAAATATTTGAAAAATCTATATATACTGTTTGGAAACCTTTGCAAAATGATTTTTAAATATGTGTACATGTTTGTAAAAGGTTTTGTAAAAATTATTTTGGACTATAGTTTTCAAAAATTGTTTGAAAAACCTTTTCAAATAAGTTTGAGTAATATATACTTCACACCTAAAATTCTTTATATATCACTATAAAATTGACCACTTACCCTTTGTAAATTCTTAAAATCTAATTCTTGTAAATATAAGATGCATTCCTTTATAAATATTTATACCTAGTTTTTGGTCAAAATTATTTTCAAAAATCTCAAAAACATTTGCAAAATTAAAATACAAAAACATTTATTTTTTTAAAAAAAACCCAAAAAATGCATATGCATCGTATTTTCAAAAATCCATAAAAAGTTCAAAATCTTCAAAATTGCATCACAAAAATAATTTTTGCATTCAACATAGCATTTGCATGGAATTAACATTTTTCGGATTGAGTTTAATAGTTGAACAAATCTAAGTAAAATCCGAAGATTGGAGCTTGGTTGGACATTAAATCTACCTAATTAACAGGAACCTTATAGGAGCTGGAATTGAGGTACTGCAGGTCTAGTTGACTTAATTCTTTGAGGATCGTGAGACTTGGTTCAATGGATTCTTGACTGCCTAAGTAGAGTATTTCGGAGCACATGCACGACTCTTGTCGATAATGACCTAGCTTGGACACATGCCCCTTTCACTTGTCTCAACTTAGTTGGAGTGGTGAGGGGGTTGGATTTGTCAGTATGAGACGCACACAAGTGGAAACATTTGTCCTCCTCTAGGGAGGGAAGTGCACCCCAACCCATCCGGTGATGATGAGTTTTGAAGACAAGAGAGTGTGGGTTGCAATAAAGCTTCAAAAGAGGGATAGTCTACTGGCTCAAGAGGAAAAACTTCTTATATAAATGCTGCTGTGAATAGTATTTCAAAAAAAGGCAAAAAGCAAAAACTCTAAAAAAAGTGGACATGCCTGTATACAAATAAAATACATGTCGGAGTGTATATATTTGTATAGTCAATAACCAAGCTTGAGATTCAAAGTCAAATTATGTGAGCCTACAACTGGATGACTTGACTATACTAGTCTTGCATCCTAGGATAGGTAGCTACACTGGCTACCGTCCATTCACTTCTTCACCCCCTACTCTTGAGCTGGTTGTCACTTGAACATAGAAGGGAATACCCCGCTCCTCGAGGAATGAGTTATTAGATTGGGGAATCATTGGGTTGTCATGATGGAGAAGTCAGTCTCTTTGTCAATTCAGTTGGGAAGAGCCACCATCACTTACATTGTACGAGTCAGATTCATCGTCATAAAGGGTTTACGTATGAATTGAAGTATTCTGACTTGGCTATTGAGGAGACATGAGCAGAGTTTTGAGATTCTCGAAGGTGTTGGATTTCAAATCTGGTTCCCATTAAGGTTCCACCCACACTAAAATTTCAAAGGTCCAACTTAAGCTCCAAACTTTTATTTTGTGAAGACAAGTTTGATAATTAAACTTAATCCAACTTTCTTATTTTTCTTTTCTTTGTTTTTCTTTTTCTACACTTATTGCATAAGTGTTTGCTAGGGACAAGTGATGAACGCGAAAATTCGCCTCTTTAAAAGTGATGAATTAGTCGTAGTACAGGAGGCGAATTTGGTTCTGCAAAAACCACGATCTTTGAATGTCGTAGAATATTTTAACTTGGCAAGTCTACCAAGATCGAACATAGGGACACGGCTGCCTAATGTGTTTATCGAATTTCGATTCGTGATGGCACAATGTGAATTAATTATAATTTCAAGTCCTCATGCAAATTAAGCTAATTACAAAGTGATGCTAAGATGGATGCATTTTTTTTTGATTTTTATGCAAGTTAAAATGATGCATGAGCTTATATGCAAGAGAATAATAAAGCTTACAATTATACCCTAAAAATTCGAGCAACAAAATATGAAATGAGATCAGTGTCAATTTAATCCATCATTAAAAAGCGGTCATCAAATCAAGCAAGACAAGTAGAGTAGGGTCCCATTTGTCACATAAAAATCACTTCAATTAAAACAGGATCAAATAAGACAATTAAGCATGATAGAATGTAGAGGACAAAACAAGGATCAAAATGACATTAAAATCATGCAATTTGGACCTACGATGCTCGAGTTATGCTAAAAACAGTGCAAGGGCATAATTGTAATAAAAATGCAAGAAAAAATAAAGGATAAATATTGCATTTAGGTCCCTGGAAGGACCTAAATGCAATTACCAAAAACCGCCTGGGCCCACTTGTAGTTTCTCCATTTGCGCGCAGGGGGCATTTTTGCAATTTCTAGAACTCTGAGGGGCTCCCCTGTAAAATACCCCAGGCGCGCACGTGAGGCACGCGCTTGGAGGACCAATTTGTAAATATAATTTCTTCCGGGGTCCTTGCAATTTACCCAAGCCTCGCATGCGGTGCACGTGTGGGCCCAGGCTCGGGAGCATGCTCAGCTTCGGGCCATGTGTCAGCATGTCGAGGGTCGGGTTGAGGTTTGGATGACCCGAGACTGTAGGTTGGGCTAGAGGCTCGGGCCACCACGTGGCATCATCGTGACCGTCCGATCCTGATGATCGGACGGTACCTGTACCTCCTTCCTCCTCCTTGGCCCGCCGGAGAAGGAGGGTCTCCGGTGGCCTCGATGGAGCACCACCGTGCCCCGCAAGGTTCGCTGATGATCGGAGAAGATGCCTGGGGACACCGCGTGAAGGAGGGTGGCGCGGCGATGCTCCGAGACTGATCAGAGGTGACGGACGGTGAAGCATCGCCGGAGGGGAAAATCTCGAAGCAGCTCCGATCAGAACTCCAGCCATTGACGATGGAAGCACCTGCAAATGTTAGAATCGAATAGCCGAAGCGTGAAGCGATGCGAAGTGAGGCGAGTGGTCGGCCGTGAAGGCGTCGAGGGCGGTGGCCGGAGGGTTCTTCACCAGCGGAGCAGGTGAAGAGGGAGATCGGTACGGAGGTGGTTCTGGAGAAGGGAAAGGGGGTCGACAAGGATCGGAGTGGTCGGACGGAGATGGTAGGTAGATTGGACGAGAGTGACTGTGAGTTGTGGAGTAGGGAAAATTAAGAGAAAAAGAAACAAAGTTCGCCTCGTCGGAGAGAGGTGTTGGTGGAGGGAGCAGCTTGGGCTGAGGCTCCATGGGAGCCTCCGGTCGTCGCCCGCGAGGCCAGCTGCATTCCTCGGAGCTCAGTGGTGGCCGGAGCCACCTGGACATGGCGGAGCACCGCCGCGGGTCGACACCGGTAAAAACATATCGTTGCTTCGACATTCCGCCCCTCTGCTGTCACCGGAGGGGCGGAGGAGGCTAAGGTAAGAGCCAAGAATGGTGGACCAGGGTCTCGATTGACGGAGGAGGGCTTAAATAGGTGGAGGTGGTCGGGGGTTACGGTGGTGCGGAGCGTTTTTGAACGGGGTGTTAATGGAGAGGGGGTAACAACGAGGGGAGTGGATGGTGGCGCGAGGATAGCGGAGGAGCGGGCTAGGTGCTAGTGGCGTTACGACGAGGAAGGGAGGTGAGAGAATCCTTCCAAAAATGGAAGGGGTTAAGGGCTCGCCAGGTGAAACCGTCGGTGGGAGGGGGGTTACGGAGGAGGACGATGATGGTGAGCCGTTGGATCTTGCGATCCAACGGCCAGGATACGGGCGCGGGCGGAGGGCCAAGATCAAATCCAAGGATCTGATCGAACGGTGGCGATTGGAGCGCAAGGGAATGGCTGAGATCGAATGATGGGGGGATCTAGCAGCGAGGGTTAAAGGGATGTCGTGGAGGGTGGAGATCCGTTGGATTCAAGTGAGATCGGGCGACTATGGAGATAGGGTGACGTGGCGCGAGGATGGCCGTGGGAAAGGAAGAAGATCGGAGGGCTGGTGTTTAGGCGCTAGTGTGTGGCTCAGATTTGATTTGGGGGTTAGATCGTACGGTGGAAGATAGAGCGGGCTTCAACGGGTGAGATGGAGGCGGGCTGAGGGGATCCAACAGTCCAGGAGGCAGCCGGGTGGCAAGAGGGGAGACTGGCCATGTGGGCACTCCAGAGAGCGCCAGTGGTCCAATGAGAAAATTCAGAGGAAAATTATAAATAAAAATAGAAAAGAAATAGGTAGATGTCGAATTAGGAAAAAGTCAAAACATGAAAGTTGCTCGTCTCGACGAGATCTACAACTTTCATGTTGGTCAAAAAGCCAAAAGAGGTCATTTGTACAAAACATATTTTTGGTGGTATTTTTAGGGGAATAAAAACACCAAGTTTGTGGTTTTGAGATGTTTTTGTGTTTTTAGTGCTTTTTAAAGGTTAATGAACTATATACAATTATTCTACGTAATTTTTAGGGGTTTTTGAGGATAAAATATATATAGAAAAAATAGAGGAAATTAATACAATAAATTAATGGTAATTTATACACAATATAGTACAAGATAAAAACAAAGAATTAAAGGTGATTTTATTGGATTATTTAAGACATGGGTTTTAATATGTGGCTTTTAACATGATGAATATGAAATTCATCAACAAGCAAAGGCAAGTATAGGGGGATGACGAATCTCCGTTTCATCATCTTTATTCTATCATTTCGACCTTAAAAACCTAGTAAATATGTATAAATAGGCTTAATTCATGCATTTTATCATTCATGCATTATGTTGTAAATAGCGTATAAAATACGATTTTTAAAGCCAAAATTATAGAATAAAGAAAAGGAAAAAAGAATAAAATATTGAAAATATTTTATGACCCGAAACCCTAAGACCTAGGCATCTCGATGACTAGGTCGATCATGAATAAAGTAGGGGGAGATAAGGGCCAAAATACAAATAAAAATCCCTTTTATTTAATTTATTCTTTATTCATTTTTAGGACCTATTTTTAGTTCCACTTTTTATACTTCAAATAATAAACTTTGAACATGAAAGTTGTAAAAATATATAAAAATACAAAATTAATTTCATACAAAAATAATATACAGTGTACAAAATACAATCTAAATAAGATTTCAAAATCCCAATTTCCCAGACCTGTATCTCTCAAATAAAAACTCAAAATATATCAAAATCACATTAATTGTATATAACTTTTAATAAGCTATTTAATGAAGGTTGTTTCATATTTTTTGGAGTTATGGTTTGAAAGTTAGGTTTCAGACCCCTATTGTATACTTATACCGATTAAAATATTCATTTTATTTATTATTCATTATTTTTATAATTATATATTTTTTACTTTTGTAAATATCATTTATAATATATGTACATATTAAAAAAAGAATAAAATATCTAAGAAAACATACAAATAAAATACTTGTACATAATACATAGATGAAATACATATATCTATACCTATAGAATTAATACAACTATTTATTTATTTGTATAAAATACATCAGAAAAATAAAATAAAAATATATTTAAGTGTATAAAATTAAGTTATAAATATATAAAATAATAAACCAAATAATTAAATTTAAAAATACAAAATAAAAATAAAATACTAAAATATATAAACATATATACCTATAAATAGCCCTTAAAAGGTCATTGGTAATTACAAATCTCGAAAAAATAAATAAAAATCATAATAAAATAATTCAAAAAATAGTAAACATTTTTCATTTAATAACATAAAATTAATAAAACTATTTATTATTTTAAATCTAATTTACAAATATTTTTTTACAGGAATTTTCTAGTTGGTCCACATGGACCAACCGGATTGGTTTGTTGGTTGACCTCGGTCAACTCTCTGACCGAGGTTTGCTCTGTGTCAGATCCTCATTTTTGCCGTGATTCATGATTTTTTGTAGACCGCACCTTTCATCCTTCTGTGTCGATTTCTTCTTCACTTTTTCTCCCCGTGAATCCATCTTACACTCCTAGTGTTTGCATCGAGGATTGCATTGCTTTAGCGCCTGCATCCCTTCGATATTTGGAGCACTTCCATCACGTTGTACAAAAACCCCCTCCGTCCTTCATTTTATTTTTGAACCTCTTTTGACTGTTTTTCCATCTCCTTCTTGCATGCTAAGGATCGAGCGAGGTGACAACGGTCTCTCCTCGCCATTAGGAGGCGCGGAGGAGGCTTCCGCCCATCGCCGAAGCTCCACTCCTGGCGGTCCTATCTCATTGTTCCTGCAGCTCGAGGTCCATTTTCCTTGTATTTTCTAGGTTACTTTAATTTCTAGGTTTTATTTCCACTATTGGTTTATGCTTTAATCGCCGTAATTAGCTTCAACATCCTCCTTCGAAGTTCGCCGGAGTTGTGCTCCGACGACTTCTTCCACCGTGTATCCCTTATCCCTGACGCTCCCTTTCGCCCTAATCTTCTACCTCTCCGATTCCTCACCACGTTCCACCTCTCGCATACCTAGGTTGAGCCCCAACCTGGCCTACCGTACCTCCACTCCTTCACACCGCCGGAGGTCCTCCGCCACACCACGCCGGCCACTCACTCCCCCACATGTAGAGGTCCCAAAGCCCTTTTCGTGCATGCTAACTTCTTGTGCAGGTTTTGGGAGCTCTAGATCCCCATCGGGGTCGATTTTTGTGTTAACACCAGGAACCTGGAGCTGTAATCTCCCTCGACCTCGCGGCGGTCCACCGGCGATCGTTCCACTATTTTGACACCGCTGTCCGCTCGAAGAACCTTCCAGGAAGCTTTTGAGACCATCGGAGGGGCTTCTGGTCACCAGAGGAGTGCATATTGTCCAATCAAATCTTGCTCGGGACCGATTCTTCACTTGATCATCCAAGCCTCTCCGTCATTGTTGGATCTCGGCATTTTCGTCGTGAGGAGCAGCTGCCATTGGATTAGTCCCTGCATCGACCGTCGGATCTACCAGGGATATCTAATTGCGGGTGCTGGGCACAAACCGTCATCGGCCTACATGATCGTGGCACGTGTCTTAAGTGATCTATCAGATGCCGTCCGATCCGCCAATTGCATGGGTATTTTGCAATATAGCCTTCATAAATTTTTGTATTTAAATATTAGAACTCAATCTTTCATCTGCCATTGACATATTTTTGTAATATTTGCATTTGCCCCCTTGAACTTTATTATAGTTGCACTCTAGTACATGCCACGTCACCTCACGTGACGCTTCATGTGAGGTGGAATTGTTGCAGTCTGGCCGTTGGGCTTTTACTTATTTATGTTTAGTCCTGTAATTTTACAGCGTAGTTATAACTTTTTTAATATTTTGTAATTTAGCCCCTAGTTTTTTGTATAATTGCGTTTGAGTCCTTATTAGTGGAGCATGTGTTACGGCATGTGATTTTGGAGATTTTATAGGGATAACCTCATGACTTTGCTTATTTCTATTAGGTCCATTAAATTTTTGTAGGTATGTTATATTTTCTGTGAAATTTACACTTTGACCCTCATACTTTTATATATTCACAAAAATGCCCTTGCTAGTAGTATAATTTCTCTTTGTTGTCTTTATTTATTTCATGCATATGTAAAATTCAAAAAAATCTCTAAAAATAGGCATAGTTTCCTGTTGTATTGTGCTATCACACCATATTTTTATTTTATATTTTGGAGTCTTTATTATTTATAAAAAATGAAAAGAGTTATTTTTGTCCCTGTTTTCAAAAGAAAAACCATAAGAAATAAAAAAACTTTTTGAAAAATTTCAAAAAATATATTTTGAATTTATTTAAATATTTTACAACTTCTGACCAAAAATCACTAAAAAATATAAAAGAAAACTCATAAAAATTGTAAAACCCCTAAAATCTTTATAAAAATATTAAAAACTCTTAAAAATCCAAAAATTACACTTCATGTTTTTTCCCTATTTTATTATATTTATTTTAAACTAATTTGGAAAATTTTTGACATTGTTTACCGTTTTTCATCTCCATTTTAATTTCGGGTATTAATTCTATTCCATGTTTTGAGTATTTTTTACTTTAAAAATACCCAAAAATTTGCAAAATATAGAAAAATCACAAAAATATCAGAAAATTGTGAAAAAGCACAAATATATTTTATTTCATGTATTTTACCTATATATATATTATCTCTCTCTTACCTCTCTTGTGTATATATTCTATATATAGCTTTATATATATTAAAAGAAAAAGAAAATATAAAAATATAAAAAGAAAATAAAAAATCAGAAAATTAGAAATCAAAATACAACAATATAAAAATAAAAAATCAAATAAAAATACATAAAATTAAAAACCCACAAAATATCTCATATAGACAAGTACATCACAGTCATTTTTGAGCATTCATTGCCTTGATCTACCTGCTTGTTCTCTGTGTTTGACCTCTACATTACTTGCACTATACACATCTTTTGTAGAGTTATAATAAATTTTAACTCCACATCTTGCTTTTCATTGCTTGATCATTGTTGTGGGTTAATTGTTGTTTGAATTAGGGTTTCGTATGAGGTCAACTCAGCGACTGCGTCTCCGCCTTGTGTGAGACGTATTTTAGACCTGTGAAAAACCCTGTTCAACACACTGCATACCTCATTGGCCCCCCTCTACAACAAGGGTGTCATTTCGTCGGTGACTCCATGAGCCACACACATTGGTAGTCTCTCATCTACATGCTCATGATCGTACTCCATCTTGGGATCCACTTCCATGGACCTCCATCACCGCTACTGCCAACTCTACTGATCTCCCCCTTCTCTGATGGAAGTTTATACCAATGACATTTTTTAAATAGTATTTTTATCAGTTGTGCCCCTCAAATATTGCAATATCAGTTATGCCCCTGACTTCTTGACATTCTATCACTTGTACCCCTCGAGTTAGTTGCCATCCATCTCCAACGCAAACAGATGTTAACTTTGAGGACATAACATGAATTAGTTTTAAAAAATGAACTAAAATATCCAGTCTCTTCTTCTTCCTCCTCCTCCACCATCCTCTTCCTCTTCATTCCCTTCTCTTCCTCCTCCCAGCCTCATGCTCCTCCAACAACTCCTCCTGACCACCCCCAGCCTCTCCCACCACTTCCCCTTACTTTATCCTCCCCCACCTTCGCCCCCATCTCCATCCCCATCCAGACCACCCACCACCATCCCCAGCCCGACCTCCACCCCCACCTATGGTCCCTCTTCCTCCATCCCCAATCTTACCTCCCACCACCGCCCCTTTCTTCCCCACCTCCTCCCCCACCTTCGACCCCTATTTTGCCCCTCCTAACCAGCTCGCAACCTCATCTCCATCCCTACACCTCTCTTTCACCCCAAGCTCCTTCACCCGCGCCTCTCCTCCACCCACACCTCCCTCTCCGTTCTCATTTCCTCTCGTCGCTCTCGCGCCCCCCTCTACTGCAAGATCCTCCCCCCTGCACATCCCCTCCACCTCGTACCTCTCCTCCACACCCAGCTCATCCTGTCGCCCTTGCACCTCTCCCTCCGCCTCGAGCTCGTCCACCCCGCACCTCCAATCCATCCTGCACCTCTCTCTCCTCCCCCAGCTCTTCCTCACACTGTGTCGTGCCTTACCGCCGCCTCCTCCTCTACCAAGGGACAACTTGCCATCACAACCACAAGGAGGAAGTTGCTGCTTCAGAAGATCGCAAGGGACGGGATGCTGGAAGATCCGCAAGGTTTCTCTACGAAGTAGGAGTGGAGAAGGATGAAGAAGGCACTGGCGGATGAGAAGGAAGGGGGCGGAGGAGGAAGCGGAGGGGAGGAGGGAGGTTGCTGGTCGAAACAGGGGAACTTAAAGTATTTGTTTAGTTAGGATAATTTTTTCATTAATTGACTCACAAAAAGTCATAGAAAATTTAATAAAATTCATCATTTGATCCACAATGAGTGATATATCCGTGATAATGTAAAAAAATTAACGATTTAATGGATGCATGAAGGTGTAATTAAGAGAGAGAAATTATAGAGAGAAAGGAAGAACTATGGAGGAAGAAGATGATGACGATGAAGTCTAGACAATTATGCCCCTCTTAACTGCACCATGATTTGAAAAAACCATGGTTAAGTCCAACTCATTGACGATTAGACTAACGGATGGGCACAAGTGATAGAATGACAAGAAGTCAGGGGTTCAACTGATATTCCTGAAAAGGGAGGGGCATAACTGATATTGCAATATCTTGGAGGGGCACAACTGATAAAAACACTTTTAAATATGGTATACTCTAAGGGAAACAATTACCAACATTAACGTTTTTATCGAAGTTAACGAGGAAAATGGTTAGAAGTTATCATACGGTTGTCATGTAAGAGTTTAACATTATTTAGGGTTTTCCATTTTATTCACTACTATAGAGGGAAAAGCGAGTAAATATGAAATGATACAGGGTTATAATCCTTATGTAAAGGCTAATCTATCCAACTTTCATGCATTAAGATACGTTTAAGACGTGGATGATTATTATAAGACATTCCAAACATATCATATGATTTCCATTCTTTAAAAACACAACTATTCTAAATCCATAAAACTGAGAGGATTTTAGAACTATATTGATATCAATCAGTTTAAAATCTTTCTTTGTGCATACATTACATAAATAACTAAAGTATTTTAATTTTACTTATTCTTTCGACTTCTACCTCTTCAGTATTCTACCATATTTCAAATTATATTACAATGGCAAACTTGTGTGGATAGGGAATTGTACTACCTACTTACCCAATTGTAAAAATCCCTTACATATATGTCTATACACACACATACGTAACTTAGATTCAATGATGCGGATATCAATATCATTATCAACCAAAAAGTTATGTAACCATACCATTATCTGTATCCTCAAAAAATGGAAACAATATCCACATATATGTATTTGTATTCACGGAAAAAACATCCATCTTAAAAAGGGATACAATGGCGTATGGATATGTGTCTAATTTCAACCAATGCTTGGAAGTTCTTCTATTCAATCCATTTCTTTCTACTTTTTGCTGGATATTTTGTTTATATACATTTCTCTTTGTTTTCCAAGCTTCTACTAAACTACAGACAATTAGATAGATCAAAATTTTGATATTTCCATCATATATGAGTTGCGGAAATTTTAGGAAGGCTATAATACTTCTGAACTTTATGCTTTAATTAGAAAGAATAAATACTCTATTTTTAGTAGCTATGGAAGAATTAGAAGATTCTTGGGGAAGAAATATAAAATTGTGAATAATCTACTGGTGAATGCATTAAAAATAAATATTAACAGCTCATTGGCTTATTTGAATTTTGCTTAGTTGGTAGAGCGGAGGATTGTACTATAGTTAGCAGATCCTTTCGTCGCTTGATCGAATCCGCAAGATTGAATTTATTTTATCGTTACGGATTTTTTTATTTGGATTTGTATCACTTGTACCTTTCTTAATTTTTCGCAATACTAGTTATGATCTTCTCTTTTTTATAATATCAGTTGTATTTCTGACTTTTTTTATAAAATTTGCAATTCTGTCCTTTTGCAACATCAGTTATGCCTGTATTTTACCATTATGGAAGTAACTGATATTAACGAATGTAAGAAAGGCCTAAGTGATAAAATCCTTTTTATTTTTTTTTTCAATTTCACATCGGAAAGTAATTCAGCTCGCATTCAATCAAATACCAACAAATCTTGTTTTCCTTCCCGATTCTTATTTTCTTCTTCTAGATCTTTCTTTTTGCCATGTTAGTCATCATCCACAAAATAGATTTTGTAATATTTGATATTTCCTTCACTTTCCATTATAAATACAAACAGACATATTATATTTTCCAGTCGTATTTATTGCTTAAACATCAATATATGAAAATCGATCCAAGAAGAATAAAATTCTATCAATAAAGCTCCATGTAGCATCAACTTAATTTAATAATCACTTCGTCCTTATTCCAATATAACAATAATGATAATAATAACTTAATATCGTGAAAGCTGGATATGATTCTATCTTAGCACTCACACCATAAGAAAGAGAGCTTAAAAAAGATTTAGACCGTGACGGGAAGACTAAGGTGATATCACTTTTCTAATTACAAATAATATGAAAGAAAAGGTCTTCACATATATTTTATTTCTCAAAAATATTGTATATTTCTCATGTTCCTAAAGATTATTAAGTAGTGCATTTAAAAATGAATCCAGACATTTGCGACAAATGGAAGGCAATGTTTGACAGAAGAAAATACGAGATCGAGGACAATCACACCTCGTTATCATCGTCTCATCGTGCATCTTTAATTCAATGGAGCTCCATCGTACGATTGTAGATTGCGACTAATTAGCTCATCCTTTGATTGATTTGTTAAAGAGTATAACAATCGCAATCAAGGGGTCAACCATCTTTTGATATGTGTGATGGCTGCTTAATTGTAACCTCTATCTCTCCATTTTATCGAAGTTTTCATTAGTTTGCTAGAATGAGTTGTCTCCTCGTCTTCTTGTTATATTTTTAAGGTTTTCTACACTTGTACTCTTTGAGATTTTACCATTATGATTATGCCCCTACCTGTTTCTGTAATATTACTTGTATCCTTGTATTTTTATAAAATTTGCAGTCCTGCCTTTCTATCACTACAATTATGCCCCTGTTTTACTATAATGGAACGACGATATTGTGAATTTGGTAAAAATACAGAAGTATAAATGTTATCACAAAAAAGAGCGCATAATTGTAATTGTAATTGTGGAAATTTAGAGGGGCACATGTATAAAAAGTCCTTTGTAAGTCCTTTACTTGTTTTGTCTCTTCTCTTCACCACAATAAATTACTTCAATAGCGATGAGTTGTGGCAACATACATTTAAGTTAGAAATGGTGTTTTTGCAATGAACTATTGATTGCTACAAAGTATTACTTGTAGTAAATTCTGGTTAATGTCAAAGTGTACGACACATCTTTAGCTAGCTATCCTACTTTGACAATAAATTTTGTATGATTGTTAACCGTCACGGTTCAAAGTTTTGTTATCTCAAAGTAGATGGCGAAAGATCGTCGCTAGAACACCTTTTTTTGAGATATATGTATCATTTCTTGTCTGATCTAATACGACCTTCTTTGTTGTTTGGTTAATAATATTAACCTAGAACAACGCACTTATATATCTATTTTTATATTAAGCTAATCTAATTTACAGCAAATTTACTTTTTGGAAAAACTTTAGTTACCACAGGGCAATTCCTTCGCCACAATTGTGTTAAATCCAAGGTTTTTGAAACCGAACCGGAAACCTTGTTGAAATGGTCGGATCGGATCAAACCATGTAATCAAACCGGTTCAACCGGATAGTGACGTCATCATTATTTAAAATCGGATTAAACCGGACCAGTGAAAAAAGTGGTCGAACCGGCTAATCAAACCGAAATGAAATAATATATATAGTATACATTTAAATATACTTGAAATATATATCTAATACATAGATAATATATATATATATATATATTTCACACTATACATAAAGTATTTTTCTTATACACCATCAAATATCATACATATCATATATATATTATTTAGATTAGATACTCTATAATTTGATAATAAATTATTTATATTTAAAATTTAATATAGACAAAAAGTTGCGTTAGTGTAGTTGGTTAGAAGTGCGAAATAGGTAATCAAAGTCATGAGTTCAACTCCCACTACTAACAAAGTTTTTAAATAATTTAAAAATTAAATGTGGTTAAACCGAGTCAAAAAAATGATTTGAACCGGACCGGTTAATTAAAATTTGAATAATCTAATCGAACTCGCATAAATCTCTATATTATGATGCTCTCCTCTCATCTTATCACACTGAGGGACGTACCTCTAATAATTTAATATAGAAATTGAGCTGGATCATTTTAAAATAGATTGGAGAGCTCCTCAGCCGTGACGAGTTCAACTTTGGCCTCTGCTGTTGCTTTTTATTTTAATTTATAAGGATAGTGACCACGCAGCGAAATCATCAAATAGGAAACTTCATCATCAAATCATGAGGTGCCAATATGCGAATCTCTGAGGTGGGCTCTGTTTCCTTCCGTAGTCCGTAGGAGTTGGCGGGGAAGGATAACTCTTATTTTCCAATCAAGATGTCCATTTTGGTGATGTGGTGCTTCTGATTCCATTTTGGCCACACAATGTGTCTTCTTTAAAAGCATCTCTATCTACCCCACATCAGCCGCCATGACCATCTCCTCCAAGAAAATTTCTACTTATTGCATTTTCTACTTATTGCAATATTTGCAAGAAAAAGATAATCATGGATGTAAGAATTATATATCACATGTACAAATGCTAGATTCCTAACCACTCTCAAAACGATTGCTAGCTTAAAAAAGAGAATCTGGCTAAATATATTGCAAAAGATGACGCTTCTCGTCCTTTTCTTCATTCTTCTATGAACACTTGGGGCCCGTTTGGTTACTGGAGTACCCCAGTGTACCTCGATGTATCCCCCCTCCAATCCCGTGTTGAAAATCTATCACAAATCAAGGTCATATCACATCACATTCCTTATTCCAGCCCTCTCCCAACCCTCACAACCATCCAAACACTTACTATTCGTAAGTGGATACCCCAACCCACCCCATCCCACTAACCAAACAGGTCCTTAGAAAGTGGCCAATGGATATGCCGATGTTAGGACGTAAAGGATATGTCCATGGTGGTTGTAGTAAACACATGAAAGAGAGTAATGATGTATTTGTGAATCTTAAAAAAAGACATAATTCACAAGTTAATCTCAAGGATGGATAGTTGTAAAATGTGAAACGGAAATGAATTGTTGCAATATAAACAAACTAAAGTATATATGAACTTATTCGATGTTCTTTTTATTTCCGACTTTATTGAAAATCTATTATATGTGAAACAACTTATCAATAATGACCAATTCTTTAAGATGTGATGATAAATTGAAGGCTAGGGTTTAGTCTTTAGCACATAATGGAAGCGTGAAGATAACATGCATTCACATGCGATCAAGAGCGACTAGTAGTACTAGTTACAAGGGGCAACAAAAATTAAAATATTTTAATAAATATGAAATGACATGAGAACCTTTCTCACATCGTTTTGTCAAAATCACAAACATGCAATAGGATTATCTCTTGAAGCGTGTTGCCGATCACACATCTCAAAACGAAGAGACATTCTGTCTCAAGTCTGATCCAATGAAGGATACACTTACATGTGTGTGGACGAGACACGCGCTTCCTGTAATCCGAGTTAATGATCCAGGCGTTGAACCTCCTGATTTCATCTCACAAAGTCCATAGCCATCCTCATGATCACGAAGCGTCGAAGAAGGCAGATATCTACGAGCAATCGATCCGACAACGCAACGATGATGACGATCTCAACAATCACAAAGTGGATGACGACTAAGGTTGAGAGAGATATGACCTATCTGACTTGTATGAGAAGAAGGGAGAAAAAAAGCGATTTGTTGCTTTCAACTTGTTTCTTGATGTTGTAAGAGAAAGAGCTAGGTCTAGCCTTTCTTTCATAACATATTAGGTGGTGGAGATGCACTCCTAATTGAAATCAATGACCATGATTTTCTTCCATAAAATTTACAACAATAATTAATTAATTAATTTAAAAGAAAATAAATATATTGAATAATATCCAATGAATTTAAATTTAATTAAATTAATTCATATGAAATAATATGGAAAGGAGTGGAGCCTCCTTCCATAAATAGGGAGGACGACCACCATGGAGAGATTCTCCATGTGATCGTTTGTTGACTCAATAAGCTGGTCTATTATTCCTAACAAGGCTGGAACACTAAACTACTGATTCAAACAATAGGCAACCCACAACTATATTAAATGATAAAAATATGAGTCAAAATTTACTATAACCCAAAATTAATGTGTATAGTATAAGTAGAGTGTCGAAGACTGAGAGTATACGTGGATAGTAAATTATTGTTAACTATTTCTAATTAATAATAATTTTTTAATAAAAATTTCATGTTTTTTCTTATTTTTATGTGAATTTTTAGTTTTATTTAATTTTTATAATTTTTAATATGTTTTATATATTTTATTTTTAATTTAATTTGGAAAATTTTGAATTTTAAAAATAAAATAGATAATAAAATAGATTATGTAATATAATATATAGATGTATATCTATATAAGGTAGAGAATATATATAGATAACGGATTTTTTAGATTTTTAAATAAGTGCAAATAAAGAAAATAAATTATTCCTATTTTTTACATTTTTTATATATTATCGGTAAATTTTAGGTATTTTTTTAATTTTTTGTGGATTTTTAAGATATAAAGTACGTTAAAATAGGGAATATATTAATCTTTCAGAATAATTTAGGATTTAATAAATATTTATGATTTCAAAATTAACCAAAAAACTATTTTTAATGTATACTATATATAGTAAAGAAAATTCAGAAATAGAAAGATATATATATATATTTGATTTTTCTATATTTTTTGCTAAATTTTGAAAAGATTTTTAGAGTTTTATGATTTAAGTTTTATATTTTGTATGTTTAGTGATTTTTTTATATGTGGTAGAATATATTATAATATTGATCATATAATTTTTTGGAAATTTTAAAATAATTTTATAATTTTTATGGATTATTATATGCTAAATAGAGAAATAAGGTATTTTGTATTTTTAAAATAGGGAAAACTAAATTAAATGTCAAATAAATTTTATACATGATCAAGAATGGTTCTAGCATCTATCCAAATTTTCCTAAGATTTTTTAACATAAAAATTTAATACATACAAAATACAATAAAATAAACTATACAACAGAATAGAGACTCAAATACTATTAAAATAAACTATTTGTGCATTTAATAGCATGTCCAGAAAGTTTTGATACAAGTTTTAAAGGAAGGGGGCTATTGACCCAGTGGGTCAACATTCCTCGCACACATATTAGTCACACCATACCTAATATGACAAAATAGGAAATAAAAAGGAAAGAAAATTAGAAATAAAATAATAATTGATTTTATTTAAAAAACTAAAAATAAGAAATTTTTTTATTTTTTATAAACTATTTTATAATTATTTTTATTTATTTTTACAACCTTATTATTAGGTGTTAATATTTTCATGTACATATATAGGCTTATATCCTTGTATTTTGTATATTATATTTTTATTTTGTATTTATATAAATAATACCATATTTACATATATATATATATATCATTATTTAGTATGTGCTTACATATTGTTATGATGCATTTATAATTTTGTTCATAAGTATAAATAATTACATGTATGTACATTATAGGTTTAATATACCCATGTTTTTAACTTTATTACTTATTTTGGTTTTTTATTGATTTTTAATTGTATTTATATTTTTAATATATTTTATACAATATATATATAATTATTTAATAATATAAAGAGAGTAAAAATCTAAAGAATAATTAGTTATCTGTACATATGCCTAAGTACAATAGTATCCCCAAAAGTTGGACTTTTATATCGTAGCTCCATTTTCCATGGAACCGCTTTCATTAGATAGATAGTTTAGTTTTAAATACAATAAAGATGAGTTTGATGCAATTTGTCTTTATATGAATTAGATATATGATGTTTGGTTTGTGACTTTTCCTATATGTGTACCAAGTGTACTGTGCATGATTTTTATTGATTATTATTTTTATTATCTTTTGTATATTTATATGTACATGTTTTGTGTTTAAAATTTTAATGTTTGAAGTATGTATGAGAGTGAATAAAATAGTGTAATATTGGTTATATACAATATATAGTACATTAATGAATTAGGATTTGCGGAATTATTTGTACAGTATTTTTGCCCTATTTCCCCCTACTTTATTTTTGGTCGACCTAGTCAATATTGACTTAATATCGAGGTTTAGGGTCAATTGGTTTCAAGGATAGTTCCTTTATTTTTCTTTTCTTTATTATTTAATTTTGAGTTTAAATACATGCATTAATTTATTCATTATAGATAAATGTTTATTGTTAATTTATGCAAGCTAGTGGCATTTACAGGTATTATACTAGGGATTTAAAACCAAAATGGAAGAATAAAGGTGAATGAATGGCTATTCATGCTCTCCTATACTTACCTTTGCTAATCCCTAACAATTAAGAAATAAGTGATGCAAAAAGAGAAAATAAAGAAAAGGAAAATAAAAAACTTAGAATGATTATGATTTTTAAACTTATCTTCATAAAATCAAAGTTTGGAGCTCAGTAAGACCTTTGGATTGTTAATTTGTCGGAACATTATTAAGAATAGGACCTAAAACTTAATAACCCTCAATTTCTACAATCCTCTGTTGAGATTGCTTCAATAGTCAGGTCAGAATAAGTCTATTCATACACATACCCTTATGACTATGAGTCTTACTTGTACAGTGTATGTGAAGTGTAGCTCTCCTCATCAGAGCTGACAAGAAACAATCTTCCTCAGCAAGGTAACTCTAATTTCCCATTCTAGCTTCTCTTTCCTTGACGAGCAAGGTATTTCCTTCTAAGTTCAAGTACAACCGACTTAAAGAAGAGGGGGAAAAGAGAAGAATGGATTGTGACTAGTGTAGTCACATATCCTGTGGGCTTGGATAGTGTAGCCAAGTCTCTAGCTGCAGGCTACGTTGAGATCTTTGACTTTGAAGCATAAGACTTGCTTATTGATATATAACTCCGACGGGAATGATTTTTCATTGACTTTTACTTGCCTATTTTTGGAGTCTTTATTTCATGCATTTTTTAATACTACATACAACAATATTTACAGATGTAATTTTTCTTCTTGAGCTAGTAGACTATACCTCTTGAACCTTTATTGCAACCCACATCGTCTTGTGTTTAGATGTACATGCCACTAGATCGAGTTGGGGTGCACTGGCCTCGTATTGGGATAACATATGTTTCCACATGCACGCTTCTCAAGCTAAAACTTTTTGCCCTCACCATCTCATCTGAGTTGAGCTATGTGCATAGTGCTTGTCCAAGTCAGGCCATTATCCTCAAGATTCATATATATGTCATGAAATATTCTACTTAGATTAATCAATATGACTTATGAATATAGTCATGTGGACTTAAAGAATTAAGTCTCATTGACATAAAAAGTCTTAATTCTATATTCTATAAGGATCCTGTGAAATTACGTAGATTAAGGTCCTTGATCAAGCTCCAAGCTTTTGATTTTATTTCAGACTAATTCAATTGTCAAAATCATTATGAAAAATGTGAATGAAATGCAAAGATATTTTTGTGAAAATATTTTCTGGTTTTGAACTTGTCATGAAGTTTTTAAGAGTTTTGTAACTTTTTTTGAGTTTTGAAAATTTTATAATTTTTAGGTATTTTTGAGAAGGTTTGTGAATTGTAGGTATTCATTGGTATTATGTAGATATTTACAAAGGATTTCATACAAATATATACAAATTTTATACAAGAGTTTATTTGCACAACTTTTATTTGGATAGTTTTTGTAAAATCATTATATACAAGGTTTATTAAATCATTTGAAAATATTTTTGCAAACATTTTACAACATTTTGAAAACTTATTTTGCAAAAAATATTCTCAAATAATTTTACAAACAATTTTACAATATTTTTACAAACTTTTTAACAGAGTTATTTTTGAAAGGTTTGAAAATATTTTACAATGATTTTTCAAAATCATTTGCAAAATAGTTTCCAACCAATTTTTATTTTTTTTAAAAAAATCATACCTATTTACATGAGTTTTCAATCTTTTATTTGTATACCCTTAGTGTATTATATTAGCCATATACATATGAAACCCCTATACTTAGCTGAAACTATGTCCTCATAGTGATCAAAGAGCAACAATGGAAGAAATAACTCATGCTAAGTATAGAAGAATACAATACTACAATGACTGAATAAAAAATATGAAGTCTATCATCCCCTTTACTTAGGATCAACTAATCTGAGTATAGCAGAATGTACACAAAGTGAGGATGATCGAAGATTAGAATTTATGAAATCAATGATACGTCTTGTCTCCCCTTATATTTAGGGTAAAATATCCCTGAGTATAGAAAAATATAAATAAGTTGAGAGACAAGTGAGGGAAAGAAAATGAATACTCAATGCACTCATCCTTACTATACTTAGGATTTAGTCATCTTAAGTATAGAGTTAATGAAAGAGATGAATGAATAAAATGTAAGAATGAAAGAATTGAAAAAGAATGAACAAGTTTAATCAAGAAAAATATTTTTTGTTTAGCACATTGTCTGAATATTCCATTGATGCATGGAGATCATCTTCAAATGCTACATCAATCGAATCAATAATGGATAGGAATGTATCATGCTCTAAATATAGCTTCAACAATTGTATGTTGACTACAAACAATTATGAATTATATGATAACTCAGATGTAACGATACTACCATTGTCATACACAATCTTCATTACAAATGACCAAGTCCATTTTACTCTTCAATTTGCTCGAATATCTTCAACTTTGCATCGAAGAACCAAAATTTCTGATTAATATCGAAAGTCTTACGTATGATATGCTTGTCGTCCCAACATTTGACTTTCTCCTTATACATTAGGTTGTTATCATATGCATATCTATGAATCCCAGCAGCCTATTCAGATCAATCTTTTGATTCTGAACGCTTTCTTGTGTTACAAATATTCATTGCCTAAAGAGATTTGTGAACTAATTCAATCGACAGATGGCATGGATTTCCTTATACAAGGAGATAAGGAGACATACCCAATGGAGTCTTGTAGGCAGTCCAATAAGCCTATATAATGGAATCAAGAAGTTGAGACCAGTTCTTCCTATACAGCCTAATAAGTTTATATAGAATTGTCTTGATCTACCTATTAGATAGCATAGACAAGCCATTCGATTGTGGGTGGTAAGGAGATGCGATATGATGATCAATTGGCGTACTCCTTCGCACGCTTTTTGACTTATCTATTAATAAAATGATTGCCCCCAACTAAAATGAGAATCTTAGGAATTCCTAGTCATTAGATAATGTTGTACTTGTGAAAGAAATAAATCGTACGACTATCAACGGATCGAACGAAAATATACTCCATCCAATGACTCACGTAATCAATGGCAAGTAGAACGTATTCATATCCCTGATTGTTAGGAAATGAGGTCATAAAGTTAATGCCCCCAGCATCAAATACATCTGAGATTTGGATGGACTTGAGTAGCATTGAATCTTTGGAATTGATGGTTCCTCCTAATTTCTAATAGTCGATGCAACCTTTCACATAAGTTGTGGCATCCTTGAATAGTGTGGCCACCAGAGTCCATACTACAATACTTTCGCTTTCATTCGGATTACGGAATGGTGTCCTCCTACTTTGAACTTATGATAGTGCTCGAGGACACTGGTGTACTCCTCTCGAGGAATGTAGTGATGTCAGATGCAATCTGCACCTCCCTGAAAAGGTATGGATCTTTCCATTAGTAAATATCAATATTGGACAAAAACTTGCCCTTTATTCGCGTCCAATATTGTGAAACTTTCTCTGAGATGAGATAGTTTCACATATCGGCATACCAAGGAAGCGATGAAACACTAAGAATAGATTCATCGAGAAAGGTTTCTGTTATCAGCACACTGCTCAACACAGTCTCTGTACATTCAATTTTGAATAGATTATCTGCTACCACATTATTGATTCCAAGATTATCTTTTATTTCCAAATCAAATTCCTGGAGCAGAAGGATCCAATGGAGCAGACATGACTTTACATCATTCTTTTGATGTAGGTTCTTGGTAGTAGAGTGGTTAGTATCAACAATCACTTTAGAATTGAGAAGATGCGAATGAAACTTCTCAAGGGAGAAAAGCACTACCAACAGCTCTTTCTCTGTAACTGTATAGCTCTTCCTGGCTTCATCTACTATTATGCTGGCATGATGCATAGAGTAAGTAAATCCATCCCTTATCTGTCCCAACACAACCCCAATAGAAAAATATAATGCATCAATCATGATCTCAAATGGGAGAGACCAATCGGGCGACTGTATGACATGAGCATGAGTAACCAATTCTTTCAACTGATCGAAGGCTTGGAGAACTTTGCCATCAACAATGAAATCTATCTACTTACCTAGAGGTTCAATGAGAGGTTAGGCAATCTTGTTGAGGTTCTGAATGAATCTTTTGTAGAACTCGACATGCCCAAGGAATGACCTCATGTTTTTATTGGTCTTAGTGGCTCAAGTTTTGCAATCACCTCCTCCTTTGCCGAGATGATCTCCATACCGCATTTGGAGATGACATGGCCTAGCATAGTTCCTTTGATCACCATGAAGTGCCTCTTCTCCCATGGCAATACTAAATTCACTTCATTACATCTCCGCAGTACTCGATCTAGATACGTAAGATAAGTATCAAAACTATCACCATAGATCAAGAAATCATCAATGAAAACCACCACAAAAATACCCAGCACATCGATGAAACAGGTACGGTATATAATCCAAAGGGCATCCACTTGAAAGCGTTTGTGCCAAATAGGTGAGTGAAAGTTGTCTTCTCTTGATCTTCAGGGGTGATTGCCACTTGGTTGTACACAGAGTACCCACCAAGAAGCAAAAGAACTCTTTCCCTGCCAACCTTTCTTAGAGGACATTCATCCTTCTTGGTAGCTGAGTTCATATGCCTGTAATCAACACAGATGCGCCATGATGTAGGCACTTAGGTTGAGATCTCCTCTCTTTAGTCATTAATAACCATCGTGATACCAGATTTCTTCAGAACTACATGCAATGAGATCACCCATTGCAAGTCAGAGATGTGATAAATGAATCCAGCCTCACACTTCATTATCCTTTTCATGAAAACTTCCTAAAGGTTAGGATTCAACAAGCACTAAAACTCGTGGGACATCTTGTTATCATCATCTAAGTAGTTGTGATGTGAACACATGCTCGGATTATCCCTTGAAGATCTGAAACATTCCAACCAAGAGCCTTGCAACTTTTCTCTAGAATCTCTAGCACGCGAGATTTTTGACCCATGGTCAATCGCGAACTGATGATGACCAGATACATTTCATTGTGAACCAGCACGTTCCTAAACTTAGAAGGAAATACCAAACTCCACGAGGACTAGTTACTGAAGGAGGAGATTGTACGGTAGTTCGACATCTTGGATGGGAAGAGCTAACACCCTCCACACACCAGAGAGAGTTTTTTGGTGTTCAAGTGGGATGCTTTAGGAGGGGGTTGATCTAAGATGACTTTTAAGTCGAGTTGGGATGTTGACTAGTACCACTTGGTGATTGTTGTTATTAAAACCCTAATTATCATAAGGAGTTTCGCCACATTATTAATCCAAAGGTAGAGCCAAGCTCTATTTTGACCTTTCGTTCATGACCTTGGTATAGAATCCAATATCATTTTGTTGTTGCATTTCATTTTAGTTGCTCGGGGACGAGCAAGGTTTAAGTATAGGGGGTTGATGAGCCTACAATTCATCACTTTAAGAGATCCATTCCCGAGTAATTAGCTGCATTTCTAATTTTATATTATATTTTTATATTTCATGCATATGTAAATAATATTTGCATTTTAGCATGCATACTTGCATTAAATAAGAATCTCAAAAATCATATAAAGTATAACATGTATATTACCTTATTTTCCTTGATTTTTGATTTTTTTTTCACTAACTCAAAATCAATTAATACCATCTTTACAGTGTATATAATGCTTGCATTAATTAAAGAAAAATATCAAAAAATACTAACTTATATATATGCCTAATAAAACCCAAACCCTAGCTTTGAGACTAAAAGACATAAAATATCTCTCTCATACAATTCCCTATGGACCCTGACTCACTTTTGAATTAATGTACATTCAATTATCTACAAAATAAGATCAAATTCAAATGAATCGGAGTTCATATATGAAACTTAGGTTTTTGGAGCCTTATATATTGTACATATTGGCAAATTTGACGTTATAATTTTAAGTACAAAAATAACTTTTTTTATTTATTTCCTTTCATTTATTTTCTTTGATTTAATTTTTAATAAAAATGTGGAAAAATCTAAATAAAAATTGAAGCAAAAATCAATGAAATAGATCATCCTACGTCTGTATATAGAGTCTGTAAATATATTCCCTCTATTTTTTCTTTATTTTCTTATTTATTAAAAATCCAAAAAATAGATTATTATTTAAAAAATATTTTATATTTTTTGATTTTTTATCTTATTTAAAAATTTCAAAAAGTTAGCAAAATACAAAAATTTCGGTATTTTATACCTGTAGAATACCCCCAAAATAATTTTCAAATAGATGATCTCTTTTAGTTTTGGGTCGTTCGTGAAAGGTGTAGATCTCATCGAGACGAACTACGTTCATGTAAATCACTTGTTTATTTGACCTCATTTACTATTTCGTTTTTTATTTTTTGCATATAAGTTTTGATTTTTTTGGGAGCGACACATGACCGCTCCAGAAGCTGCCATGTGTCACCCTTTTTATTTTCTTTTTATTTGTTGTTTATTCACTATTTATTTACTATCTTATTTACTATTTTATTTTATTTATTATTTATTAATTTCCTATTTTATGCCATGTGGCACAACTTCTCCTTTGCATTGTGACACATGCCTGCGCCAGCGGCGACCCACAAGCACCTCCATCCTTGGGGCGGTGCTCCTCTTCCACCCGTCGCTTGACCCTCTAATGACAGCCTGCAACCCACCTCCCTCTCTTCTCTCCCACGACTTCCACCTTCCCTCCGCCTTCTGCGACAATTCAAATGCGACCCAACTACCGAGCCCTCATCCCTACCTTTCTTGATCAAAGAATAGCGCTTCTCCTTCGAAGCCAACCACCCATAAATGGGTCCATGCTTCCTTCGTGCCACTCCATCCACCAATAGAGAGAAGGGCCCCGGCTTCTCGAGTGCTCCGGTAATATCAGAGACATTGATAGATGAAGACGAGTCGCTCCTGATTCAACCTTAGGAGAGTCCGTGAAGACACTTCTTTACGTAGTAGCAAAGGCATCGACCATCTGCCGAGCTTCACTGTGTTCATGTCCATGGCTGAGGAGAGAACCAAGCTCTCTCATCTGAGCACGACTCAACTCCAGACGAGCACCATCAACCAAGGTACTTTCTCTTTCTTTTCTCTCTTCCTCTTTCTTCTTTCCTTATTCCTTGCTTCCCTTCCTTTCCTTTATTCCTCTTTCACTCCATCTTTAATCGTTTCCCCCTTGGTTGTTGCGCCTCACCACTCACCCTTTGCTACCTTCGCACCCTGATCCCCAAACCGCTTTGCCTCCTCCCTTCAATGCTCCGCCCATGACCATTAGCTCAATCATCTCCGCTCTGCCTCGCTACCGTGGAGCAACACTCTGCTCCTCACCAACCTGCACTCAACCAACACCACAAGAACTCGTTCTCCTCCTCGACCTTGACTTCACATCCCACCGCCTCGATCTCCACCTGATCGATGGCCGTTAGCGTCTCTTCTCGAGCGTCGTTGCCTCTCCGCCTTCATCAGTACCCCCTACTACCGATCGCCAAATCACCTCTGCACCCATACCACCTCCGCCTCAACTTCGTAGCCCATAGTCCAAGCCCGTCTGATCGTCATGCATCGTCATTTCCGCCACCAGCTTTTCCAACACCACCAGAGCCCTCCACTCGCCTTGGATCCGCTTCAACATAGTAGTGATCGTCAGCCCTCCTCCGTGCCCAGATTACCTCACCCTAGATGCGATCCACTACCAGCTTTCCTGCATCGACCTCGAGCCCATCCATTATTGTGGCTCGTGCGAGCCAAGCCCCCCGTCGTCTCAAGGTGGCGCCTCGGGTGTCTACACCTCAACATTAGGCTCGAGGCTCACTCCAAACCTTAGCCGCATCATCGAACCTCCTTCGCCACATGCATTGCTCACGTGCGAGTCACGAGCAATAAAACCCCTAGTTTTGGTAATTACAGCTTAATCGTCATCCACAATTTTTATTATTTTAAGTTATTATGAATTACATTTGAGTCTTATTTTGAGGTGATTTTGACATTATATTTTAATTTCAAAAATAACACATTATAGAATAATTAATGCTTTACCATTATGGATGATTATTTGATTTGTATGAGCTGCGATTGATTTGATATAATTAATTTGATGGAGATTTACATATTTTTCCCACAATGTGCTCTGAAATTCATAATAAATCAACCATTGCTATAAATATTCTATAAAATTCAAAGTAGATAGAGATAAGTGTGATTTACATCGTGCCCCAAAATCATGTCATTTGCAAGCATATCGAAATTAGAAAAATTAAATTAATTAATTTCTAATTGGTTATAAATTTATTATTTTTAGGAGCTATTATTTTTCTTGTATACCTCTCAGATGGAGCTATCTAGGATAATTAATTCCTAGAAATAATTAGGTTTTTTATTTTTTAAATTCAATTTACAAATATTACCCTACATGCATTTTAATTAATAATAGAATCATTCTGCATTAGAAAATTCCAAAAAAATCATAGTAAGTTTTTTTTCCATATTTTCATATTTTGACAAAATTTTAGGATTTTTGGACCTCATTTGATTGAAAAGTGCATTTTAGATCTAAACTAGCTTGAAATTGCATTCCATCATTAATTGCATAAAAATATAAAAAATACTTCTTTGAAATCCTAGTATGTAGATTATCTAGTAATTGACCTAAGGAGAAGTGGTATCCCTGAGTTTGACCTGGGGATTGCCCAAGTAAAAACTTTGATCGTTCGCTTTAATTAGAAATTAATTTAAGTGGACTTCTTGATTAATATGAGATTTCCCGCCTACAACGAAAATCAAATGTTAATTCCTTCAGATTAGCGGAGGGTTTTTCATGGATCGTCATGTGCCTGATGTAAACCCTCATTGTGCATTCTTTAATTATTTTCTATTTCTCGTTACATATCATTATTTTGCTCCGGATCAACAAAAGTTAAATATGGGAGTATGATGAATTAATAATTTATCATGTTTTTATATCTTTTTGAGAAAAATAATATGTGTTTATCCATGCATTTTTCTTAGTTTTATGCATAATTTTCATTTCATAATTTTTATACTCATTGCATTCAAAGCATCTAAAAAAGTTGCTTACAAATTAATTTAAAAATTCAAATAATTAAATTTTAAATAAATATTAGCTCCAAACCCATATTAAAGTTTTTAACTATTTTTTTCAGGTCTGCATTAGAAGAGGCCCAATGGGGCTTTCCAATTCCCTCCATTTATAACAAAGGAAAACGAAAAATTACTATAGGATAGAATAACTGATGTTAGCATTTCAAAAAAATAAAAAAGAGGACGCTGACAATAACATGACATCAGTCATCATCTCCATCTTCTCCAACGCACAACTCCACCCCCAGTGGAACCTCCTCTTCTTCCCTACACCTCAACCCCCTTGGTGCCCTCTTTGTTTCCCTTGTGCACCAACCATCGTGGGGCGGTTGGCTTCCCTCCAGCACCGCTCTTCCACCCCATCTTCTCCCTCACCTCCTATATAGAGGGAGGAGGAGCTCAACAGATAAGGGGAACCCATCAATGGATTCACCCCCCTCATTATGCGCATGACCCTGCCACCATTGTCATCCTCATCCTTGTCCCGTCACCATCATCACTTTGCATGCCTCCACGTTGTCACCCCTTCTTGTGCTGCCTTCATGCGCAACCCATGGCTAAGAAGATGGGGTCCCAGGGACCCCTTCGTAATTTTCTTTTTGTTCAAGTTTTTTAAAAACATTTTGGATCTTGATGCAATTTTAGTAATTTTTTATTATTCTTCGTAATTTCTATAATTTTGAATATTTTATTACGTAACATTTGCATTTGCTTTATTCATGTTCTTCTTAATTACATTTAACTCCTCTAGTTACAATTCTCAATTGTCTTAAAGTTTTTCTTTGCGTACAATATACCAATTAAGAAATTTATTTTAAATTGACAAATTTCACTTCTATCCAGTCTCTTTTATTTAATCAATTCAAATCCTTAATTTTATATTTATTTGCATTCAAGCTCCTAGGTTTCTTAGAAAATTTCATATATGCCACTGCCACTTCCAAAAATCACTAAATAATAGAGAAAATATAAAAATTTCCCATAACATCATGTGTTATCCTTATGATGTCTAGAATCTAGTGACGAAGTTTTTAATACATTTTAAAGTACTAAAAAAATAAAAGTAAGATTCTATTTGAGTCAACAAAATCGAAAATACCTTTCTAAATAGAATAAAAATTCGCATAAAAATATCCGAGTCCATGTGGATCGATTCTCTACTTGTCCTACACATATTTTAATATATGTTGGCTTGTAGTTGAATACATTTTTATCTGAATATCTCAATTTTCATGTATGGGAAACAACAACATAAAAATACTTCTTAACATATCGAAAATCGCATTTTCACCTCTGCAAATATATACGAGAAATATGTATAATAAATTTGAAAACATGCATTTGATGATCTCTATTGATGTCAGTTCCTTAATTTCAGCTATTCACTTGAAGGTATAATTGTCTCTATGCGTGTATAGTCCAATACATCGTCAATATTTTAAAAATGGATATCACTTCAAGTTATTAAATTTATTTTATCTAAATAATCATGCTTGTCCACTAAATGGTGCACTCTATTCTCATTTTACCATATAACCTAGGAAATATTTCTATTTCTACTCATGGCCTTACTTGATGGTTCAGATCTCTTTTGCATCTCTTTTTTTATTACTACATGAAATGTGATATAAAGGAATACGATAAGCATTTCAATGGAATATATAATTTATGTGTTCTATGTTCTACGATGTTGCATTCTACAATGCTCTAGAGGATGTCCTTCGACGTCAAAACCTAGTTAGAAACATAAGGAACATGTCTATTGGACATGTATGGTCATATCCAAATATGCATTTAACATATAGTACCATGTTAACCCAAGTGTATGCTTTACTATACAAAGATTCACTTCACCCCCTCAATAAATTATAAATGTTCTATATGAATTTCACATTAAGCATATTCTAATTGTGCATGCCTACCAAATTGATGACATATCAATCTATCCATGCCTATTAATAATGAGGTTGATGATTAGGGTATCGATAATTGCAAATCAGATAAGAATAATTAATGATGTGTAAGAACAATTAGTAAATGCATTCATAACTCAAGTACATACTAACTAATATAATAGTTCAAATCTGACCTTCGTAATAAATAGATAGAATATGGCTTAATGGCTCAATAAATAGGAATACATAGACAAAAGTATAAAGTGAATTATAAAAAGAATAACAATATAAGATATGAAATTAATTTCGCTTTTCACATAATATAAAAGCAATAGAGATGTATAGCTCTATCATTGAAAATTATTTCATGACCATGATCTAAAGGTAGCACTTTATATATTGGACTCTCTCTCTACACACACACACACAAAGTTGCATACTTTGGGGATCATGAACTAAGTATGGTAGGGCAGTGATTCATGCATATATGTCCTTTTCTATGGTGGCATACTTATCATTTTTCTCTTTGAAATTGAGATATTTTCCTATTAACTCTTTATCTCCATGGGAACATCAAGCTCATCTACTGTAGAAACTAGCCAATGATGTAGATTAGATATTAGTGATGTTGAAGATGCATTCTTGCATGCCAACAAAGATTTGTCATGTGTATATGGTCCCCTCGATTGGTAAATGAATGTGTCAGTTGAGGTAAATCAAAGAAATATTAATAAGATCTGATGGAAGAGAGCTTGATGAACTGTACGAGGGATTTGTTATTGACCCATGGAAATCAATATCAAAATAGATTGGGATGTGGACATATCTACTAGACTGACATATTTGTAGATACTTTTCAAAGATCCTTGAGCCCATTATCACATTAATAAGAACATGATCTAGACCTTTCATTTTTTATCATCCATCGACAATACTTTAATAAAAACCACCCATGGTTTAAAAAATGGTGATTTCACGTGATCCATTATAACAATTAGAAAAATAAGTATCTCAATTAATTTCTTTTAAAGAAGATTTTGAATATATTTTTCAATTGCATAATTATATATTACAATTACATGATTTACAATTATAAAAAGAAAATTCCAACTTTTATTTCATTTTTATATTTTTAGTTATTTCTCACTATAAAATTTATATATCAAAACTAAATGAATCAAAATTACAAACCCATTCTTTATTATTATAATTTTCTACATAACAAATGAAAGTACAAAATTTACATATCCTTTATTATTATTTACTATTAAAAAAACCAAAACTAGAAATCTATTTTTTATTATTACAACTTCTATAGTGAAAATTACCGGAGTTACGTATGTTATATTATTATTTACTACTAAATAAAAATGTTACAAATTCCTTCTTTAATATTAGAACTTTCTACATAATACATGAAAGGGACAGAAGTACTGATGCCCTATTACTATTTACTACTGAAGTAAAATAACTGCAAAATTCTTTTATTATTTATTATAAATGTTGCATAAAGGGGAAACTATGAAAATTACAAACAATGTTATTATTTATAACTAAGTGAATTGAAATTACACTTTAATTTTACAACTTTTGCATAAATTACACGTAAGAATGTTTGAACCCAACATATTACTATCTACCTCCATCCACATCCTTCCCAACACATTACCATTCTCTCGAAGTATAACCAATCTTGGCAAACAATCATTAGCATAAAAATATTCCACGTTATTTCTCTCATCTAGTCAAGAGCTATCATCAATCATTTAGTGTAATCATAACCCCGATCATTTATCTTGTCATTGTAAAGATGATTTGTAACTACATCATATTCTTATAATGTTCATGTGTAAATATTTGATCCTGTTTTCGAAACCTCTAAGATTGTGACGAAGCTCGTCTATCCTTTCTTTGCATGTAATCAGTATTTACATCACTTAATGATTGAATCGTAATATGTCTTCAAAAACCCAGCACTTGAGAATTCAAGTATAATGTAAATTTTCAGGGATCACTCATCACAGTTAGTGCATTATTAGGCACAAACCTCCCTTGGATATAGACCTTCATTAGTCAGAACATGGTAAAGCTTCCCGTGTATTATGTACTTTGAGCGACTTTGCATCCTCATTGTCAGGATCATTCCCCCTCATGATTGCATGTCTTAGCACCGTAACATCTACGTATGAAATATCTTCACTCATTTAGCGATGTTATGGGCACATGCTTCTCAGTACTGATTTTTATGGAATTAACAAAATATGACAATCAAATTTTTAGGAGGTGTTCGGTTCGGAAATAAGCAGGAACAAGGATATGGAATAAGGAGAATACGTGTTTATTATCTATTGAATTGGAAAGATAAGAATAAGGAGAATAAGGTGAAATAACGGTAGATAAGGTGGGACAAAGATAAGAATAAGGGTGAAATAAGGTAAAATAATGAGATGTGAATGAAAATAACTGTATTCTTGAGAAACCATGCAATGCAGGGAATTGACCCCTTATTGCAGTGCTTATTCTCTAAATGAACATGACTTTAGTGGGAATCATCTACTTTTTAATGTTTTAGTAATGGCTCACAAATATTTAATGATATTTTTCATGGTAATGTTGATGACGATAGGTGGATTTGGTAATTCGTTTTTCATTTTCATTATCATGAACATAATCTTACTTATACATGTGAATTGAAGCGATCATGAATCCAACCAAGCTTTCTTCTCCCGATATATATGTTTGAATCCAGTTAAGCAAGAAAAAAAAGTTGAGACTGACTATAAAAACACATTATATGAACTCAAGCACCTCAAAGATGAAATATATTCATATCTGATTGTATACTGGGCAATGTCTTTTGACCCTAATCGTGGGTCCCATCAATATAACTAGTACTTGACCTGCGTGGTGTCTCCTCTCCCTACACCCGTCCATACTGCGGACTCCCACACCCTTGATCGAGTAACCGCCTAAGCCATCTCGTCTCCTTCGTTCAGTAAAGCGATTCGCATGACCACGGATGCCTCCCAAGTGGCCAAAACCAATCACATGCCTCCACGTATACATAAGGCACCCCTTGGCAACCCCTGCTTCTATATATTGCGCCCGGGGGGGCCTCACATGTACACCCAGTGGCGAAGGGGGAGGCAGAGAGAGCGAGAGAGGTGCGGTTGCCCCTTCCCTTCTCGTTTATATCGGATCTCTCTCCACCTCACCTCTCGTCTGCTCTCTCTCTCTCTCTCTCTCTCTCTCTCTCTTTCCAACCCCTCCGCCAAAGAAAGAGGAAGAAAAAGAGACCAAGCCAACATGTTCATCGACAACTTCAAGGTCGAGAGCCCCAACGTCAGGTATGGCGACAATGAGATCGAGACGGTCTACAGCTACGAGACTACCGAGCTCTCTCACGAGAACAGGAAGGGCTCCTACCAGTGGATCGTCAAACCCAAGACCGTCGTCTACAACTTCAAGACCGACACGCGCATCCCCAAACTCGGGTACCCATAAATTTTCTCGCCTTTTCCGTCATTTATTTTTGATTTTGATACGTGGGTCGATCTGGAAATCGAGATTTGGGTGCCTAAGCTTGGATTTTTTTTGTTGGCAGGGTGATGCTCGTAGGTTGGGGTGGAAACAACGGATCTACGCTTACGGCAGCTGTTATTGCGAACAGAGAGTGAGTGGCTAATTTCGACTTCTGCTTCCTCCTTTTCTGGCGATGGAAAATTTGGGTTTTTCTTTCCTAATATAGAGCAACGTTCTTGGAACATGCAGAGGGATCTCATGGGCAACTAAGGACGGTGTGCAGAGAGCCAACTATTTTGGGTCGCTCACTCAGGCCTCGTCCATTAGAGTTGGATCCTATAATGGGGAGGAGATTTACGCCCCCTTTAAGAGCTTGCTCCCATTGGTATTCGGCCTCTGCATGCGATGTTCGCTTCTGTATTTGCTTTGGATCTGGAGTTGTAACTGTGTTTTGTCTGATTGTTTCGTAACAAGGTGAATCCTGATGACGTTGTGTTCGGTGGATGGGACATAAGTGACATGAACTTGGCAGATGCTATGTCAAGGGCCAAGGTTTTGGACATCGATCTGCAGAAGCAGCTGAGACCTTACATGGAGTCCATGGTGCCGCTTCCCGGGATTTATGACCCTGATTTCATTGCGGCGAACCAGGGCTCTCGTGCCAACAATGTTCTGAAAGGGACCAAGAAGGAGCAGGTGGAGCAGATCATCAAGGATATCAGGTACTATGGATGCTTAAAAGTTTACGAAATTTGGATGATTTTGCAAAGGTGTCTGACGAAATTATCTTCCGTCTGGTTCAGGGAGTTCAAGGAGAAGGAGAAGGTGGACAAGGTGGTTGTTCTGTGGACTGCGAATACAGAGAGGTACAGCAACGTGATCGTGGGTCTTAATGATACAGAGGAGAACCTCTTGGCATCGCTTGAGAAGAACGAGGCGGAGATCTCCCCATCCACGATGTTTGCAATTGCGTGCGTCATGGAGAATGTACCTTTCATCAATGGAAGCCCACAGAACACCTTTGTTCCTGGTTAGCAGTGATACTTTTGTTACTGGGCTAAAAATGTGGTTTGATTTTATGTTGGTTCAATATTTCAACAAACACCTTGTCAATGTTACAGGATTGATTGATATGGCCATAAGGAAGAATAGTTTGATTGGGGGAGATGACTTCAAGAGTGGACAGACAAAAATGAAATCGGTGTTGGTTGACTTCCTTGTTGGTGCAGGAATCAAGGTATTCAATTTATTGTAAAAATTCCTTTTTTTTGTAAAATTTAGAAGTTGCTTTTTCTGTGCTAATATTTATCTAAGCAAATAAGACCAGTGGTGGGTATATTTGGATTTTATCCCCTACATGCAACACATGATGATTTCAAAAAATTCATCGATATATAAATTAAGAATTGGTTTGGTTGACATGGAACTCTGGTGATTTCATGCAGCCCACTTCTATTGTCAGCTACAATCACCTCGGAAACAACGATGGTATGAACCTCTCTGCCCCACAAACCTTCCGTTCCAAGGAGATCTCCAAGAGTAATGTTGTTGATGACATGGTTGCGAGCAACGGGATCCTTTACCAGCCAGGAGAGCACCCTGACCATGTTGTGGTGATTAAGGTCATTAGTTCAGCTGTCTTACTGTGAGCTGTTGTGCTTGCACATGTCCAAGGTAATTCAACAAGTTGAAATTGTTCTTGTGCAGTATGTTCCCTACGTAGGGGATAGCAAGCGGGCAATGGATGAGTACACATCTGAGATATTCATGGGCGGAAAGAGCACCATTGTTCTCCACAACACCTGTGAGGACTCGCTGTTGGCAGCACCCATCATACTGGACTTGGTCTTGCTGGCTGAGCTCAGCTCCAGGATTCAACTCAAGGCTGAGGGAGAGGTATGCATGTGCCAATTAACTTATATTTGGTTTTATGTTTGTTGCCTTTTACATGTTATTTCTCTGTTTCAGCATAAATTTCACGCCTTCCACCCTGTGGCCACCATCTTGAGCTACCTCACCAAGGCCCCTCTTGTAAGTTAAACCATAGTCTTTGTTGACATTATGCTTTGGATTTTTCTATTTCCTCCGTGCGTTTTCTGACAATTATTGATTTGGTAAATTATCGGTGAGTCCTAACTGTGCTTCATTGATGCACATGGGAAAAAAATTTCTTTGAAGCTAGGTGGAAGAAATTCCCCTTTGATAACAGTTACCGTAACTGCCTCTTTTGTTGGGGAAGAGAAATGATTTTTTTCCAAAGTCCACCAATATGGGATGGGAAGTTAATGGTATGTGTATTATTATTGATCTAAAAGAAAGGATGGAAAGCTAATGTAGTTTCCCCTTGGTTATGGAACTAAAAATAAAACACTTCTCTCGCATGTTCAATGACAATTCATACCTTTCCTTGCTTTTAAGCACACTTTCCCTTGGTTTTTAGTCACAGTCCCAACGGTTGATAGGTGGAAAACATTTTCTTTTAATAACACTCAACATAATTGCCTCCTTTGTTAGGAAAGGAGAGTTTGTTTCCTTTCCGAAAGCCACCCATTTGGGAAGGGAAGGAAAAGGTGTAGGTATGTGTGCAATAATTAACTAGGAGGGATAAGGAAGAAACATGGTTTCCCTGTTTTGGAATATTTAAAAACTTGTATTACTTTTCTTGCATGAGAAATAATGACATACTTTTCATTGTTTATGCCCCCCCTCACCTTAAAAAGATAAATACATGAAGGTTCTTCAAAACAGAAAATTCCTTGCACAAATTTATCTCCATACTGCAAAGCATGTGTCAATGACTCCCTGGGGATCATCTTGCCATGAAAATATGGATCACCTCCCCTCTATCTTCAAATAAATCAAGTTGGTTAATAATAAGGTTCTTGATGACAATGTGTTTTGTGATTATACACACTGAAAATAGTATAGCAGGTTAGATATGAGGCATTTTGTTGGATCGTGTTAAGGTTAGTTTTCTTTAGATGGCTTGTGCTTATATTTTTTAAGATGGGATCAAAAGCTGGACATTAGTGAAAATAGTGTTAAGTATATGAGAGTTGTAACCATTTGGGGGGTAGTTGTATATTTCTATATTCTGATGTACCTTAGTTATAGTGTGTCCTTGTATTTCGAGGGCAATGGTTTATTCTCAATATGTCATTAATATCAATAGTTTGGAAATGCAAGTTGGCAGTTGAAATGGTACCACAAACCGCAAAAGGAATCCACAATTGGAAGTTACCTTAGAAAAGTCTATAAGCAGAAACAAATTTCTTGAGTAGATACGTATGTCTCAATGTTTACCTTGTCTGACTTGTGGTTCATGTAACTCTTATTTTATTGGTAAAATTTCTTGAACAAAGACAGATAAGGTGCAGCATGAGATTCCCGTCCCATCCCACCTTCGTCTGGTAGTCGATCTAACAGATGTTACCATGTAACAGTTCCGAGCCAGTTGTTCGTGTGGACATACGTGATGCATCATTGCCACTTAATTTTGGGCCACAAAGCATTATACTACCTTGTCACCTCTCTTCCATTTGTTTTGGAAAGGAACCTTCTAGACAGCCACCTTTCTTCTACCTTTTATAATCTTGATATGTGCTGATATGATTTTTTGGACATGATGAATCCATGTAGGCGAAGATGTAGGATTTAGCTGGTTATATGAATAGGTTACATCAATATATCTTCTTTTTTTCGAATTATTGGTTTTAATATATTTGTTAATGGGTGATATGAACAGGTCCCACCTGGTACCCCAGTGGTGAATGCTCTCTCGAAGCAGAGGGCCATGCTGGAGAACATCCTGAGAGCCTGTGTTGGATTGGCCCCTGAGAACAACATGATCCTCGAGTACAAGTGATGTAACTTGCGGATGCTCGCGGATCCCTCCGAATCCTGCTTAGATGACATTTTTTGTTCCTTCTTCCAAACTTTCGTTCTCCTTTCCTCTAAACAGTTTTTTTTCTGGTGAGAGATGGATGAAATGTGTTGAAAAATAAGGAACGCAATCCTTGTGTTGGTCATGTGGAATGTGAAGCATTTTATTGATGTATTAGTGATGTGGTTTTAACACCTTTGGTATGAAATGAAGCTTTTGTTCTTCGGCAAATGTCTGGAGTTGAGTCGTATGATGTGGGTGATCTATCGTGCTGCTGTTATTATTGTATGTTGCTATTTGATGTTGATCATGTGGCTTTTAATTTTATAAGTGGTGATCGCAATCTAAGCTTAATCTAAATATTTCGATGGTCATCTTGCTTATGTGGACTGTTTTGACCCGGAGTACCATTAAATGAACATGTGTATTTATTTAATCATTAGTTTTTAGGGTATGGACATTTTTCTTACATTTGTGCCCTTATGCACATATATGAATATGGATGAAGCTATTATCATATTATTTTCTTTTAGATACGGATACTATGCGGATATGCTTCAAATCATGTTTCATGAAGGCCTCCACATATTCTCACAATCTTTGACCATCATCCACTCCCTAGCTTACAAATATCAAAAAATATATTTTTGTGTAGCAAGCACTACGAAATCGAAATTTCTGATACAATTAGGCCAAGAAGCTTATGAATAAGCTCGTGGGATCAATCATATGGAAAGTCACACTTTTTTATTTGAGTTTGACTCTCCAAAAAGGTTTCCTTCTTTGCATGGGTTTTCATAACAGAATTCTTACAATTGATAGCCTCTTTAAGAGAAAATGACACCTAACTAATATGTGTTATTTTTGTCTTAATAATGAGGAATCCTGCAATCTCTTTCTTTACTCATGTCATGGGTAAAGGAAGCCACTAATTACTTTCTTCTCGGTAGTGGTACCTTATTCTTGGAGCTTTGATTTAAAGAAAAAAGAGAGATCTAATTTATTTTTTTCTAAAGCAATTATGCTAAGACCTTGTTCGGTACGTGAATAAGGGGAATGGTTTAAGGGGGATAGGTCGCTTTATGGCTGGCCAAGCTACGAACCTCATCCCTGTTCTACGCTCGAGGTATGGCTTTCACTGTTGTTGGGATGTGATGGGTCATCCTCCTGCTTCTTTTGACCATAAAATCGGTCACTGTGGCCTTGATCTCTCTGCGGAAGCCATGGATTCCATGGAGTCTAGGGTTTCTAATCACTATAAAATGAGTCGGAGGCGGAAGTCGAATGGCTCCTCTGCCGCTACTGCTTTGCAATATGCACTGGGATTGTGCATTCACATATCTTCTAGCATTTGGTGGATCACAGGTACATTCCAAATCCCTCCCTCGTCTTGATTGTGCAATGAAGTTGATGGGTTGTTACATATCGCCTTATGTTGCTGTATGCTGCTTGATTTGCTATGGGCTTCAAGCCTTGCCTGTGGTTTATTATCTCCTATATGGTCGCTGGTTGTCACTGTTGCATGTGTCTTCAAAATCCTTGATGTGAATTTCTTTGATTTTGGTCCGAGAGCAACCTATTAGGTGCTCTTTGATCTTAATTTCTTGGTTGAACAACCAAACGGTTGGCCGTGAGGGGCTGGTCGCTTCATTGGTGCTGTATGATGATCTGTGATGCTTGACTCGTTATGATGACGGGTTTGGAATACCCATGTCTGCATTTGGTGCTCGAGTATGTTAATTTGTTGGTTGAGAGCTCCCAGTTGGTGCTCGATGGTGTCCTGCCTTGTTTGCTTTACCTCGTGGCTGCTGTGTGTCGCTTTAACATAATTGAGGCAAATGTTTTTGTTAATGGGATGAGAGCAACCTATTTGGTGCTCGATGATGTTATTTTGATGGTAGAGAGCACCTCTGATGATGCTCGGGATGGAGTCCTATATTGTCTTCTTTACCTCAAGGCTGTTGTGTGTTGGTTAATGATGATGGCTTGATATTTTTTCACTTAACTGATGGTTGATGGTTCATATTGATTACTGACTCCAGTTCCTCATTGAGGCTATTTTTTTGTGAGCTCCTATTTGGTGGTCGAGGATGTTATTATGATGGCATCGAGCACCTTGGTTGGTGCTCAGTGGTGTCCTATCTTGTGTGCTTTACCTCATGGCTGCTGTGTATTGCTTTTTGAAAGGGGTTGATGGTTGTTATTGATTCTTGACTCCTTTATTTTGGCCAATTTTATTGGCGAATTGGCTGAGAGCAACCTATTTGACGCTCCATGATCTTATTCTGTTGGTTGATAGCACCTTCTTGGTGCTCTAGGATCTCATTACCTGTGTGCTTTACCTCATGGCTGTTGACTGATGCTCTGTGTTGCTGGGTTGATAATGCATATGTTGGACTACTGGGTGAAGGTTGTTACTGATTCTTGAATCCAATACATCATTGAGGCAAATTTCATTTCTAAATTGGCTGAGAGCGACATATTTGGTGCTCGATGATCTTATTTTCTTGGTTGGGAGCACCTATTTGGGAATGTAGGGTGTCATACATGTGTGGTTTACGGTTTACCTCATTGCTGTTCACTGATGCGCTTTGAGGCTGGGCTGATAATGGATGCATTGCTTTGTACTCATGGGTGATGGTTGTTACTGATTGTCGATTCCAATACTTGACCGAGGCAATTTTTTTATTTGGCTGAGAGCAACCTATTTGCTGCTCGATGATGTTATTTTGTTGGTTGAGAACACCTAAATGGTGCTCTAAGATGTCATTACTTGTGTGGTTTACCTCAGGGATCTTGACTGATGCGCTGTGAGCCTGAACTGATAATGGCTGCATTGCTTTGGACTCATGGGTGATGCTTGTTACTGATTCTCGATTCCAATACTTGACCGAGGCAATTTTTTTTATTTGGCTGAGAGCAACCTATTTGGTGCTCGATGATGTTATTTGGATGGTTGAGAGCACCTTCCTTGGTGTTCTATGATGTCATTAATTTGTGAATTGGCTAAGAGCAACCTATTTGGTGCTCGATGATGTTATTTGGTTGGTTGAGAGTACCTTCCTTGGTGCTCTAGGATGTCATTACCTGTATGCTTTACCTCATGGATGTTTAGTGATGCTTTGTGATGCTGGGTTGCTATTGGCTGCACTGATATGGACTCATGGGTGATAATTGTTACTGATTCTTCATTCCAATACATCATTGAAGCAAATTTAATTTGTGAACTGGCTGAGAGCAACCTATTTGGTGCTCGATGATGTTATTTGGTTGGTTGAGAGCACCTTCCTTGGTGCTCTAGGATGTCATTACCTGTGTGCTTTACCTCATGGACGTTTACTGATGCCCTGTGATGCTTGGTTGCTTGTGGTTGCACTGATATGGAGTCATGGGTGATAACTGTTACTGAGTCTTTATTCCAATACATCATTAACGAAAATGTAATTTGTGAACTGGCTGAGAGCAACCTATTTGATGCTCGATGATGTTATTTGGATGGTTGAGAGCACCTTCCTTGGTGCTCTACGATGTCATTAATTTGTGAACTGGCTGAGAGCAACCTATTTGGTGCTCGATGATGTTATTCGGATGGTTGAGAGCACCTTCCTCGGTGCTCTACGATGTCATTAATTTGTGAATTGGCTGAGAGCAACCTGTTTGGTACTCCATGATGTTATTTTAGTTGCTTTACCTCACGGATGCTGTGTCTTGCTCTATGATGATGGCTTCATATTGTCTTGACTTAACCGATGGCTGATGGTAGTTACTCATTCCTGACTCTATTAAATCAATGAGTCAGAATAATTTTCTGAATTGGTTGAGAGCTACCTCTTTGGTGCTCCATGATGTTATTTTCTTGGTTGAGAGCTCCTTTCTTGGTGGTCGACGGTGTCCTATCTTGGTTGTTTTACCTCACGGCTGCTGTGTGTTGTCAAATTATTTGGTGAATTATTTGGCCTTCCTTTATTTTGGAAAATTATTTGGTGAATTGGATGAGAGCAACCTATTTGGGTTGATAATGCCTGCAGTGGTTGGTGCTCATTGCAGTTGACATCTTCTGACTTATACTACAGGATGTTCACTGCCGGTGCGGGATCGTCTGGGGTTCACATTAGGGAAGATGATTCGTCAGTCCATCGTGTGTGTTAGCAATGTCAGCCTCGTGCGAACCATTTCTATAATAAATGTTATTGTAATGAATAAATTATCAATGAAAGTTATTGATTTTTTTCACTCCCTTTCTGAAATTAATGAATGAATGCACTATAGGGTCCCTCTGTACAATAAGGGTTATGTACCATGGCCAACTTGATGATCATACAGCTGTTGATTCATTGGATGGATCATAGAGGCTGATGCTTGGATGAATATCTAAGGAGTTAGATAGATGACTCATCAAGCATCATCAAATGATCATTGAGTGATGATCTCCAGTCTGAGTAGGAGATGGCAATCCTATCTCATATGACTGATATCTGACTGACCTCTTGATGCAGGTCCTCTGCATGGGAATAGTGATTCAGAGGTGTCAGGTTAGTTAAGTCAATGGGTTGACTTGACGAGATCGAGATAACCAAAGACCTACGTTGAATACTGTCACAACATAGGCATGCATCCTTTGACTAGAGACAGATGTATTGCTATATGTCTGAGTATGTACATTTGGCAGACCAATAGGTTGATGACCTAATCAAGGTCTATATACCGGCGAGCTGGTGTGCATGTAAGGACATATGAGTAATGCGATCTCTCAAAGGGATCATATAGGTTCACTTGTGAACCGGAAGACATGAGCTCACTCATGAGGTATTGGGACTGAACAAATTCCATGCATGGTCGTCATGCTTTGGAAGCATGACATTAATTTGAAGGTAAGATATATGCTTTGTGAAAGCATATGATCTATACCAAATCCCAATGACCAAGATTGAGAAACTTAAATGATCTAACTCTGAAGATGACAGTGCAAAAGTGATCTTTATCTTCAGAATGATCATAGGTCTTCCAGTATATAGGATGTGCAGGTATTAGGAATACCTGAAGGGTGATTTGATCATATACGATTGTATAACCATGACGCTTCCATTCCGAGGGAGTGATGAAACAGGTTTGGATTTTAGTGACTCCTCTCATTAGAGAAGTGACCTAATCTTAGTCCATGAACTGGACATTGATCTGAATGAGATTCAGATGCAATGAGAAGATTAAGTCTACGGTCTTTATTTGATCAAGCATCAGTGAGAGGTCAATAGGATCTGGATTTGAGATATGATCTCAATATCCAAGTCACTATACGTGGAACAATACAATCGCCCTGTCCTTATCTCCAAGTATCTGAGGAGAAATAGCATTGTTCTTAAATGGTTTAAGAACAATTCCATAAGATTTAAGCAAAGAGAATTTGATAATTAAAAGTGTTTTAATTATCATGATGTATGAGATATTATCCAATATGATTAAATGTGATTTGATTATTATGGATAAGAATAATGTGGATAGAAATATCCAATTATTCATAATATATTATAAATGTGATTTATAATGTATTAGAGAGAGTTAATTATAATTTATATGTGTTGATTAATTATTATGTGTATTGGATACACATTGTGTAATTAATTAACAATATGAATTATATGTTGTTTTGGGTTGTGAATATGATTCACAATTTTTCCATGGCAAGAATGCAATATTCTCAAAGATAATTGTGAATTATTTTTGAAGAATAAAACCCAATAAATTAGTTGAGAATAAATAAGAGAGATTACAAGGAGATATGCAATCTCATGGATTACCATGAGATTGCAATCTCCATGCAATCTCATGGGCGGCACACCATTCCAATATGGAATATGGAAGGCACATGGAGATGAAATCTCCATGTGTCTTCTCTCCTTATTTGTTGGGTTGATTTAGGAATGAATTATATTTGATTTTGTCAAATATATTTTAACCTAAATTTGTTGTTTTTGTCAACAACCATCTTAACCATTGGATAAACATAAATCAATCTCATCCATTGACTTTATGTGTCCCATGGATTGAGATCCATGGATTCCAAAACCCTATAAATAGAGAGGCATACTTGGCTCTCTCTTTACACATGCTATTGTAGCACAAACTCTCTCTCTCTTTCTCATACTCGACAGCCCTCTCTCTCCCTCTCCTCTTGGTGGCTGTCCTCCTTGGTGGAGAGAATCGTCGACGCCTGCGCCATCGTGCTGCCGCTTCGACTCTCTGCGGTTCTTTGTCTTCTTGGAGTGCTTCACTCACGAAGGAGACATTTGATCTTGTGCGACGAGATCAGGAGCAACGACGCTTGGATCAACTTGGATTGCGAGGACACCGCGACTCATCCCCGCGCTCGCAAGCCGTTACTCCGACGATCGGACTTGAGACGGAAGGTCTCTTTTCGTAGAGACTTGATCAACCACGCTTCAAGAGGTATTGCATTATACTTGTTGTGGTTATAGATGAAACGATTTGAGAATGGTTCTCGGATCATGTGGTTTCATCGGTTTAAAAATTTTTTAAATTCCGCTACACCGAACAACTAGCACGACTAGTCGTTCTTCGTCGTATCCGATACGACGATCACGCTTCCGTGATGCGCTTGAGGATTTCTCCATATCCTTCAAGTGGTATCAGAGCCTTAGGTCGACGGTTTCGAATATGATTCGAAAAACCGAGGACGACTTGGGTTCGTTTAGGTCGTGAAAGTTTTCATCGCATTTGATTTCGCAGATCTGTTTAGTAAATAAATTAGGCACTGTTTAAATTGTTTAAACACGAATTTAATATTTGGATTTTTCCCCATTAAATAAGGAAACCATAGGAACTGAGTTTGCGTAAATCGGATTTCGTATGCTCAAGTTATGGTTGTTTTAACGAACATGTATGCACTGTAGCGAGAACAGTAGATTTTAACATGATTAAAGAGTTAATTACTGTTATCATCTGCCTCGAAATGCATGCAACTCCACTTAGGTTCTGTTCTAAATCACGTTAGCAATCTATGAAAATTGAGTTTGCTTAATTTGGATTTAAATTGATTGAGATATGCCAATTTTAGTGAATAGGGGTCATTACTGAAATTGCATTCCTAATCTAGAACCAAGTAATTGTCAATTAGTGAAATTAAATTGTTAATTTCGTGAAATAATCTTGAAAATATTTGTGAAATATTGAAACATGATTATTTGTCTAATTGACTTGGACCCAACCAATTAATTGATTAAGATGTGATCTAAATCATAATTGGAAACCACAATCTTTTAAACTTGATGCTTGAATAGGATTTGGGAATTTGTCTAGCAAATTTCCTTATAATAAAAAATGTTTTGATTATTACTATATGGTACAATTTCGGTTGAAAAACCAATGATCATCTCAAGTGCAAATTAATCAATTTGGCATTATCCTTTCCCGAGGCGGATGTGGTGCCTAGTCGGAGAGCATTGGGGTTGCGGGTTGCAACGTATGTGGTCCGTCCCACTCTCGTCAGTACTGGCCATGATAGCGGGTAGGGCCGGGATAATGTCCGAAGGATTAAGATGTATTTTTTTCTAATTATTAAAATTCGAATTAATACATATTTTTGAGATATTACCATATATGTATTCAAGTAAAATAATCAAGTTTGATTGATTGAATTGGATTGATAATTAATTTAATATGATTAAATTGATTATGTCCAATTAAAATACTCTAATATGATTAGAGTTAATAATTCCCTTAGAAGAATTAATTATGTGAATGTGATTCACGATAATTAATTAAAACTTGAATAAAAGGTGGAGGATCACATAAGTGACATCCATGGTCTCCCGTCAAGGCGAAGAGTTTCGTCGCCAGGGATTGCATGTGGGAGACGCCTGTCCGAAGTGACAGCTCCTGTGTGCAAGCGCATCTGGATCGGGCTCTTTACTTCTCGAAAGAGTAAGGCCGTATGCGTAGTGACCTCAATATCGGATCCTCATATTATTGGGGTGATATTGGATTGCGCATAGCGAGTACTATTCCTGTTGACGGTTGGTTCAATTAACAACGGGTCAACATCGCCTTAGGGGTGGTGGGCTCGGGTGTTAAAGACTGAATTGGGAAATTGCAAGTTGGACTTGCAAATTGGAATGTGTTCCTGCTTTTCTTTATTGGAATCACAGATTCTCATATTATTGGGATGTGACAATGATAAAGAGGAGATCCCAGTTCTTGCTAGAGATATAGCGGTAAGTATATCTCTTACTTTGAAAGTGATTAAGGGAATGAACTTTCAAAGTCGACAATGCAAGAATAATTTGATTTAAAATTCCTTAATCAAATATCATAAATTTGAATATATATTTCTATATTCTAATATAGTACATTCTTAATTTCAGAAAATGAAGTCTTTGAACCCACTTAGTAGGCTTCTAGATGTCAACCAATTGACCGGCCCAAATTACTCGGATTGGATCCGAAATTTGGAGCTTGTTCTCTCTGCTGAGCGCATAAGTTATGTGCTATCCGAGGACAAGCATGAGAACCCTAAGTCCAAGGAAGAAAAAGCATTTAATGACAAGTATGATGAAGATCATGTCTTGGCTAGGTGCTATATCCTAGGTTCTCTCTCCAATGTTCTGCAGAAGCAACATGTGGAGATGAGTACCTGTCAGGAAATAATGCAGAATCTTAAGGATATGTTTGGTGACATTAACCGCACTCAGCGGTACAATGTTATGAAAGACCTCATTCGCTGTAGAATGCAGGAAGGGACTTCGGTCCGTGAACATGTACTCAAAATGTTTGGGTACCTGTCGGAGCTGGAGACTCTTGGGGCAACGATGGATGCAGACATGCAAGCTGATTTCATTCTGCTGTCATTGCCCAAGTCTTTTAATAACTTTGTAGTGTCATTCCACATGAACAAGTTGGAATTGACAAGTGCTGCTCTCCTTGCTGCATTGAAGTTTGCAGAGGACGTGATGAAGAAGGATGGTCCCAGTGGCAGTGCAATGGTTGCACAGGTCAAAGGGAAGCGCGGTCGGAAGCATGATTCTCGGAAGGGCCCGGCCCAGAAGAGAAAGAAGAAGGGACAAAGTGTTGCCTCTTCTTCCAGTGCATCCACTCTCATGGCGTCGAAGAAAACCGACGTCTGTCATCACTGCAAGAAGCCGTGGCACTGGAAGCGTAACTGCCCAGATTACCTGAAGTCCTCAGACAAAGGTAAAGCCCCAGCAGGTATGAAATCTACTTTCATCATTGAAACTAGCTTTCTCGTCGGACGAGAAGGAAGTTGGGTTGTAGATTCTGGTGCTTCTGTTCATGTATGCAATTTGTTGCATTTGTTTCAGGAAACTAGGAATCTTGAGGAAGGGGAGATAGTCATCCAGATGGGATCTGATGCAAGTGTTGCAGCAGTAGCCGTCGGGACTTGTAGACTATCATTATCTAGTGGAAGAGTCCTTATACTTAAAGAATGTCTTTATGTACCCGAAGTCAGAAGGAACTTGATATCTGTATCTAAGCTTGTAAGAAGCGGATATTCTTTCCTTTTCTGTAATAAATTAGTCATAAGTCGTTATGATAAATATATTGCGGATGGTGTTTTAACTTCTGGTGGACTCTATGAATTGTGCATTGGTAAATGTATTATGAATGTGACAACCACAAATAAAAACCCTAAAAGATCCAGAGAGGATAAAAATATCTCAAATGAGATATGGCATCAAAGGCTTGGTCATTTATCTGTTGATAGAATCAATAGATTGATAAAGGATTGACCTCTAGATTTTCTACAGGTTCAACCTTTGCCCACTTGCAAACATTGCATACAGGGTAAAATGACTAGGACGCCTTTCCGTAACAAGGTTACGAGATGCGAAGGTATTATTGACCTAATACATACCGATGTATGTGGTCCCTTCAGTACCGCGACTCGAAATGGATATCGATATTATTTGACGTTTATCGATGACTATTCGCGATACGGGTTTATCTTCCTACTACGTCATAAGTCTGAAACCTTTGAAAAGTTCAAAGAATTCAAGGCTTTGGTTGAGAACCAAACCGATAGGAAGATTAAACGGATTCGATCTGATCAAGGTGGCGAGTACCTGTCAGATGAATTCAAGGAATACCTTAAGGAGAATGGAATTGCTTCCAATCTCACTCCTCCTGGAACTCCCCAACTAAATGGTGTTGCTGAAAGACGCAACAGGACCATCATGGACATGGTCCGTTCAATGATGAATAAAGCAAATTGTCCTCTTAGTTTCTGGGGATATGCAGTAGAGACTGCAATATATATCCTGAATAAGATTCCTAGCAAATCCGTGCCTAAGACTCCTCATGAGCTATGGTATGGAACCAAACCTAGTGTTAATCACTTGAGGGTTTGGGGTTGCTTGGTATATGCGAAGAACGTGGACGCAAGTAAGCTAGAATCTCGCTCTCGTGAGTGCTACTTCATTGGGTATGTTAAAGATGGTATTGGATACCAACTTTATGACCCTGAGACCCAAAAGGTTTTTGTTTCTAGAGATGTGAAGTTTCTGGAGAATGATTTCCTTAAAGGTCAAGACAATAATGAAGTAGAGGAATTCAATGAATCCCCGGAGGATTCTGAGCTTCCTAGATCAGAAACGGAAGAGATAAATAAAGATGAAACACCCATACCTCTTCGAAGGAGTTCGAGGGTGGATGCACCACCTGAAAGGTATGGATTCCATGTGTCAGGTGAAACTGACATTGATCCTACTTCATTTGATGAAGCACTCGCGGATCAAGACATGGATAGATGGATGCTAGCAATGAAGTCAGAAATTGACTCCATGCATAAGAATGGTGTATGGACCCTAGAGGATCCACCTAAAGGGGTAAAACCCATTGGGTGTAAATGGATCTTCAAGAGAAAGAGGGGACCTGGTGGGAAAGTAGAGACTTTCAAGGCACGGCTCGTAGCCAAGGGCTAACACAGAGATAAGGCATCGACTACGATGAGACATTCTCTCCTGTGGCTATGCTTAAATCCATCCGAACATTGCTAGCTATAGCTGCATATCTTGACTACGACATCTGGCAGATGGACGTCAAGACGACTTTCCTCAATGGATACCTCGAGGAGGATATCTACATGGAGCAGCCCCAGGGCTTCATGACAGAGGATGGTAAAGTATGCAAGCTGAAGAAATCCATCTATGGGCTCAAGCAAGCTTCTCGTAGTTGGAACATCAGATTTGACGAAACCATAAAGGGTTATGATTTTGTGCAGAATCCTGATGAACCTTGTGTATACAAGAAGCTTAGTGGGAGCGCCATTGTGTTCATCGTGCTTTATGTAGATGACATTCTTATCATTGGGAATGATACAGGGATGATGACCAGTGTAAAGATTTGGCTGTCCCATACCTTTGAGATGAAAGATCTTGGAGAAGCCTCTTATATCTTAGGCCTGAAGCTGTTCAGAAATCGAGAAAAGAGGATTTAGGGATTGTCACAACATGGATACATTAAGAAGATTCTTGAATGATTCCGTATAGATAGTTCTAAGAAAGGATTCCTACCCTTAAGACATGGTATCCACCCGTCTAAAGGAATGACTCCTCAAACAGTTGAGGAAAGGAAAGCCATGGCTGGATGTCCTTATGCATCAGCCGTAGGAAGCTTAATGTATGCCATGATGTGTACTAGGCCAGATATCTGCCATGCAGTGGGAGTGGTAAGTCCTTACCAATCCTGTTATGGAGAACAACACTAGAATGCAGTAAAGAACATATTCAAATATCTATGACGGACGCAAGATTACATCTTGGTCTATGGAGATGGTGATCTCCAAGTCTTGGGATATACAGATTCTGACTTCCAATCGGATGTAGATGATCGAAAGTCGACATCGAGGTTCGTGTTCTTGTTGAATGGTGGTGCTATGAGCTGGAGAAGCAAGAAGCAGGACACTACTGCAGATTCAACAACAGAAGCCGAATACATTGCCGCATCGGATGCTGCAAAGGAGGCGGTGTGGTTGCGTAAGTTCGTGCTGGAGCTTGGCGTAGTTTCCTCCGATACTCCCATTCCGTTACTCTGCGATAACACGTGAGCCATTGCCCAGGCAAAGGAACCCATATGGCATCAAAAGAGCAAGCACGTGGAAAGGAAATACCACATCATTCGGGAGATACAAAAGCGTGGTGACATCATTATCACCAAGGTGGCCTCTACCGACAACGTTGTTGATCCTCTTACCAAACCTCTGACACAGAAGGTTTTCGACCAGCATGTAATGAGTATGGGTTTAAAGATTGTACCTGAATGGTTCTGAGGGCTAGTGGGAGATTGTTAGCAATGTGAGCCCCGGGCGAACCATTTCTACAATAAATGTTATTGTAATGAATAAATTATCAATGAAAGTTATTGATTTTTTTCACTCCCTTTCTGAAATTAATGAATGAATGCACTATAGGGTCCCTCTGTACAATAAGGGTTATGTACCATGGCCAACTAGATGATCATACAACTGTTAATTCATTGGATGGATCATAGAGGCTGATGCTTGGATGAATATCTAAGGAGTTAGATAGAGGACTCATCAAGCATCATCAAATGATCATTGAGTGATGATCTCCAGTCTGAGTAGGAGATGGCAATCCTATCTTATATGACTGATATCTGACTGACCTCTTGATGCAGGTCCTCTGCATGGGAATAGTGATTCAGAGGTGTCAGGTTATTTAAGTCAATGGGTTGACTTGACGAGATCGAGATAACCAAAGACCTACGTTGAATACTGTCACAACATAGGCATGCATCCTCTGACTAGAGACATATGTATTGCTATATGTCTGAGTATGTACATTTGGCAGACCAATAGGTTGATGACCTAATCAAGGTCTATATTCCGGCGAGCTGGTGTGCATGTAAGGACATATGAGTAATGCGATCTCTCAAAGGGATCATACATGTTCACTTGTGAACCGGGAGACATGAGCTCACTCATGAGGTATTGGGACTGAACAAATTCCATGCATGGTCATCATGCTTTGGAAGCATGACATGAATTTGAAGGTAAGATATATGCTTTGTGAAAGCATATGATCTATACCAAATCCCAATGACCAAGATTGAGAAACTTAAATGATCTAACTCTGAAGATGACAGTGCAAAAGTCATCTTTATCTTCAGAATGATCATAGGTCTTCCAGTATGTAGGATGTGCAGGTATTAGGAATACCTGAAGGGTGATTTGGTCATATACGATTGTATAACCATGACGCTTCCATTCCGAGGGAGTGATGAAACAGGTTTGGATTTTAGTGACTCCTATCATTAGAGAAGTGACCTAATCTTAATCCATGAACTGGACATTGATCTGAATGAGATTCAGATGCAATGAGAAGATTAAGTCTACGGTCTTGATTTGATCAAGCATCAGTGGGAGGTCCATAGGATCTGGATTTGAGATATGATCTCAACATCCAAGTCACTATACGTGGAACAATACAATCGCCCTGTCCTTATCTCCAAGTATCTGAGGAGAAATAGCATTGTTCTTAAATGGTTTAAGAACAATTCCATAAGATCTAAGCAAAGAGAATTTGATAATTAAAAGTGTTTTAATTATCATGATGTATGAGATATTATCCAATATGATTAAATGTGATTTGATTATTATGGATAAGAATAATGTGGATAGAAATATCTAATTATTCATAATATATTATAAATGTGATTTATAATATATTAGAGAGAGTTAATTATAATTTATATGTGTTGATTAATTATTATGTATATTGGATACACATTGTGTAATTAATTAACAATATGAATTATATGTTGTTTTGGGTTGTGAATATGATTCACAATTTTTCCATGGCAAGAATGCAATATTCTCAAAGATAATTGTGAATTATTTTTGAAGAATAAAACCCAATAAATTAGTTGAGAATAAATAAGAGAGATTACAAGGAGATATGCAATCTCATGGATTACCATGAGATTGCAATCTCCATGCAATCTCATGGGCGGCACACCATTCCAATATGGAATGTGTGGCCGCCCACTTGGAAGGCACATGGAGATGAAATCTCCATGTGTCTTCTCTCCTTATTTGTTGGGTTGATTTAGGAATGAATTATATTTGATTTTGTCAAATATATTTTAACCTAAATTTGTTGTTTTTGTCAACAACAATCTTAGCCATTGGATAAACATAAATCAATCTCATCCATTGATTTTATGTGTCCCATGGATTGAGATCCATGGATCCCAAAATCCTATAAATAGAGAGGCATACTTGGCTCTCTCTTTACACATGCTATTGTAGCACAAACTCTCTCTCTCTCTCTTTCTCATACTCGACAACCCTCTCTCTCCCTCTCTCTTGGTGGTCGTCCACCTTGGTGGAGAGAATCGTCGACGCCCGCGCCATCGTGCTGCCGCTTCGACTCTCTGCGGTTCTTTATCTTCTTGGAGTGCTTCACTCACGAAGGAGACGTTTGATCTCGTGCGACGGAATCAGGAGCAACCGCGCTTGGATCAACTTGGATTGCGAGGACACCGCAACTCATCCCCGCGCTCGCAAGCCCTTACTCCGACGATCGGACTTGAGACAGGAGGTCTCTTTTCGTAGAGACTTGATCAACCACGCTTCAAAGGTATTGCATTATACTTGCTGTGGTTATAGATGAAACGATTTGAGAATGGTTCTCGGATCATGTGGTTTCATCGGTTTAAAAATTTTTTAAATTCCGCTGCACCGAACAACTAGTACGACTAGTCGTTCTTCGTCGTATCCGATACAACGATCACGCTTCCGTGATGCGCTTGAGGATTTCTCCATATCCTTCAGTGTGAAGTGGACACCCGCTATGGATGAATGTCTTCTTCAATTATTCAAACATCACTTTGATGTTGGCGATGGGTTGGAGGATCTTTCACATCACCAGCCTGGCACAGTATGATTGAGAAGTTTAACATGCACACTAGGAAAAATTGGGATAAGGCGAAGCTCCACAATCGATGGAAAACCATCAAGAAGGATTACACTACATTCGTATACCTCATGACGAAGAGCGGTTGGGGATGAGACCCACTGAGTTGTACCGTGGTCACACCTGATGAGGAGGCATGGCTCACGGTGAGTAACTGCATGTGCACGTAATTTAAATCCACATAAATTTCAATACACTCTCATCATATTATATTGCACTTAGATTGACAAGGCGTACAAGCCATATCGGAGGAAGTCTTTCCCCCACTTCGGGCTCGTTGAAGCAGTGGTCGGAGACTACATCGCGAAGGGTACATTTGCCTTCTCTTCACAGACAGCACCCCCTGGTTCGTTTGTTGCATTTTTCGAGGGTGATGCTGGTACGCAACAAGCCTTCGAGGAAGATCTCTAAGGGGACACCGAAGCCCCTGAGGTCTCGGAACCAGGAGAAGGTGGTGGCCCAAGTGCCCAACAAAGTCGGAGGAGAAGACGCCAGGATTCAGGCGCGCAAGCAACAAGCACGAAGCGTTCACGCAGTGACGGTTCCCCCTTACCCTCACAGCTGTTGGGAGAGGACGTCATCCGTTTGACGATGCAAATGTTGGAGCTGCAAAGGAAGCAGATCCAAGCGTGGACTCCAAAAGATCCGCACCATGGGGTGGAGGAGCTTCTAGATGAGCTTGAGGCCCTAGTTCCGGGCCTACTTGCCGAGGCCCAAATTCGTCTTGCCTATAGCCTTCGGGACCCATGCGAACGTATTATCTTCAACTGGGCCAAGTCTGTGCCTACAAAATTGGCTGCGTGGGTAAGCCTCCAGTTAGGCAAGGATTAGTAGATGATCACCTCGTCTGTTTGAGTGGTTGGAATGGTATCTTTAGATGTCTTTTGGTTCTTTTTTTAGTTGATGAGCACCTTTTCTTTTTTTAGTTCTCTTCTTGGTGTGTTGAACAATAATTCCTTCTCTTAACTTTAGATGGCATGTAATAATTAACTAGCTTGACGGACTTTTCTCGCTTGCAACAGGATAACTTCATAGCTTCCGTACATGTGTTCTACATTAATTCCCTATTGTGAATGTTGCTGGACTTGTATGATTGAGACTCAATATGAAAATGTAGGTATTCTACAGGTCCGATGGAGGGAATGGCGGCAATCACCGCAATGAGATATAATTTGATCATGTTGAATATGACATACCTGCGTGCAGACCTAGAGGATGACGAGCAGATCTATGGAGCCGGTTACATCCCCAGACTACCGCAGCACACGTCAGTGCGTACAGGTCATGTATGAATTCAGGAGATGCTAAATGGACACGTTGCCTGATCATATTCTATTTTCTGAATGTATCCCGATACCATACTACGTTTATGCACCCTATTAAAGGATCGAGCTGGCCTAAAGGATTCGAGGCACCTCAAGGCAGAGGAATCCCTCTGCATTTTCTTGTATTATCTCGGCCACAATGCAAAGAATCGTGTGCTTTCTGAACATTTCCAACACTCTGGTGATACAATTTCCAATCACCTGAACGACATTCTCATACACATCGTCTCCCTCAGAGATCAGTTCATCCGATTCCCAGCTGATGATTGTCCGACACCAGATGTTATTCTGAATAATAGGAACTTTTATCCTTATTTCAAGGTACTCCTGCATGATGGATTTTTAATGCAACAGATTTATTTAAGAATATCTATTTTAATTAACCATTTTGTAGGATGTCATCGACGCCATCGATGGCACGCTTATTCTAGCAAATGTCCCTGCGAATGTCGCTCCAAAGTTTCAGAGCAGGCACCAAACCCTAGCACAGATTGTCATGGCATGTGTGGACTTCAATTACAGATTTATATATGTTGCCGCCAGATGGGAGGGGTCAACCGCTGATATGAAGGTGCTTAGGTGGGCTTTAGACGATGGAGGCTTTCATATACCTCCGGGAAGGAAGTTCCTGCTCGACTGTGGATATGCAAACACGGAGACCTTCCTCACCCCATACCGTGGCATTATTGCACACCTACCCCAGTTTAGGGCACGAAGGGGACACTGATATCACCGTCCTGAGGAGTTGTACAATCACAGGCACTCACAGCTTCGGTCCTATGTTGAACAAACATTTGGGATCATGAAGGCCCGCTTCAAGGTAGTAACTGAGTGACCATTCTACAGTTTCGAGAAGCAAGTTTTGGTTGTCATGGCATGTTGCATCATCAACAACTTCATCCGTAATGTCCAGGGTGAGGATCAGATATCCAGTGCGTTCACTCTTGAATCAGCACAAAGTGGGCCGTCTGTAGAGCCCAGTCCGAATGACGAAGAATTTGACAACACTACCGCAGGTAGCGACGTCAGAGTTTCGGAACAGGAGATCCGAGCTGGAGATTTGTTACGTGATGCTTTGGCAACGGCCACGTGGGAGAATGCGCAGCGTTGATTTTGTTTCAATTACATGTATCCTTTCTTACCATTGTGCCACCTCCACCGACTATTTCGTAATACGTTCATGTAATCTCTATGTTGCACCGTGCAGTACTGTACACCGAACGCCTTCGATGGATTTCTATGGTGATTTCTTACCCACGTACTTCTTAAATTTATGCAACGTCCCTATGATGATTCCACCATTATAAATTAAGATTTAATGATGCGGTGTCTATCATGGCTGAGCAGCCACAGTAGTAGCGTGGCTTAACCGACGTCACTGTCATTGTTATTTTCCATGTGGATATTCATATCTAAGGGAAATCAAATATATAATGTTTTTATTATTTTCTGTTGTTGTAGTTTACATATTATCAGGACTACTTTTCCTTCTTCCTTATTTGAACTGCTTCCGGCGCCATCACGACATCGACGATAGTTCACAGTAGATTTGAGATAACAGGGTAAACACCTTTCATTAATTTAATCTACCTAGTAATTATGGATCACAATATCATTGACTACTAAATCGTGTAATTGGTGCAGACTTCAAGTGGATTCAAGGTCAACGAGTCGGACTTAACAACAACTACAGGGTCAGTACGAGATTCAACGATAGTTCACCAGTACGACACTCGGATCATCCTCTACAAATACCGTTGAAGATGAACCATTCTATGATAATCATGTAATAATGTAATAAGCAATTTACTTCATTGTATTAAACCTTTTAAACTGTTTTTTTTCAACACATATCGGCCGGTTATTGACAACTATATGCTACCTATATTGAGACGTTATTATATCTCACCACTTCAAATAACAACCAACAGCTTTAACTAATTTTCAATCCTTATTCCTTAACCCCCAATACCCAGCCGAACAGAGAATAACCCTTATTCCAGCTTATTATCCTTATTCCTATACTCCAGCCGAACGGAGAATAGACCCTTATTCCCCTTATTTTCCATCCTTATTCCTTCTTATTCTCCTACCGAACGGGCCCTAAGTTTCTTCTTGGCATAGGTATTTCAAGCAATGTTCCGAACATGCAACTCATGCTTGTAGGAGCCCTAAAGCTCACACTTGTTCGTCAGGTCAGTCATGTTCTCTAGTCACCCATCAATCTCTTTTTGGGGTGTTTTTTGGAGGATGTTGTTTATTTTGTGGCATGTCTTCATCCCTTACTAACCACCACATTCGAAATGCACACACGCATGATAAAATAGCATAGATACTAAAATTTAAAATTTCCTTTTTCACTCATTAACATAGTATACATGATAACATTCCATGTCCACAAAAACATACATATATACGTAATTGAGATGTCCATATACACATATACATACCATGCCTCTGAAAAGTGCAGTGATGTAAAATAAGCAAAAATAGCTACAATATCAATGCCACAAAAGGGTGTAGTTGCACCAATAAGAACCTCCAACCACAAACTACTCATTGCTGCAACTATGCCATCACACCTGTTGGATCCATGAAGAAGGGTATAGGTTATGAGCCCTAAAATCTACAACAAATGCAAGGTGATGAGTAAAGTGTATAAAAGTAACAATAGGGTGACCTGTCCTCACTGAAAAATAACTCCTCGATCTTTTTCATTTACTTTCATTATTCAAGTCTCATAGATAATTTGTGGTATTGATCCACGTGGAACCTCACATTATGACTCTAAGGCTATTAGTGCCTTAAGGTTGGGGTTCATCCGTATGCATGGAGATCGTGTATAATCATACTAACTAAGTTCACATACGTCCAGTAGCTTCTTAGATAAATATGTGTAAATCCTGAAATTATAAACAGTGTTTCACTCACCAAAATTCAGATTCCTATCACCAGATATCACCAATTATGTGAAGCTGTCACAAACTGCCAAAGTCTGCTACCCATCAGTAGAAGTCAACAATGGTGTAGGGTACAAATCAGGGCACCGATCGCCAAGATTACCCAAAATGTAGTCGGAGCATCCATCGACTATCCAAGTTTCTTTTTATGCATAGGAGAACTAGTACAATAAAATCCACCATCAATGACCACAAGTTCCCAGAACTCCCTTGTTAGTGCTCCCATCCATAGTTCTAACTATTGACTTGTACACTAGTTGGCATCCAAGTGTTAACCCTAAATCAGAAAGTAAAATGTAGACTACCAGCCATGACTACTTGGCTTGTACACTAAGTGATGAGGCATACATCATCTTATATCCACCTCAGTGCTCCAAGCAACATGTCCCCTAACTAACACAAATTTTAGTATCACATTCGTTTAAGTTTCTGCCTAGGGCCCAAAGGATACATGCCCCATCCCTTGACGACACCTACTCCACCACCTTCGTTCCACTTAAGAAGATCACCCCTACATGGGAAAAAAGTACATCAGGAAACACATCCATAGACAGGAAACACGTCCATAGACAACAAGAGATGAACTAGACCTGGAATCTCAAGATGTACACTACATCAATTTTAATTAATTAATATATCAATTCATTTTTCTTAATATAGACATTTACCATTAATGCCTTAATTTGAATCTACACTTTTATAGTCAAATTTCATCATTTTATGATCCAAAATGATCCAAAATCCCAGAAATGATTAATCATCTTACTTGTTGATCGATCAGTACTGATGGATTGACAATGTAATCATGGTCGGCCAATTTTGCACCGATGATCGATAAACTAAGATGGCCTAGTGATGAAATCCAATTTCATCATCTTAATTTCCCATTATTAACCCCCTTGCTTAAATTTGTGTCAATAAAACCCAGTTAATGTCCTTAATTATCAGAGTCCTTAATAAATTAAAAACCACCAAAAAATGACAAAACTAAAATTCATGGTATTTTGAGCCTTAAATACCCTTAAAAATATTTCAAATCTTTGTTTGAACTCATCTCCAGTTTTGGTCAACATGAAACTTGTAGATCTCATCGAGAACTACAACTTTCATGTTTTGAGTTTTCTCAAATTCTACCATTTATCCCTTCAAAAGACAACTAGAAGATCAGAATAATCTGATTGGGCCACGTGGCCCGTTCTGGTTGAGCCACGTGGCCCAGTCTCCTTTGTCTTTTCCGCCCCCATCTCCAGCTGTCGGATCGCCTTCATAATCCAACGGCCAGACCATCTCCACGCCCGCTCTTATTCCCAACCGTTGATCGTCCCCGCCATTCATCATAGCCGCTCGTTCCTACCTTTCTATTCTCGCGCCACGCGTCGCATTAACAACCATTCGATTTCGCCTGGGAGTGTTAATCTTAACCGCTCAATCCGCTCTCTGGTATCAACCGTCCGATCACTTCCCTGATTTCATCTCCACCGATCGCCAGCGCCTCGCACACAGCCTGCCACGTGGCAGCTCCGAAGCCCTTCGATCACATCCCGACCTTTCCATCACAGCCGCTTCTTCTAATCGCACGCCTCAGCCATTCGATCTGCCCTCCATCACATCGTGGCCATCCGTTGGCGCTTAACCTCCAGAGCGACACGTGTCAGCTCTGTAACCCTTCGATCATGCCGCCCTCGACTTCATTCTGACCGCCATTTAACGCCCAAACCCTAGCCGTTGGATCTCACAATCCAACGGCCAGGGCTCGGTCTTCTACCTCCGGTTCCTCTTCATCCCCATGTTCTCCACCTCGCGCAGCCCGCTCTCCCTTTCCATTATCTCCACCTCCTCCGACCACCTCTCCTCTCGTTAACCGCCGCACCACGAACCCCCGTCATCCCTCATCTCCGCCAGTGTCTCCACACCCCACGAAAATCTCTCCGCTCCTCCTATTTCCTCCTCGAAACCCACATCTCCACTAGCCAAACCGCCACCTTCGACTTTAAATACGTCGTCTCCTCCCTCGATCAACTTCGTCCACCTTCACGAAGGGCAAGGCCTAGCCCTCCTCCTCCTCCCTGTGACAGGGGGAGGGGGTAGGATAGAGAGACGATGACCTGCGTCCTCGGTGAGACCCGCCGCCGATAATGGTGGCGATGCGGTGGCTCCAGCCCCGCTCAAGCTCCGAGGAATTGCCGACCTCGACGTGCGACGACCTCGAGCATCACCATGATGCTCAGCCCGGGCATCCGCTCCGCCAATCCGTCCAGGTAAGCTCCTTCCGATTCCTTGTATTTTTCTTAGTTTTTACTTAATTATCCAGGCCATTACACCCTCTCTCTCGCTCCATTGTACACCCCTTTAGCTCCGCCTTTCAACCCACTTTTATGCGCTCCATCCCACCAGCCTTCTCCGTCCTTCGCAACCTCTCCACCGTCGACCCACCTCCTCCGCGACCCACGGCGGAGGAGCTCCGAGCTCCCACATTCTCCGCCCCTCACGAGCTCCCATTCCCTCACGCACATGTCTTCTCGCTTCGGCTATGTGTTACTAACACTGCAGGGCCTTGAGACCTCAATGGTCGGACTTCTCGCTGGACTGAGCTTCGCAAGCATCGTATTCGTCACTAGTGTGATGAGGACTTTCGCCATCGACAGCTGCAGCTCGACCAAGACCCGAGCTTCATCGCCAACCTTCGAAGAGGTCTTGGGCAGCTCCACCATGCACGAGAACGAGCGGCGGAGGAGGAGCATCTTCGCCGGAGATCGATTATCGTCGCCAGCTGCTGAGGAACAACGACAAGCAGGCACCGTTGGATCTTCAACATCCAACGGTCCCCGAGGGACCGCGTATGCTGCAATGGAGGATGCATGCACCGTTGGATTCTCATAATCCAGCAACCATTAATCAGCCACGTGTCAAATCCAGCGCAGCATTGAGCCTCAGGTCCAAACCAGTAGGCTCGTTTATTCCGAGCCTACTCCGAGCCTCCTACGATTCCAATCCTGAGGCTCGATTCTTCCATGCCGATCCGAAGCACCCCGGGCCTACACCGAGCCTCTTCCGATGTCCGAGCCTACGTTCGAGCCTGGATGGTGCGTGCATAGCACGTGCCATCTCGGTAAATTGTGCAGAAGCCCCGCCAAGTTCTTTAATTTGCAAATAGGTCCTGACAACACGTACAAACCATGCGCACCTGGGTTATTTACATTTAAACCCTCGCGGGTTTTAATATTTGCAGAGAGGCCCCTGCGCATGTGGAACTTTTACAGGGAAGGCCTCGACACTTATTTTATTTTCACTTTATTCCTTCCCAGGGACCCATTTGTATTTATCATTTCATGTTTTCTTTCAGTTATGCCCTTTCTTTCTTTCATGCATATCTTGAGATCCGTAACTCTGATTAAGTTGATTTCAGTTTCATTTTGAAGCTTGTTTGACGTACTTTTTAATGACATATTTGTTCTCCTGTTTTGACACTATGATCGCAATGTATTTCATTAAACACCTCAAGTGTCTTTTATACCTTATTGACAAACCTTGCAGTAAATGTCAAATGAGTTATTGCTTGATTTAAGTTGGAAGTTAACTAATGGTTTAAGTCGCTCATGATTTTTAATCAAGGGCCTGTTTGCTTTGCATTTTCATAGCATTCATTTGCATGATAAAATAAAATAAAATAAGCATGTTTACTTTTTAATGCATTGTCTCATTCTTTTGCATACTTTGACCTATATAGTTCTTTAACTCAACACTTAGTTAAATAGATGAAAATCCAGATTATTAGAAGAAAGGCTCGTGTCCCTGAGTTCGACCTTGGTTTCTTGCCAAGTAAAATAAATATGATGACCATCTTATTTTTATTTGATATATCAATCAGATGGTCTTTTGATGAGCCCATTTCGGCCCGACTACGATGATAATTTCAAGTGTTAATTCAACACTATTAAAGGGCCGATTTCCGCGGTTCGTCAAATGGCGCCGTTGCCAGGGACACAACTCATTTCTTGTATTTTTTTGGATTTTTGTTTATTTAATGTAGTGTTTCTTTTATATAGGTCAATTTGTCAATGTGTCTTGCATCGAAAAATTTTCTTCTATATCGATCTCTAACCATTATTTTTGTGGCAGGGCCCTTGATGATTCAAGGAGGTGAGGAGCAGGAGCTACCCGCTGTGAGGAGCCGCAGAAGCATGCTTGGAGCACGTCGAGAAGAAACAAAAAAATGTCAGTTTTGCATCTCATTTTATTTTGTAATAATTGTCTTTACAGCGGTCTTCGATCGAAGGCTCGCGGTTGTAAAGAACGAATATATGTGGTTGTGTGTGGATCGTCCCCACTTGAGTATCAACCTAGGAAGGCACGCGGCTCTTCGAGCTTAGTTTAAAATTCTTATTTTTATGTTCTTGCTCGTAGGTAGGACACACATTATTTAAAGACGCACGTAGCATCGCCTCACTTAGCCAAATTTAAAAGAAATTCTTCACCGCTAATAGATGCATGTTAAGGTGCGGTTTTTTGATCGACTTGCATATATATATATTGATTTGATTTTCAAAACAGCCCAAGTTTTTCACGGATTTCCGCCAAGTCACTACATGTTTTACCGCCTAGCCTAGATCGTGATTTTTATCGAATACATGGTTTTTCTCGGTTTCCCTCCCTAGCTTGATCACGTAGGATTAATGGAAAATGGGAATGAACGGTAGATGATGAATGCTTGGTTTATGTGCTCATCTTTAATCAGTGACAACCTTAAGAAAAATTGGGACTGTTAATTGCAAGTCAACCTAAAATGGAGTAAAAATTTTATTTTGGGAGAGAAACACCCTCGTTTACGCTTTGTTGTTCACTTAAAATTTTTCTTCGCATAAACCTTTATTGTTTTAATCACCAATAAAATCGACAATATAATAAACCAACCTCGGTTGGTTTCATGTGTGAGTTGGTGAAATTGAGGGTGTTGTATGTTTGATTGAGCCATGTTTGTTTCGATACACTCCCCTAAACCGTAAACACTCCATTCGTCATCCACTCATATGTACATCCATCTTCTTCATTCATCTTGGGACCCTTCCAACATCAATTCTCCATCTTTATACTTAGGCTAATCTAAGCCTAAGTATTGGGGGGGACCCGAGTCCCTGTGATTTTCTCTACTCTCCTTTCCTTGCCTTTATACTTAGGTTATTTCTAACTTAAGTATAGGGGGAGCCCCTCTTAGCTCCTGTATATTTCTCTATACTTAAATGGACCTATGGACTTGTATCATCTAGTGCTATGAGGATATAGAAAAGTTTAAGGATAGGGGGTATACCTTATATACAGTATACTCACTTTAGCTATAATCTGAAAAATTTAAAATTTTTGGCTAAAGGATAATCCTTTGAACCAAGAGGACTCAAATGTTTTCACGGATTTTTTTATACTATGTTACACTATTTTGATAAAAATATTTTCAAAAATGATTTGAAAAATGAGATTTTCTTGTTTTGAAAAAACTTTTGAAAATATTTTGAAAAATTTTTGTGTGACGTGGTTTTGAAAAATTTTCTTTTCAAGGAAAGTTGAGTCTAACATGTGTTTTAACCTTTAAATTAAAATCCATAAAAATGAAAAAAAAACCACAAATCCTTTAGGAGCCATTAGTGACTACTAAGCCCAATTAAATAGCCGCATTCAGTGAGGGTTTGCCCTTAGCAGAGTGGATGGTTTAAAGGACATCGCGTAAGGCTCCGTCCTTAAGCAACGGGCTCTGGCCTGTACTTACATCCATACTGGCTGAATGTAGATGCATTTATTTAATTGAGATTAGGTAGTCCTAATATCTCTTGAAGTAAAAAAATGTTGATCAATGTGCGTCAACTCTTGGTAAAAGCAGTGGAGCTAGCCAAAAATATTACAAAGAAATGAAATTCCAAAGAAAAGCTCATTCCACAAAGTCAAATATCAAAAGAGCTTCCACCAAAGGCGAGCGCTCCCAAACTTTTCAAAGTGTCCACTTGAACCACCGCTATTAGGACCTGGAGTCGGTCTTGCACCAAAAAAGGGCTTTGCATCGTAAACGCTACAAGTCTGGGTCTCGAAGGTATGATAGGTACTCAAAAGAGACACACCCCGGTGTATTCCCAGGAAGACAAGTGCAGACGGCTCCAACTTCTCTTGACGGACGCACTGATCAACATCAAAAAAGTGTGTTGCGTAATATAAAGGCACTAGAGAGAATCCTTGTTCCAATGAGAGGGAGAGAAGAAATAACACAATCCCATGCCCTCCATTACTGGCCTGCCATCTTCATTTTCTAAGTCTGACAACTAAAGAGACGGTGGACTGGATGCAAGATTTGATTTATTCCTTAGTGTTGAGGATTGGGTCCTTAGGAGTTTTTCTCGGACCAAGACTTTGGGTGAAGATTTGACTCTACTCTCGGAATTGCAGTCAACACTAAATTTCATATCCTTTAGATTATATGTACATCAGAGAGAGTCTGGAGAATTAGAGGAATTGGGTACCTCTTGATTAAGGCTGGGTTGAATTCTAGAATTTTGGACCTCTAAAGTTGAGTCGACTTGAACAGATTGGATCCTGTATTCACATGCACAAGGGGGTTAATCCAGCTTAGTCATTCTCTTTGATGCTCGAGGACGAGCATAGTTTAAGTATAGGGGGTGATGAAACCCAATTTCATCATCATAATTTCCCATTATTAACCCCATTGCTTAAATTTGTGTCAATAAAACCCAGTTAATGTCATGTAATTATCAGAGTCCTTAATAAATTAAAAACCACCGAAAAAATGACAAAACTAAAATTCGTGTTATTTTGAGCCTTAAATACCCTTAAAAATATTTTGAGTCTTTGTTTGATCTCATCTCCAGTTTTGGTCAACATGAAACTTGTAGATCTCATCGAGATCTACAACTTTCATATTTTGAGTTTTTTCAAATTCGATTGTTTATCCCTTTAAAAGTCAACTGGAAGATCAGAATAATCTGATTGGGCCACGTGGCCTGTTCTGGATGAGCCACGTGGCCCGGTCTCCATTGTCTTATCCGCCCCCATCTCCAGCCGTCGGATCGCCTTCATAATCCAACGGCCAGACCATCTCCACGCCCACTCTTATTCCCAACCGTTGATCGTCCCCGCCATTCATCATAGCCGCCCGTTCCTACCTTGCTATTCTCGTGCCACGCGTTGCATTAACAACCATTCGATTTCGCCTGGGAGCGTTAATCTTAACCGCTCAATCCGCTCTCTGGTATCAACCGTCTGATCACTTCCATGATTTCATCTCCACCGATCGCCAGCGCCTCACGCACAGCCTACCACGTGGCAGCTCCGAAGCCCTTCGATCACATCCCGGCCTTTCCATCACAGCCGCTTCTTCTAATCGCGCACCTCAGCCATTCGATCTGCCCTCTATCACATCGTGGCCGTCCGTTGGCGCTTAATCTCCAGAGCGACACGTATCAGCTTTGTAACCCTTCGATCATGCCGCCCTCGACTACATCCTGACCGCCATTTAACGGCCAGGGCTCGGTCTTCTACCTCCGGTTTCCCTTCATCCCCACGTTCTCCACCTTGCACAGCCCGCTCACCCTTTCCATTATCTCCACCTCCTCCAACCACCTCTCCTCTCGTTAACCGCCGCACCACGAACCCCCGTCATCCCTCATCTCCGCCAGTGTCTCCACACCCCACGAAAATCTCTCCGCTCCTCACATTTCCTCCTCGAAACCCACGTCTCCACCAGCCAAACCGCCACCTTCGACTTTAAATACGTCGTCTCCTCCCTCGATCAGCTTCGTCCACCTTCACGAAGGGCAAGGCCCATCCCTCCTCCTCCTCCTCCCTGTGACAAGGGGAGGGGGTAGGATAGAGCGACGATGACCTGCGTCCTCGGTGAGACCCACCGCCGATAATGGTGGCGATGCGGTGGCTCCAGCCCCGCTCGAGCTCCGAGGAATTGCCGACCTCGACGTGCGACGACCCCGAGCATCACCATGATGCTCAGCCCGGGCATCCGCTCCGCCAATCCGTCCAGGTAAGCTCCTTCCGATTCCTTCTTGTATTTTTCTTAGTTTTTACTTAATTATCCATGCCATTACACCCTCTCTCTCACTCCATTGTTCACCCCTTTAGCTCATCCTTTCAACCCACTTTCACGCGCTCCATCCGGTCAGCCTTCTTCGTCCTTCGCAACCTCTCCACCGTCGACCCACCTCCTCCGCGACCCACGGTGGAGGAGCTCCAAGCTCCCACATTCTCCGCCCCTCACGAGCTCCCATTCACTCACACACATGTCTTCTCGCTTCGGCTATGTGTTACTAACATTGTAGGGCCTTGGGACCTCAATGGTCAGACTTCTCTCCAGACTGAGCTTCGCGAGAATCGTATTCGTCACTGGTGTGACGAGGACTTTCGCCATCGATAGCTGCAGCTCGACCAAGACTCGAGCTTCATCGCCAACCATCGAAGAGGTATTGGGGAGCTCCACCATGCACGAGAACGAGCGGCGGAGGAGGAGCATCTTCGCCGGAGATCGATTATCGCCGCCAGCTGCTGAGGAAGAACGACAAGCAGGCACCGTTGGATCTTCAACATCCAACGGTCCTCGATGGACCACGTATGCGGCAACGGAGGATGCAGACACCGTTGGATTCTCATAATCCAGCGGCCATTAATCAGCCGCGTGTCAAAGCCAGCGCATCACCGAGCCTCAGGTCCAGACCAGTAGGCTCGTTTATTCCGAGCCTACTCCGAGCCTCCTACGATTCCAAGCCTGAGGCTCGATTCTTCCATGCCGATCCGAAGCACCCCGGGCCTACACCAAGCCTCTGCCGATGTCCGAGCCTACGTCCGAGCCTGGATGGCGCGTGCATAGCACGTGCCATCTGGGTAAATTGTGCAGAAGCCCCGCCAAGTTCTTCAATTTGAAATAGGTCCTGACAACACGTACAGATCATGCGCACTTGGGTTATTTACATTTAAACCCTCGCGGGTTTTAATATTTGTAGAGAGGCCCCTGCGTGTGTGGAACTTTTACAGGGAAGGCCTCGACACTTATTTTATTTTCACTTTAGTCCTTCCCAGGGACCCATTTGTATTTATCATTTCATGTTTTCTTTCAATTATGCCCTTGCTTTCTTTCATGCATATCTTGAGCTCCGTAACTCTTATTAACTTGATTTCAGTTTCATTTTGAAGCTTGTTTGACGTACTTTTTAATGGCATATTTGTTCTCCTGTTTTGATACTATGATCGCAATGTATTTCGTTAAGCTCCTCAAGTGTCTTTTATGCCTTATTGACAAACCTTGCAGTAAATGTCAAATGAGTTATTGCTTGATTTAAGTTGGAAATTAACTAATGGTTTAAGTCGCTCATGATTTTTAATCAAGGGCCTGTTTGCTTTGCATTTTCATAGCATTCATTTGCATGATAAAATAAAATAAAAAAGCATGTTAACTTTTTAATGTATTGTCTCGTTATTTTGCATACTTTGACCTATATAGTTCTTTAACTCAACACTTAGTTAAATAGATGAAAATCCGGATAATTAGAGAAAGGCTCGTGTCCCTGAGTTCGACCTTTGTTTCTTGCCAAGTAAAATAAATATGATGACCATCTTATTCTTATTTGATATATCAATCAGATGGTCTTTTGATGAGCCCATTTCGGCCCGACTACGATGACAATTTCAAGTGTTAATTCAACACTATTAAAGGGTCGATTTCCGCGGTTCGTCAAACCTAGTCGATCAACATTGATCTATCAACATAATTTTCTGATAGATTAATGCTGATCGATCGGCACAACCAACTAATCGATCGGACTTAGGACATAACTGGAACAATTAAGGTAGTGTCTTGTAAAGTCGCTCCGATCGACGATTGAAAACTCGCTTTCGATCAGTCTGCTAATTTGACAGATCAGATAGCAATCATCGTGTGACAAAGCTCAAAATATGAATTAATTAATATATAACCCATAATATAAGATAGATGAATCAATCAATAGGAATGAGTAAGTTAAAATTTATTTTTTAAACTCTACTATAGATGTGTATAAGTGTATGTATGGTTGAGCATCGAACACAGGGAGCAAAGGGGATATGTATAATAATTACTAATAAATAATAATAATTTTTGTATATTTTTACGTTTTTTATATTTTTTGGGTTTTTAATTATGTTTTATTTTTATGAATTTTAATTATATTATAATATTTTATATTTTTATATTTATTTTCTTTTTTATTTTTTATATTTGAAATTTCTTTTTTATTTTTAAACATATATAATATATTTATATATAACAATAATGATATTATAAATAATATATATTATAAAGTATATACTAAATATATATAAGGGATAAAGGAACAATCTTTTTTTTGAATGTTTTTAAATATATATACTATATATCTATAAGTAACAATAATAAGTACATAAGTATTAAAAACTATATATAGTAAATATAGGATTTTATAATTTAAATATATATAAATACACTTAAACTTCAGAAAATATTTTTTTATTTTGATATTATTAGCTATTTTTGGGATTTTAACATATTTTTTCTAGTTTTTTGTATTTTTAATGTATTAAAATATACAAAACAATGAATACAATAAATAGACTGAATTATTTTAGATATTAAAAATATGTAATAAGTTCAAATTTCTCAAAAATATTTTTAATATATACTACATAATATAAAGAAAAATTAAAAATTGGAAATTAGTTTTTTGGGATTTTCGTAGATTTCTTCATACATTCACTATAAGTGACATTTAGTTCTTAACATAGCCGTTAACATAGATTTTTATTCAGTATCTTTAATTTTTTTAAGAACGATCATTTGGTACATTCTTATGCATTTAGGATATGCATGCAATCCTAGTAATCGACGTGTGACATCCTTATATACATGAGTACTTGTTTATGAGAAAAGACAATATTTTTTCTATCTATATTTTCCTCTTCTCTTATCTGAGTGAATCTATTATGAAGGAGCGATCTATTGTTTCTCAAAAGATCTCAATATTGGTACGTGCATACCCATAGAGATCTCACTGTTGTATCATGGAGAATAGTCGTACCAATATCGATTGCACCATCAGAATCTCCGTGGGGGTACGAATCTATTTTTAAGGTCAGTGCATTTTGCACGCTTCGGCAAGTTGTTTCGTCTCATCAAATCCGATATTATATAACCCTCCTTATATATTTTTTATATTTATATCTTATATTTTACGTACACTTTCTCGATTAGATCGTATCCGTTGCGTGTCCTCACCGCATCTCACAACCATTGCGAAGTCGGATATATGGCTAGTACACATTCTTAATCAAGGATAAAATAATGACATTACTTTTTTTGTGTAAGACGAGAATGACAGTCATGAAAATATAAACATGATAATTGCAAAATTATACATAGGCTTGATTATAAAAATTTCCATATTATATTCAAAGCAAAAGGTTGAATGCCAATGTTCAAACCTTATCACAGTTAATAATAACAAAGCTTTGTTTTTTTCTCAACAATTTATTATACGATTATCAAGTCAAACCTAAAAGATTCTTAATGTAGATTCTGAATGTTTTGCTAGATAGTTTTTTGTTTTAGTTTGGGATAACTAAAGTAGTTTTAGTTTCAAATTTCTAAGAAATATTATAATATAGTATTATACCGATAAAAAATGATCGATACGTACAAGTTGTTCATAATTGTATTATCTCGAATTGAGATAGAGAAGGTATCTAGGCTAGGTATGCTAATTTGGTATAGTAATTGATATCCTACAAGGCAAGGAAGCACTCTTTTCAGCATATCTGAATGTTTTGCTAGACATGTTTCAAGAAAAGGTAGCATGAGAAAGTCAATGCATACTCTAGCAACTAAATTTGAAATTATACGTACTTGTGAGAGTGTATGCCATATAATAAAATATCAAGCAAGAATTATTTATTGTTTGAATTTATTTAGTAATTTATGTGATCCAATTATTCATAGTCTATAACTAAAGGTTCAAATTATGTTGGAAGGATTGTTCATGAGATTATGATTTGAAATAATCAATTGAATTTTGAATGGGATACAGATGATCGTATGGTAAACTCCATGCACGTCAAAGTAGAAAGTACAATCATCATGGATTGTACAATGAGGATGCCTATGTGAAGTCATAGATCTAATGTATAAGTGCACATGGATCAGTCTCTTTGCTTCTCATAAGAGGTAGGCTGTATGCATAATGACCATGATATTGTTCTCCATAGGATTGGGGCAGTATTATATTGTGCATAATGATATCTATGATGATGGTTGGTTCAATTGGCAACATGTCAACATTGAAGGATTATGGAAGAATCCTCAAGTGCATCACGAGAGCGTGTGGATCGTATCGTATACAATTGAGAGCGACTAGTCACACAAGTTGCTTGATGTAGCGAAATTTAAAAATTTTAAATCAATGAAACCACATGATCCAAGAACACTTCTTGGACCGTTTCATCTAACAACATAATTGATAAAGAAATACCTCTTGTAGCGTGGTTGCGATCAAGCCTCTAAGGGAAGAGACCTCCGTGTCAAGTCCACTCTATCGGAGGAGACGTTTACAAGTGCAGAGATGAATCGCGTGCTTCTTGCAATCCAAATCGATGATCCAAGTAATGGATCTCCTGATTTTGTCTCACGAGATTGAGCGCTTTCTTCACGCATGAGATGCACCAAAGAAGACGGAGATCTAAGAGTCGTCAAAGCGGCAACACAACAGTGATGTGATGACAAAGAGAACCTTGTCTCTATGTGAAGAGTGGATGGCCACTCAAGGAGAGGGAGAATAGTTGGCATGGGAAATAAGAGAGAGAGAGAGAGAGAGAGAGAGAGATGTTGTCGAGATTATGCAATCTAAGAGCAAGGGGTGCATCTTGTTTTATAGGATTTTGGGAGTCCATGGATACCAATCAATGCTCAACACTAAATCGATGGATGAGATTTATTTGTGTCGAATCTAATGGCCGTGATTTATGTTGTTAAAAATTACATAACAACAATTGATTTAATTTAAATAAATATACATTGATAAATAAATATAATTAATTTTAAAATTAAATCATTTAATCTTGGAGATAATGGTGGAAGAGATTGGCTCATCCCTAAAAGGGGGGACGACCACCAAGTCCCATTGGGACAATGTGGCCGTCCACCTTCTTGACTTGGTATTAGTCGATCTCATTCCAAGTTATGATATTACATTATCTCATTTAATTTCCGAGATTATCTCACAAGGATAATTCATAATTATCTTATGAAGATTGCAAATCATGCCATTGGAATTATGTGGATCACATTCAGATTCAAAACTCAAAACAAAATGTAATCATATTTTCAATTAATCATCCAACGTGAATTCAATTCACATCAATAATTAATTAACAAATATAAATCACAATTAGTCTCTCTTTTATATATCATAAATCATATTTATAATATATATGAATAATTGGATAGTGCTATCCACATTATTCATATCCATAATAATTAAATAACATTTAATCATATTGGATTATCATTATCATGCATTCAAACAATATGAATCAAATTCACATTATTCATGATAACTAAATCACATTTAATTATCCATTTCTCAATGCTTATATATAATTTAATAATGGAATTATTCTTGAACTCTTTCAATAATAGTGCGCTTTCTCCGCAGATACTTGGAGATAAGGACATGGCGATTGTATGTTCCACATATAATGACTTGGATATTGAGATCACATCTCAAATCCAGATCCGATGGACCTCTCATATATGCTTGATTAAATCAAGATCGCAAATCTAATCTTATTGCATCTGAATCTCATTTAGATCAATGTCCAACACTTGGATCAAGATCAGATTGCTTCGCTACTGAGAGGAGTCACTAAAATCCAGACCAGTTTCATCACTCCCTCAGAATCGAAGCGTCATGGTTATACACTTGTTTATGATCACATCACCCTCATATATTCCTATTACCTATACATCCTACATACTGGAGGACCTTAGATAAACCCGAAGATATAGATCAATTTTACACTGTCATCTTTAGGGTTTCATCATCAAGTTTCTCAATCTTAGTCATTGGGAGTTGGTATCGATCATATGGTTTCTCAAAACATATATCATACCTACAAAATTTTGTTATGCTTCTAAAGTACAACGATCATGCATAGAATTTGATTGGTCCCAATACCTCATGAGTGAGCTCATGTCTTCCTGTTCACAAGTGAACCTATGTGGTCCTTTTGAGAGATCGTATTTCTCATATGCCCTCATATGTACACCAACTCGTCGATATATAGACCTTGGTTAGGTCATCAACCTATTGGTTTGCCAAATGTACACACTTAGACATATAGCAACACATCTATCTCCGGTCAAAGGATGTATTCCTATATCGTGACAGTGTACGACATAGGACATTGGTTATCTCGATCGCGTTAAGTTAACCCTTTAACCTAACTAATCTAACACCTCTGAATCCCTATTCCCATGTAGATGACATGCATCAAGAGGTTGGTCAGATATCAAGAGAAGGATTGCCATCTCCTACTTAGGCTGGAGATCATCTCTTAATAATCATTTGACGGTTGCTTGATGAGTCCCCAAGCTAACTCCTTAGATATTCATCCAAGCACCGGCATCTATGATTCAATTATTGAATCAACATCTTTATGATTACTAAGATGGTCATTGTACATAAGCCTAATTGTACAGAGGGACCTTAAAGTGCATTCATTCATTTAATCTCAAATTGGGAGTGAAAAATCAATATCTTTTATTGATAAATCAAATAATACAAAAATATTTATTCTAGGAATGGTTCGCCTCAGGTTCACATGACTTATAATCTCCGACTAGACCTCGGAACTATTCAGTTATAATCCTTAAACCCATACTAATTACATGCTGGTCTAAAACCTTCCGTGTCAGAGGTTTGGTAAGAGGATCAACAACGTTGTCAACAGAGGCCACCTTGGGGATGATGATGTCACCACACTTTTGAATCTCTCGAATGATGTGGTATTTAATTTTCACGTGCTTGCTCTTTTGGTTCCTTCTGGGTTCCTTTGCCTGGGCAATAGCTCCTGTGTTACCGCAGAGTAACGGGATGGGGGTATCAGAGGAAACTACGCCAAGTTCTAGGATGAACTTGCGCATCCACACCGCCTCCTTTGCAGCATCTGATGCGGCAATGTATTCGGCTTCTATTGTTGAATCCATTGTAGTTTCCTTCTTCTTGCTTCTCCAGCTCGCAACACCACCGTTCAATAGGAACACAAACCCTGATGTCGACTTTTGGTCATCAGTGTCTAACTGGAAGTCTGAATCTATGTATCTCAAGACTTGGAGACCATCTCCATAGACCAAGATGTAATCTTGTGTTTGTCTTAGATACTTGAAAATATTCTTCACTGCATTCTAGTGTTAGTCTCCATAGCATGATTGGTAACGACTTACCACTCCCATTGCATGGCAGATATCTGGCCTAGTACACATCAAGGCGTACATTAAGCTTCCCACATCTGATGCATAGGGGCATCTAGTTATAGCCTTCTTTTTCTCAACACTTTATCCCTTTAGACATGTGGATACCATGTCTTAAGGGGAGGAAACCTTTCTTGGAACTATCCATATGGAAACGTTCAAGAATTTTCTTAATCTACCTAAGTTGGGATAATCCCAATATTCTCTTTTCTCAATTTTTGAACTTATTCAGACCCAAGATGTAAGAAGCTTCTCCAAGATCTTTCATTTTGAATGTATGGGATAGCTAAATTTTAACACTGGTCATCATCCATGTATAATTGACAATGATAAGGATGTCATCTACGTAAAGCAAGATGAACACAATGGTGCTCCCATTAAGATTCTTGTACACACAAGGTTCATCAGGATTCTATACAAAATCAAAACTCTTTATGGTTTCGTCAGACCTGATGTTCTAGCTACGAGAAGCTTGTTTGAGCCCATAGATGGATTTCTTTAGATTTCATACTTTAACTTCCTCGGTTATGAAACCCTAAGGCTGCTCCATATAGATATCCTCCTCAAGGTATACATTGAGGAAAGTTGTCTTGACGTCCATCTACCAGATGTCATAGTCAAGAGATGCAACGATAGTTAGCAGTGTCCTGATGGACTTAAGCATGCCACAGGAGAGAACGCCTCATCGTAGTCAATGCCTTCTCTCTGTGTGTAGCCTCTGGCTACAAGTCATGCCTTGAAAGTCTCTACTTTCCCATCAGGTCCCCTCTTTTCTTGAAGATCAATTTACACCCATTGGATTTTACCCCTTCAGGCGGATCCTCTAGGGTCCACACATAATACTCAAGGGACTCAATGAGTTCCTCTACTTCAATTTTTTCTTGATCTTTAAGTAAGTCATCCTCCAGAAATCTCACATCTCTAGAGACGAAAACCTTATGAGTCTCAAGGTTATAAAGCTGGTATCCAATGCCATCTTTAACATACCCAATGAAGTAACACTCACGAGAGTGGGATTCTAACTTACTTGCATCACGTTCTTCGCATGGACCAAGCAACCCCAAACCCTCAAGTGATTAATACTAGATTTGATTCCGTACCAGAGCTCATGAGGAGTCTGAGGTATAGACTTACTATGAATCTTGTTCAGGATATATATTGCAGTCTCTACTACATATCCTCAAAAACTAAGAGGAAATATTCTTTTCTCATCATTGAACGTACCATGTCCATGATGGTTCTGTTGTGTCTTTCAGCAACACCATTAAGTTGGGGTTTCCAGGAGGAGTGAGATTGATGACAATTACATTCTCTTTAAGGTATTCCTTGAATTCATGTGAGAGGTACTCACCACCTCGATTAGATCGAATCCGTTTGATCTTCCTATCGGTTTGATTCTCAACCAAAGCCTTGAACTCTTTGAACTTTTCAAATGTTTCAGATTTATGACGTAGTAGGAAGATAAATATGTATTACAAATGGTCGTTGACATCGCTCCCGCACCCTTAGTTAATTCGGTCAAATTAATGTCCAAATTAATAGATGTTGTTCGTTGCAGTCGGATACGAGAGGTTAATCAAAAACCACTTTAATTAGATTCGAGTTAATTTCAAGCGGCAAAATTTTTTTTTACTTGGTGAAGTCCAAGGTCGATCTCAGGGAGGCAACTGTCTCCTTAGGTCAAATTTTAGCAATTATTCAAGCGTTGATTTTCAAGGAGTATTTTTTTTGGTCTTTTTAATTCTTATGCAGACATGTGCAGACCAATCTTAGCCAATTTAACGTTAAATTTAATTGATGTATCAAATAAAGTCCAAAAATAATGAAAATTGGCCAGACAGTTATTTATGATGAAAATAACCTACACTAATTTTTTTGGAATTGTTCGATTTAAAATGAATTTACTATGAATTAAATAGACAGACAGAGTGATTTTCAGAATTTAATTTTTAATAAATATCAAATCACAATTTTTCCAAGAACTAAAATTATCCTAGGTGGTTCTAATGATAAGGCACCTAGGAAAATTGACAGGACTTAAATTTACTGTGAAATGAATTTACTAAAATTAATTTAAGAAAATCACTAAACAATTTATTTAGGCCTCGATATGCTTGCAAATGCTATGAAATTTTTATGGTGTGTTAGAAATAGTGTCCTTAAACTACTGTGAATTTTTGATAATTTTTGAAGGCACAGATAATTAATTAAAAATCAAAAGGCATCACTGGGCATAATATGTCAACAATGAACCAATTAATTCATTACTAATTCAAATAAGCCTACAAAAATCATACACGTGTACTGATAGGCAGAGGACAAAATTCCCAACAACATGCAATTTTTAGAATCTCAAAATGATGAACAATGTACTCTATGGACACGTGCAAACACAAGGGCGTAAATGCAAGACTGGAAATTGAAACTTCAAAGATTAAACATGCTGACAAGGACTAAAATGCAATTACCGATAACATGCAGGACTTGTATGCAATTTCTCCACGAAACACGTGCTCCTCACGTGGTGACTGCTTCACAGGGACCTTTTTGCGATTTCTGAAAGCTCCAGGGATGTCTGTGCAAATAACCCAGGTCGCACGTGCTCCTCACGTGGGGGGGGGCTAGGTTCGGAGGGCGTCGGAGGCTCGGATCGAGGCTCGGGTCTTCTGGAGGTTCGGCCCCGCCTCGATGCAGCTTCGGGTTGCCCGAGCCTAGGCTTGGGGGCCGAGGCTTGGATAGGGCGACGTGGCGGCCTGAAGACCCTTGGATCAAGATTGGATCCAAGGGATTTCGATGAAGGCGCGTGGCGGCTGGAGAGTCGTCCGATCCGAGGGATGATCAACGGTCGAGGATGAGGGCGGCGAAGGGACGCGTGGCGAGGCGAGGACCGTTCGATCAGATGATCGAACGGTGGCTGCTTCTTCTTCTCTAACGGTCCTCCGCCGCCTGCGGAGGAGAGGCCTGTGCTCCGGTGAAGGCAGCCGAGCTCCGCCTCGGTTGCCAAGCTCCGGTGATGAGCTTAGTCAGCTCCCACCTAGCTCGGAAGAAGCGGAAGAGCACGAGGAGGCCTCCGGTGGTCTCTGGATCCCTGGAGGATGGCTGGAGCTCGGTGTCGATGAAGCTCGAGGAGAGCTCCGGCGAGGCTCCGGCCAATGATGAAAGTAGCACCTGCAAGTGTTAAATATGGAGCCGGAGCTCGTGCGTGCGTTTGTGGAGACGTGATGCTGGTTGGCGAGGCCTAAGGCGACGTGAGGTGGTCCGGTGAACGAGCTCCGGCCAAATGGCGGAGCTGTTGGTCGGAGGAAGGTGATGTGCGTCGTAGGAGTGCGCGGAGGGTACTGCGATGATCGGAGATTCGACGCGAAGCTCGCCGAGGTGATTGGAAGGTGCGAGGGTGGTCAATGACGGCGAATAAAAACGGGGAAAAAGCTAGAAAAAGAAGAAGAAGATCGGAGAACGGATGGGGGAGTTACCTGGGGATTGGAGCTCCGCTGGGAGTTCCAGGGTCGTCGCTCGAGGGATCGGTAGGGTCCCGAGCTCAGGCAGCAGCTCGAGGGAGGCTGCGGCACGGCGGTGGGCCGAGGATCTCGCCGGAGAAGAAGCTCTGTCGTCGCTCAACAAATCAGCCAATTGCTGTCACCAATAGGAAGCTTGGAGCTCGAGTGATCTCCCTGGAGTGGCGGATGGAGGTGAATGTCGCCGTGGGTGGCGTATTTATAAGGTGTAGTTGATGGGTTAGCTGGTGGATTGGCGATGTTGGTGGCTGTCGTGGGGCGTATATGGTGGAGATGGTGGTGTTCGAGGGAGCTGTCGAGGGAGAGGGATGAGTGGGGAGCGTAGTGGGTGGGTCAGCGGCCGGAGGAAGTGACTGACGTGTGCCCAGAAAAGGAAAGGGGGCGCCCCTCCCGCAAGGCAAGGGACGTGGGGGAGAGGGGTGCCTGGAGGTAGGAGACGAAGTCTCCGCCGTAGGATCGTATGATCCAACGGTGGAGATCAGAGCGTGGAGCGACGGGACAGATTAGATCTGAGGCCCGTGATCGGAGGGATCAGGTGCGACCACGTGGCGTGATGTGGTCGCGGCGCTGACGGAGGGTCATGATGGAGAGTGGAAGATGATCGAATGGCTGAGGGAGCGAGTGGTTTGAGTGGTTAAGATGCGAGATCCAGGGAAATGATCCAGTGGTGGATGGATGCGCCACGTGTCTGGCTGAGGGAGCGGCGCAAATGGAGGGATCAGATGATGCGCGGGGGGCGATCTGACGATCGAGGCCAAGGGGCAGCGTGGAAGGCTTTGGACCGTCGGATCAAAAACGAGATCCAACGGCGGAGGGCGCAGGCGGATGATCCTGATCAGTCCTTGGCGATCGATCGGTCGGTTGAGATTATTGGGGAGCTAACGGCTCAGATGAAAGGGCTGAGAATTCGATCGAACAGCGTAGCTGATGCCACGTGGAAGGCTGAGAGCGCGGCGCTAAGGAACGGTGGAGATGAAGTGTGTTATGGATCTGAGGGCTGGAAGGTGGTGATGTACATGGACGGGCCTGGGCCGTTGGATCTGAAGCGCGATCCAACGGTGGAAATTGCGGGCGGACGAGGCGAAGGGCAGCGGGCCGCGTGGCGCAACCAGAGGGCGCCACGTGGCCTGCTGTGAATGGCTGGAGAAGGAAACACGTGTAGAGAGAAGAGGAAGCCGAATTTGGAAAAACTCAAAACATGAAAGTTGTAGATCTAGATGAGATCTACAAGTTTCATGTTGACCAAAGACGGAGATGAGGTCAAATATGATACATAAATACAAGGATACATAAATATACATGTGTAGTATACAAAAGGATCCAAAAACCCAAGTTTCTCATACAAGCTCTGATTTCAATGAAATCAGTCTTATTTTGAAGGTCTTTTAATGTGTAGTATTCTAAGAGTGAGTAGACCTAATTTGGGGTTTGTATGAGGGCTTTATTTGTGTACACTGGTTCTCAGGATATTTGGGCTATTTTACAAGGGATTTTTGGCAATCTTCCCTATATTATTAAGGAATATATATTATAGAGAAAAAGTTATTTTGATGAAGGGGGATTTTTGGCTTCTTATTTAAATGCAGATGAGCTGCTAAAATGCATGAATTATGGATGCATGCATGAGTGTTATTTATGCAAGATAAAAGGAAATATGCCTTTATTTTCTCGGGAACAAGGCTCTATTTTTGACTTTTGGAGTGATGAATAACAGATTCATCAGTCGTCAATAAACGTCAAATAATATCGATATCCATTTTGAGTCGCGGTATTGAAGGGACTACATAAATCGTATTAGGTCAAGAATACCTTCGCATCGTGTAACCTTGTTACGAAAAGGCATCCTAGTTATTTTACCTCGAATACAATGTTCATAGGTAGTTAAAGATTGAACCTGTAGAAAATCTAAGGGTTCGTCCTTTATCAATCTATTGATATTATTGATGGATAAATGACCGAGCCTTTGATGCCAAATCATATTCGAATGATTTACATCCTCCCTGAATCTTTTGGGGGGTTTTATTAGTGGCAGTAACATTCATGACATGTTCATTAATGCAAAATTCATAGAGTCCACCAGACGTCAAAACACCATCCACAATATGCTTATCATAATGACTTATGACTAGTTTATCAAAACACCATCCTATATGGAGGTATAGAGATAGGTTGAGTATCAGGTATAAGAGAGATTTCAAATTCAATCTCTCGCTCAGATGGTAATCCAGGTAGTTCCTCTGGAAATACATCAGGAAACTCGCACACTATAGGCACATCTTCTGTCATTCCGTCTGACCCTGATGTAGTAGTTACATAAGCTAAATAGCCTTGGCACCCTTTCTATAACAATTGTTGTGCCTTCAAAGTAGAGATATATTCGACATTATCATTGGATGTCTTTCCAATGAACTGGAACTCTATCGAGTTAGGAAGGTGAAATGTTACTGTCTTCTGAAAACAATCAAGACATGCATGATGCCTTTCTAGCCAATCCATCCCTAGGATAAGATCAAAGCCCTCCATTTCTATCAGTAGTAGTGAAACATGTAACTGATGTCCCGCTATTAGTACTATATAATTATCCAGGATTTCTCTGATTATGAATACTTGTCCTCCTGGTCCCTTGATCAGATAGGACTGTTGTACTTCTACTGGTATCTTATCCAAAGTGGGTACTAACCATTGAGCAATAAATGAATTTGAAGTACCAGAATCAAATAAAGCATGCACTGAAAAGCCATGAATAGTAACAGTACCTCATACGACCATGCTTGAATTGTAGGCTTGTTCTTCCATGATTGCATTGAGCTGGCCATTAGGAATAGGCAAGCTAGAACCCGCAACACTTTGTGGTGGTTGCTGTGTAGGAGGCACTCCTTGTGAGCCACGACCTCTACCCTATCTTCCTCCGCGTGTTGCTCCATTGCTCGGGGTGGATGTTATACTGTTTATCGGAGTTGGTTTGAACACTGAACCTCTCAACTGCGGAAAATCAAAAATTAAAAAAATTAGGACTGCTAATTGAACTTGACTCTTAAAATTAAACATAATTGTTCATCATTGTTTTGAAAGAGAAACCCCTCATTGTTTGCGCTTTTAATTTCTCGAGTACATACTAAGGAGTAATGTCCAAATCCCATTAAGCCTTCTAAGTGTTTGTACAACTTTTGTCTGATCACTAAACTCTAAAATTGAAAAGATAAAGATGGAAATCTCATGGTCAGATTTGTGTTGAGTTGGTGAACTGATGGTTTGCTTTGTGTTTGGATGTCTTTGGTATGAGTTGGTTACGTTCATCTTCCCTAGATCATTATCAGTCACCTTCTGTCGCCTTCACTCTCTTCCCTAGATCCCATCATTCTCGCCCATTCTCTTGGGAGATCAGAACTCCGACCGACATCCCATCTTCTCCCTCCCCATTCCCACCTTCTTATTCGAGATATGATGTGCTTGACGCCCTTGGAGACCAGATTGACCAGTTATGAGACCCAATCGATTTTCATTGCTGAGATGAGAGTGCATTCCATAGGAGATCACATAGAGCAGTTGCGAGCTTTAGATGACTTCTATCCTGGGATGATGGATGAGCAGCCAGATTAAGAAGTACAGTCTACTTCTATATTGAGTTCTGTCATTCTGGATTTAGAATTCATTAATCAACTGCCAAAGTTTTTGGGGGGAATGCATGAGGAGCCTTATATTCATATATCTGAGTTTGAAGATTTTTGTGGATCGCAAGCATACCTAGATATCATTTCTGAGGACCTGATGTTTATGACCTTTGCATTTACATTTCAGATTAGAGCCATGAGTTGGCACCGACGGTTGGGAAGGAAGATTTCTACATGGGGAGACTTGTGCTTAGAGTTTTTGTAGAAATTTTGCCCCCAACGTAGAGCAGAGTTGATGCGATTTTGCATTCGACATTTTTCAGTAGACCCCTAGGAGCCATTGAGAGATTCTTGGATGAGGTTACTTGATTTTTTGAGGTGATTTCTGGAGTATGGATTATCTCTGACTGACCTTGTCCAAATTGCATTAGTCATTACCTCGTGTGGTGGTTCACACCACAGTTCTAACCTGGATTTATGTGAGACCATCTTGGGAGCACTTTCAGACATTCCATATTCACAAGATGATTTATTCAGGACAACACATGAGGGAGATATGACACTGGTCGAGTATGTGGCACTTCATGCCAATTCAGACATCACACCCTAGTTAGAATATATGGATGTTAGCCATGTGAGCCTGAGGCGAACTATTCTTACAATAAATGTTATTGTAATATTTATATATATGTATATATATATCAATAAAAGTTATTGATTGTTTCACTCCCTTTCTGAGATTAAATGAATGAATGCACTATAAGGTCCCTCTGTACAATTAGGGTTATGTACCATGGCCATCTTGAAGATCATATATCTTTTGATTCATTAATTGAATCATAGAGGATGGTGCTTGGACGAATATCTAAGGAGTTAGATAGAGGACTCATCAAGCACTGTCAAATGATTATTAAGAGATGATCTCCAACCTGAGTAGGAAATGGAAATCCTTTCTCATAAAGGATGGTATCTAACCGACCTCTTAATGCAGGTCCTCTGCTTGAGAATAGCGATTCGGAAGTGTCATATTAGTTAGGTCAAAGGGTTGACTTAATGAGATCGAGATAACCTAAGTCCTATATTGAATGCTATCACAGTATAGGCACACATCCTCTGACCAAAGACAGATGTGTTACTATATGTCTGAGTGTGTACATTTGGCAGACCAATAGGTTGATGACCTAACCAAGGTCTATACACTGGCGAGCTGGTGTGCATGTAAAGGCATATGAGTAATGAGATCTCTCAAAGGGATCATACATGTTCACTTGTGAACCGGAAGACATGAGCTCACTCATGAGGTATTGGGACCAATCAAATTCCATACATGGTCGTCGTGCTTTGGAAGTATGACAAGAATTTGAAGGTAAGATATATGCTTTGGGAAAGCATATGATCGATACCGATTCCCGATGACCAAGATTGAGAAACTTGATGATCAAACCCTGAAGATGACAGTGTAAAATTGATCTATATCTTCAGGTAGATCATAGGTCTTCCAGTATGCAGGATATACATGTTTAGGAATACCTGAGGGTGATTTGATCATAAACGATTGTATAATCATGATGCTTCCATTCTGAGGGAGTGATGAAACAGGTTTGGATTTTAGTGACTCCTCTTAGTAGAGAAATAATCTGATCTTAGTCCAAGTGTTGGACATTGAACTGAATGAGATTCAGATGCAACGAGAAGATTAGATTTGCGGTCTTGATTTAATCAAGCATCTATGAGAGGTCCATGAGATCTGGATTTGAGATAAGATCTCAACATCCAAGTCACTATATGTGGAACAATCGCCATGTCCTTGTCTCCAAGTATCGACGGAGAAAGCGCATTATTCTTGAAAGGGTTCAAGAATATTTCCATAGTTGAATTACATCTAAGAATTAAGAAATGGATAATTAAATATGATTTAATTATCTTGAATAATGTGAAATTGATTAAATTAACGGATGCGTGTGAATGATGATCCAATATAATTAAATGTGATTTATTTATTACGTATAGGTATAATGTGGATAGCAATATCCAATTATTCTTAATAGTTTATAATGTGATTTATAATGTATTAAAGATAGCTTATTTCGATTTATATTTGTCAATTAATTATTGATGTGAATTGGATTCACATTGTATAATTAATTGAAAATATAAATTATCTTTGTTTTTTGGGTTGTGAATGTAATTCACAAATTTCCAATGGTAAGATTGCAGTGTTCTCAAAATTAATTATGCATTATTTTTGTAGAATAATCCACAACAAAAGTTGTTGGAACAATAATGGGGAGATTTTCATGGAGATATGCAATCTCATGAGATTGCATGAGATTGCCTCCACCATGAAAATAGGTGGACGGCTACCAAGTCTTATATGGAATTGATGGTTGTCCCACCTATTTTATGGGGAGACATTATCTCCATGATAATTATCTCCTTATTTGTTTGATTTGATTTAGGATTGAATTGTATTTGATTTATCAAATATATTTGATCTAAATTAAATTATTAATTGTTGGTTTTTACCAACAACAATCTTGATCATTAGATTATACACAAATCAATCTTATCCGTTGATTTTTCTCTGTCCCATAGATTGTGATCCACGGATCCTAAAACCCTATATAAAGAGAGGCACTCCATGCTCTCTAGGGTGACAACAAGATCAAGAGACAATAAGCATCTCATCTTCTCTTATTCCACACATCATCTCCTCTCTCCCCTCCATTGGTGGCCGCCCTCCATACCCTAGGGGAGGAACGTCGTCGTCGCTTCACCATTGCGTCGCCGCCTCGACATCTCTCGGTTATCCATCTTATTTAGAGTGCATCCCTCTCAAAGAAGGTGTTTGATCTCATGCGACGAGATCACGAGTTCATCGTGCTTGGATCAACTTCTTGGATTGCAAGGATCACACGACTCATCCCCGCGCTCGCAAGCGTTTTCTCCGAAGATCGGACTTGAGACAGGAGGTCTCTTCGTAGAGATTCGATCAGTAACGCTACAAGTGGTATTTCTATATACTTGATGTGGCTTTAGATGAAACAATCAGAGAATCGTTCTTGGATCATACGGTTTCATCACATGAAAATTTTTAAATTCCGCTGCATAGAACAACTAGTCCGACTAGTTGTTCTTCGTCGTATTCGATACGATGATCACATTTCCGTGATGCGCTTGACTATTATCTCATATCCTTCAAGTGGTATCAGAGCCATAGGTCGAGGGTTTTTGGATACGATCCGTAAACCTAGGATGACTTGGGTAAGGTCGCGAAAGTTTTTTATCGCATTTCATTTTCGCACCTCTGTTCAGTGAATAAATTTGACCCTGTTTAAAATGATTAAACATGAATTAATTACTTGTATTTTGTCTCCCATTAAATAAGGAAATCATAAGATCTGAGTTTATGTAATTTGGATTCCGTTTGCTCGAGATATGGCCTTTTAAATAAACATGTATTCGTTGTTGCGGGAACTGCGAAACTTAACATGATTAATGAGTTAATTACTGTTTTGATGCGCTTGGAAATGCATGAAATATCACTTAGATTCTGTCATAAATCAAATTAGCAATCTTAGAAAACTGATTTTGCGTAATTTGGATTTAACTGATTGAGATATGTTAATTTTAGTAAGTAGGGGTCACTGCTGAAATTACATTCCTAATCAAGAACAATGTGATTGTCAATTAGTAAAATTAATTGTTAATTTCCTGGAATAATTATGAAAAATATTTTGAGAAATATTTAGTGATAATTGTTTCATTAATTGACATGTCCTCAATAAAAAATTTGATTAGATGAGATCTAGATCACAATTGGTTACACAATCAACAAACAAACTTGCTTGAATAGGATCGGAAATTTGTTTAACAAATTTCCTTATAATTAAAATGGTTTTGATTACTACTGTATGGTATAATTTCGGTTGAAAAATCAATGAGCATATCAAAGTACACAATGATCTATTTGGCATTATCCTTTCCTGAGGTGGATATGGTGTCTAGTCGGGGAGCATTATGGTAGCAAGTCGCACCGGTTATGGTCTGTCCCACTCCCGTCGGTATTGGCCATGACAGCAGGTAGGGACTCTTGCTGACACATGATCCTTGGAGAAATACCCCGGTGTATTTTTCTAATTATTAAAATTTGAATAATACGTACTTTGAGATTATACCTTCTATTCAAGAAATAATCAAGTTTGTTGATTATAAATTAGATTGATAATTAATTTATTGTGATTAAATTGATTATATCCAATTGAAACACTCTATTATGAAAAGATGTGTATTTACCTTGGAAGAATTAATTGTGTGAATATGATTCACGATGATTAATTAATTATAATTTGAATATGAGGTGGAGGATCACATAAGTGTCATCCATGATCTCCCGTCAAGGCAAAGGATTCCGCCGCCAGATATTGTGTATAGGAGATGCATGTCCAAAGTGACAACTCCTATGTACAATTTATTTGGACCGAGTTCTTTGCTTCTCGAAAGAGTAAGGCCGTATACGTAGTGACCCCAATATCGGGTCCTCATATTATTGGGGCGACATTGGATTGCGTATAGCGTGTATTAAGCCTGTTGACGGTTGGTTCAATTAACGACGAGTCAACATCATCTTAGGGATGGTGGGCCCGGGTGTTAAAGACTGAATTAGGAAATGCAAGTTGGACTTGCAAGACGAATTTGTTCTGCTTCTCTTTATTCGAGTCACAGGTTCTCATATTATTGGGATGTGACAAAGATAGAGAGGAGATCCCAATCCTTGCTTGAGATATAGCGGTAAGTATATCTCTTACTTTTAAAGATAGAAAGGGAATAAACTTTCAAAGTTAATTTTACTATCTTTAGACTGTTAGCTGCATTAAAGTCTGCAGAAGACGTAATGAAGAAGAACGGCCCCTCAGCTAGTGCAATGGTTGCACAAGTGAAAGGAAAGCGCGGTCGGAAGAAAGGTTCTCAGAAGGGCCCATCCCAAAAGAGAAAGAAGAAGAGTCATGGAGTTGGTTCGTCTTCCAATGCATCCACGTTGATAGCATCGAAGAAAACCGACGTTTGTCACCACTGCAAAAAGCCAGGGCACTAGCGGCGTAATTGCCCAGAATCCTGAAGTCGGTTGACAAAGGTAAAGCCGCAACAGGTATGGAATCTACTTTCATCATTGAAACTAGTTTTCTCGTTGGACGACAAGGAAGTTGGGTAGTAGATTTTGGTGTTTCTGTTCATGTATGCAATTTGTTGCATTTTGTTCAGGAAACTAGGAATCTGGAGCAAGGGGAGATAGTCATCCAGATGAGGTCTGATGCAAGTGTTGCATCAGTCGTCATTGGGACCTGCCGACTATCGCTATCTAGTGGTAGTGTCTTCGTACTTAAAGAATGTCTTTATGTACCTAAAGTCAGGAGGAACTTGATATCTGTATATAAACCTGTTAGAAATGAATATTCCTTTCTTTTCTATAATATGTTAGTCATTAATCAATATGATAAATCTATTGTGGATGGTGTTTTGAATTCTGGTGGACTCTATGAATTGTACATTGACGAACATGTCATGAATGTTACTACCACTAATAAGAACCCTAAAAGATCCAGGGAGAATGGAAATCATTCAAATATGATTTGGCATCAAAGGCTTGGTCATTTATCTGTTGATAGGATCAATAGATTGATAAAGGATGGACTTTCAGATTTTCTACAGGTTCAATCTTTACCTACCTGTGAACATTGCATTTAAGGTAAAATGACCAGGATGCCTTTCCGTAACAAGGTTACAAGATGCGAAGATATTCTTGACCTAGTACATACTGATGTATGTGGTCCCTTCAGTACAGCGACTCGAAATGGATATCGATATTATTTGATGTTTATTGATGACCATTCACGATACGGGTTTATCTTCCTACTACATCATAAATATGAAACCTTTGAAAAGTTCAAAAAGTTTAAGGCTTTGGTTGAGAACCAGACCGATAGGAAGATTAAACGGATTCGATCTGACCGAGGTGGCGAGTACCTTTCAGATGAATTCAAGGAATACCTTAAAGAGAATGGAATTGTATCCAATCTCACTCCTCCTGAAACCACCCCAACTTAATGGTGTTGCTAAAATACACAACAAGACTATCATGGACATGGTCCGTTCAATGATGAGCAAAGAACATTTACCTCTTAGTTTCTGGGGATATGTAGTAGAGACTGCAATATATATCCTGAATAAGATTCCTAGCAAATCTGTAACCAAGACTCCTCACAAGCTATGATATGGAAACAAATCTAGTGTTAATCACTTGAGGGTTTGAGATTGCGTGGTCCATGCAAAGAACGTGGACGCAAGTAAGCTAGAATCTTCCACTCGTGAGTGTTACTTCATTGGGTACTATGACCCCGAGACCAAAAAGGTTTTTGTCTCTAGAGATGTGAAATTTCTGGAGGATGATTTCCTTAAAGGTCAAGACAAAAAATAAATTAGAGGAGCTCATTGAATGCCCTGAGGACTCTGAGCTTCCTGAACCAAAAACTGAAGAGATAAATAAAGATGAAACACACATATCTCTTCGAAGGAGTTCGAGGGTGGTTGCACACCTGAAAGGTATGGATTCCATGCGTCAAGTGAGACCGACAATGATCCTACTTCATTTGATGAAGCACTCGCGGATCATGACATGGATAGATGGATGCTAACAATGAAGTCAGAAATTGATTCCATGCATAAGAATGGTGTATGGACACTAGAGGATTCACCTAAAGGGGTAAAACCTATTGGTTGTAAATGGATCTTCAAGAGAAAAATGAAATCTGATGGGAAAGTAGATACTTTCAAAGCACAACTCGTAGCCAAGGTCTACACACAGAGAGAAGGCATCGACTATGATGAGACGTTCTCTCCTGTGGTTATGCGTAAGTCCATCAGGACACTGCTAGCTATAGTTGCGTCTCTTAACTACGACATCTAGCAAATAGACGTTAAGACGACTTTACTCAATGGATACCTCAAGGAGGATATCTATATGGAGCAGCCCCAGGGCTTCATAGTTGAGGATGGCAAAGTATGAAAGCTAAATAAATCCATGTCTGGGCTCAACAAGCTTCTCGTAGCTGGAACATCAAATTTAAGGAAACCATAAAGAGTTATGATTTTGTGCAGAATTCTGATGAACCTGTGTGTGTACAAGAAGCTTAGCGAGAGCACCATTGTGTTCATCGCACTTTACGTAGATGATATCCTTATCATTGGGAATGATACAGGAATGATGACCAGTGTGAAAAATTAGCTATCCCATACCTTTGAGATATAAGATCTTAGAGAATCCTCTTACATCGTAGGCCTGAAGTTGTTCAAAAACCGAGAAAAGAGGATATTGGGATTACCACAACATGGATACATTAAGAAGATTCTTGAACGATTCTGTATGGATAGTTCCAAGAAAGGATTCATCCCCCTAAGACATGGTATCCATCTGTCTAAAAGGATGGCTCCTCAAAAGTTGAGGAAAAGAAGGCCATGGCTAGATGCCCCTATGCATCAGCTGTAGGAAGCTTAATGTAAGCCATGATGTGTGCTAGGCCAGACATCTGTCATGCAGTGAGAGTGGTAAGTCGTTACCAATCATGCTATGGAGAGCAACACTGAAATGCAGTAAAGAACATATCCAAATATCTAAGACGGACGCAAGATTACATCTTAGTCTATGGAAATGGTGATTTCCAAGTCTTGGTATATATAGATTCAGACTTCCAGTCGGATATTGATGACCGAAAGTGGACATCAGGGTTTGTATTCCTGTTGAACGGTGGTGTTGTGAGCTGGAGAAGGAAGAAGCAGAATGCTACGGCAGATTCAACAACAAAAGCCGAATATATTGCCGCATCGGATGCTGCAAAGGAGGCGGTGTGGTTACGCAAGTTCATCTTGGAGCTTGGCGTAGTTTCCTCTGATACTCACATCTCGTTAATCTGCAATAACACGGGAGTCATTGCCCAGTAAAAGGAACCCATATGGCATCAAAAGAGAAAGCACGTGGAAAGGAAATACCACATCATTCGGGAGATTCAAAAGCGTGGTGATATCATCATCACCAAGGTGGCCTCTGCCGACAACATTGTTGATCCTCTTACCAAACCTCTGACGTAGAAGGTTTTTGACCAACACGTAATGAGTAGGGTTTACGGATTGTTCCTGAATGGTTCTGAGGGCTAGCGGGAGATTGTTAGCCATATGAGCCCGAGGCAAACCATTCTTATGATAAATATTTTTGTAATATATATATGATTTATCAATAAAAGTTATTAATTGTTTCGCTCCCTTTCTGAGATTAAATAAATGAATGCAGTAAAAGGTCCCTCTGTACAATTAGGGTTATATACCATGACCATCTTGATGATCATATAACTGTTGATTCATTAATTGAATCATAGAGGATGGTGCTTGGATGAATATCTAAGGAGTTAGATAGAGGACTCATCAAGCACCGTCAAATGATTATTAAGAGATGATCTCCAGCCTGAGTAGGAGATGGTAATTCTTTCTCATAAAGGTGTCAGATTAGTTAGGTCAAATGGTTGACATAACGAGATCGAGATAACCTAAGTCCTATATTGAATGATGTCACAGTATAGGCACGCATCCTCTGACCAGAGACAGATGTGTTACCATTAGACCTGGCCAATGGGTCGGGGGCCCGCCCACCCAGCCCGCCCAGCCCGTTCATGGGCCGGGCTTGGGCAAGAGATTTCGGGAATGGGCCGGCCCGGCCCGCCCGCACATATAAAAATATATATATTTAAAAATTATATTTTAGATACATTTGATATAATATACTTCAACTTTTTATTTTATATTATCAATATTACATCTTATTTTATAGTTTGCATGCAAAGTAGCACATATTATGATTGCTTGGATTTAGAAAGATTAGACGATGCTTGTGGGCTTGGTCATGGATCTACACAGTCATGGGCTTTGACACTCCAGTTGCGTTATTACAAAAGAGGCAAAAATATATATGCCCGGATTTTGCATTTAATTACTACTCTACTCCTCTAGGTCCATTCAGTACTTACGTTCTATTCCACCGTCAAAATATATATTGGTGAAAATATCGTAGGTTGTGGTTAAAATAAACGAAGTCTGAAGAAGAGTTATGGTTAAACGAAGATCTTAAGATGGAGGTGTGCATCAAAAAAGAAGCAGACACTCATAAAAATTGGAGGCATATTTCGAAGTAACTTGGAAAGCAAAGAAATAACTTATGGGTATATTGTACGAAGGTATAACACGATGTATGAAGATGTTTATTGGATCATAAAGAAACGAGAGGTATTTGATGCAAACATGCATCATGCATATGTTCGTACATATTCGCTTCAAAAATATATGATACAAAGGTGCAGTTGTAAATGAAATCTTTGTTGGAATCATTGTTCTTAACTGTAGCCTGGAACATAGCAAGGGTAGATATAGATAACCTTATAATTATTAGGGACCAATTAAGAGTTTCCTCCCATAGATGACCTTCCTCGTTGGTTCACAAACTATTATTTATCGTTATATATATGGATTGCTCTACCAACTTGGATTTAGAAAGATTAGACGAAGCTAAAAAACTTAATTATCTCCACAAATTTGATTAAAAATTAATAAAAAAAGTACTTCACATTCGGCCCATGGGCCGGCCCGACCCGACCAGGCCCAGACCTGGGCCGGGCTTGGGCCTTGAAGTATGGCCCGTGGACCGGGCCGGGTCGGGCCTTGGACAAGGGGTTTTAAAACCTCAGCCCGGTCGGCCCGGCCCATGGCCTGGCCCGGCCCGGACTTTGGCCAGGTCTAGTTACCATATGTCTGAGTGTTTACATTTGGCAGACTAATAGGTTGATGACCTAATCAAGGTCTATACATCGGTGAGCTGTTGTGCATGTAAGGGCATATGAGTAATGCGATCTCTTAAAGGGATCATATAGGTTCACTTGTGAAACGGAAGACATGACTTATGAAGTATTGGGACCAATCAAATTTCGTGCATGGTCGTCGTGCTTTGGAAGCATGGCAATAATTTGAAGGTATAATATATGCTTTGGGAAAGCATATGATCGACCGATTCCCAATGACCAAGATTGAGAAACTTGGTGATCAAACCCTGAAGATGACAGTGTAAAATTGATCTATATCTTCAGGTTGATCATAGGTCTTCTAGTATGTAGGATGTACATGTGTTAGGAATACCTGAGGGTGATTTGATCATAAAAGATTGTGTAACAATGACGCTTGCATTCCGAGGGAGTGATGAAAAGGTTTGGATTTTAGTGACTCCTCTCTGTAAAGAAGTAATCTGATCTTAGTCCAATTATTGGACATTGATCTGAATGAGATTCAGATGCAATGAGAAGATTAGATTTACGGTCTTAATTTAATCAAGCATCTATGAGAGGTTCGTGAGATCTGGATTTGAGATAAGATCTCAACATCCAATTCACTATATGTGGAACAATACAATCGCACTGTCCTTATCTCCAAGTATTTGCGGAGAAAGCGCATTATTCTTGAAAGGGTTCAAGAATATTTCCATAGTTGAATTATATCTAAGCATTGAGAAATAGATAATTAAATATGATTTAATTATCTTGAATAATGTGGATTTGATTCACATTAACGAATGTGTGTGAATGATGATCCAATATAATTAAATGTGATTTAATTATTATGGATAGGAAGAATGTGGATAGCAATATCCAATTATTCATAATATATTATAAATGAATTGATAATGTATTAAAGAGAGCTTATTATGATTTATATTTGTTAGTTAATTATTAGTGTAAATTGGATTCACATTGTATAATTAATTGAAAATATAAATTATCTTTTATTTTTGGGTTGTGAATGTGATTCACAAATTTCCAATGCTAAGATTGCAATGTTCTCAAAATTAAATATGAATTATTTTTGTAGAATAATCCACAACAAAAGTTGTTGGAATAATAATGGAGATTTTCATGGAGATATGAAATCTCATGAGACTGCATGAGATTGCCTCCACCATGAAAATATGTGGATGGCTACCAAGTCCTATAAGGAATTGGTGGTCATCCCACCTATTTTCTGGGGAGGCACTATCTCCATGCTAATTATCTCCTTATTTGTTTGATTTGATTTAGGATTGAATTGTATTTTATTTATCAAATATATTTGATCTAAATTAAATTATTAATTGTTGGTTTTTACCAACAAAAATCTTGACCATTGGATTAAACACAAATCAATCTTATCCATTGACTTTTGTGTGTCCCATGGATTGTGATCCATGGATCCCAAAACCCTATATAAAGAGAAGAACTCCATGATCTCTAGGGTGACAACAAGATCAAGAAACAATAAGCCTCTCATCTTCTCTTATTCCACACGCCATCTCCTCTCTCCCCTCTATTGGTGGCCGTCCACCATACCCTAGAGGAGGAACGTCTTCATCATTTCACCATCGCGTCGTCGCCTCGACATCTCTCGATTCTCCATCTTCTTTAGAGTGCTTCACTCTCAAAGAAGGTGTTTGATCTCGTGTGACGCGATCAGGAGTTCACCGTGCTTGGATCAACTTCTTGGATTGAGAGGATCACGCGACTCATCCCCGCGCTCGCAAGCATCTTCTTCGAAGATCGGACTTGAGACAGGAGGTATCTTTTCGTAGAGACTCGATCAATCATGCTACAAGAGGTATTTCTATATACTTGATGTGGTTTTAGATGAAACGATCCGAGAATCATTCTTGGTTCATGTGGTTTCATCATGTGAAAATTTTTAAATTCTGCTGCATAGAACAACTATTCTGACTAGTCGTTCTTCATCGTATTCGATACGATGCTTACGCTTCCGTAATGTGCTTGAGGATTATCCCATATCCTTCAATGGATGCTACTACAATTCATATGATGGACATGTTGACCACCACTGTGAGTTCCTAGAGCCGGACATTGATTGAGTCCCCGTTGCCATTACAGCCATATTTTGAGCCAGTACTGCACTTTCTCATCGAAGATTGTTGGATTCTAGATCTGTTAGTATCCCAAGAAATAGAGTAGGAGCCCACATCTCAACTGTCCTTTCAGTCTTTCTAATGTCCATGTCCAATGGTCAGTGTCCTTTATTCATAAGATCTTCTCATAATCAGATATACATTTGGATCCATCTCAGCATAGAGAGCTTGATGACAGACACCATTTTGATTTTACAGACCTAGACAGTCCCATCTTTGAGCCGTGTGTCCTCCTTTTTGATGAAGTCGATACATTTTTGAAGGACCTAATATTTGACAGCATAGATCCTCAGTTCGATTTTAATTATGCTTTCCCCACTGGTGATTTTGCATTACTCCCTGAGGGTTATCTGCGGAGGATGCCACGTACCCTGCATACTTGGTTTCACTTTTTGGGATTGTATCTGACCTGTCAGATCACAAGACCGAGTCTTCTGATGTTTCTGATCATGAGTCTGATTTTTCTCACCTCAACGATCCTCGCGAGGATGAGCCTTTCTTTGCGGTATTCGATGATTTTACGGATTTCTCTACATTACATACATTGGATATCAGCCTTTATAGTGAGTCTCCTGAATATGGCTTTCCATACCTTCTTGAGACGATGATTAACGTGGAGGATTCCCTGACAGTTCCTTCCTTCTCCAAGTTCGACTTCTTCGGCTCTACCCTTTCACTCCTTGAGCTGATAATTTCTTTTGTGCTATCGGAGCTTGATTTCATCTTCCCATATCTTTACCCGGTAGTAGACACCCTCCTAATTGTTTACCTGGGTGTCATCATCTACACTGTTTAGCTCGTTGTTGGTCTCCCACTAAGACTGTGACGACAGCACGGTATTCGCCTCACAGATACCATCATGAACCTAGATACTGTGTTATCCTAGCCTTTACGTCCAGCTAGGGGCGTAAACTCTAGCGTTTGTTGAGAGGTACCTCAACATTATTCATTGTTGTATAGATCTAGTTGTCCATATAGCAAATTATTTTGTCTAACACCCCATTTCCATCTTATGATTATGCTATACCTAGGGTGTACTTTACCCTAAGTATAGGGGATGTCAGACTTGTGATTATTTATTTGATTCTATTACGTCTATTTTGTTGCCTATACTTAGGGTTATTGCACCCTAAGTATAGGAGTGGTAATATCTATACATCCTATCACTCGGTAGTCCCCTTGTGTATAGTCTTCTATACTTAAGATTACTTGATCCTAAGTATAGGGGGAACAATGACTTCTATTCATTATATTCTTTTATTCGTCATTGTAGTATAGTATTCTTATGACTTCCTAATACTAAGCACGAGTTATGTCTTCCTTTGTAGCTCGTTGATCACTATGAGGACATAATTCAAGCTAAGTATAGGGGGTGTCGTATATATTGTATATATAATTTAGCCATAACTCGTATTTTCATATTTTTAATATGGCTAAAATAATATATAAATACTTGTAAAATATTCAATAAAAACCAACTAATAAAAATATGCAGAATTTCCTCAAAATTCTCTGTTTATATATTGATTAATAGTCAGATTAAAATATTTTGAAAAATATTTTGAAAGTAGTTTGAAAATCTATTTGAAAAATCTGTTGAAAACTATTTGAAAAATGTTTAAAAAATATTTTCAACCTTTGTAAAAATAGTTTGGCTTGTAATTTTTTTCTATTTGCAAATGTTTTGAAAATGATTAAAAATTTATTTTGAAAATCTATATATACTGTTTGAAAAAATGTTTGCAAAATTGTTTTCAAATGTTTGTAAATAATTGTAAAATTGTTTGAAAAATTATTTTGGACTATAGTCTTCAAAACTATTTGTAAAACTATTTTCAAATAAGTTTGAGGAATATATTTATCACAAAAATAATAAACTCCAACTGTATGTATATACATGTATAAATTACTCAAGTTGTAAGCTTTTTTACCCGATTCTTGTAAATAATTGACTCACTCATGTGTAAATATGTGTATCTCATCCCTAACCCTTATTAAAAAAATTATATATACTTGTATATATATACTAACTATTTGTTTTTTTGGAAAAAAACTCTTTCTACATATGCATCATTTTTTAAAAATCCATAAAAAGTTCAAAATTAGAAAATTTGTTTCACAAAAAGATTTATTTTCTTTGCATTGTACATATTTATTGCATTTGCATGTGCATTTTTCAAGATAGTATTGACATTTAAACTAAGTTTGGACTAAAATTGAAGAATGGAACTTAGTTGGACCTTAATCCATTTAATTTCAGAGAAACCTTATAAGAACTGGAGTTAAGACTTTTTAGGTCCTAGTGACTTCATTCTTTGAGTCCATAAGACTATGTTCACATGTCATCTTGATAAGTCTAAGTAGAATATTTAAAAAGACATGGATGATTCATTCAGACCGTGGCTTACCTTGGACAAGCACTCTACACGTAGTTCTTCATGGAGGAGGTAGTGAGGGGGCAAAATCTTTTGGCTTAGGGTAGCATACGAGGGTAGTACTTCTATGCGGAACCTCTCGTCCTCGTCTAGGGAGGCAAGCACATCTCAACCTGATTTGGCGATGTTGAGGTCTAAAAACATGATGCTGCAGGGTGGCAATAATGCTTCAAAAGAGGGATAGTCTACCGGCTTAAGAGGAAAAACTCCTTATGTACATGCTGCACCTTGTATATATTTTCAAAAAAAAGTGCAAAATCTCCAAAAGTGGACAAGCCCGATTGAAAAGTAAAATGCATGCCGGAGTGTATATACAAGTGAAAGAAGAAGAAGAAGAAGAAGAAGAAGAATAAGAGCTTCAAAGTCAAATGTTTGTAAGCTTGCAGCGGATGACTTGGCTACATTGGTCATGCATCCAAGGATAGGTAGCTACACTGGTTACCGTCCGTTCTCTTCTCTATCCCCTCTTCTTGAGCTGGTTGTACTTGAACTTAGAAGGGAATATCCCCACTCCTTGAGGAAAGAGTTGCTAGACTGGGGGAATAGAGTTACCTTGTTGAGAGGGGTTGTTTCTTTGCTACTTTTGAGATGAAGAGCTATATTTCACTTACATAGTACAAGTAAAGATTCATAGTCATAAGAATTTGTATATGTAGACTTGTTCTGACCTGATTGTTGAGTTGACCTGAAAAAGAGTCTTGTGGAACTTAGAGGTTGTTAAGTTTTAAATCGATTTTCCATTAAGGTTCCGACATACTAATAGCATACACCAAGGTAACTCATCCTGAATGTGACTTGTCAACTCGTCCATAATCAAAGTAAAAAGAAATGGACTCAGGGTTGAACCTTGATGTAAACCAATGTTGATGTCAAAATAGTCAGTCTTCCCAGTCGGGGTCCTTACACAAGATAAAGCCTTGTCATACATGTCCTTTATGAGGTTAATGTATAGGACAGATACTTGTCTCTTCTCCAAAAACTCTCCACAATATCTCTCGTCAGACAGAATCATAAGCCTTCTCCAAATCAATAAAGATCATATGGAGGTTCTTCCTTTTAGCTATATAAATCTCCATTGTTCTCCACAGGAAATGGATGATTTCAATAGTTGAGCGACCTGGCACGAATCTGAATTGATTTTCTTTTACGTTGGAAGCTTGCCTCAACCTTCTTTCGATCACATGTTCCAGAATTTTCATGGTGTAACTCATTCAGCTTGATACCCTGTAAATAAAAATAAAATAAAAATAAAGGATGTATTTATGAAATAAATGCATACTGACCAGAACCTTGAGAGAAGTCCAAGACTTGACCTGATCGACCATGAATAAAGTAGGGGAGATAGGGTCTTTAATTCAAAAATCTAAAAAATAATTTGTAAATATTTTTCCCTATATATTTGTATAAAAGTTATACTATTTTATTTGAATATAAAATGACCTCAAATTAAATACTTTTCTAAACAAAAGTTGTAAATAAAAATATTCTGTAAATAAGAAAAATAATTGTAAAATAAAAAATGTATAGATTACAATTAATCATACTCACAAAAAAGCCGTAAAGTGACAATTGAACGATCAATTTCAGATCCATACGAACTCAAATTGAATCGAGCTCACTTCCATTGTACTCTAAATTAAATTATCTTTCAAATGACTGTGATTTTATAATTTTTAGAGTTACGATTGAAAAGCTGGTTTTCTCGGGTGGTTTGTGCAGTTTTACCACTTACTTATTGTATATATTTATTCATATTAATGTTTTATACATAATATATATAATTGTAAATGTTATCCTCATTATTAAAAATAAAAAATAGTAAAATAATAATAATAAATTGTTTAAAAATAATTTCCTCATTTGTACATGTGTATATTATACTATATGTATATAATACTTGTATACAACAAATTTCCTTATATAGAAATCATCAAAAAAATTAAATATCTATCATTAATTAATTTAATATCATTACAAAATTTGGATTTAATTATTTAATTAATTAATTAATTAATTAATTTGATTTGAAAACATGCCTCGTATATAAAGATTTGATTTCATGCCTTAAATAACCACCATTAATGTGGCTAATTAATTTTTACAAATTAATTATTTTATTTATTTTATTTAATTCCGAATTTCATTTTTAAATTTATTTATTTATTTCATTCACCACTAAATATATTCCTTAATTGTACATCTTTCTTTTTTTTTCTTCTCTTTTTATTGGGTCTCCTTTCCTTCATTATTCTTTGATCAATCTTTGGTGGAGGAACTCAATCTCCACGAGCTTCTTGTCGCAGAAGGCGCCCAGCCTCCGAGTCGTTCGGTGACAGTGAGTCGACCCTCGTCGAGGCCATCACGACGTATTCAATCCTGAGGTGAGATCCAACTTTATTTTTCAGCATTATTCTAGAGTAACTTTAGATTTTAAATTACAATCCTTTAGTTGTTAAATTTTTAATCGTAGCTAATTCTCCATCCTGATTTAATCCACCTCCAAAGTCGATTTTCCATCTCATATTTTCTCGATCTCACCATTTTCTTATTCTATCCCACGCGATGTTCCAACTCCGACTGCGTACGGTAGCCGAAGACTCGGATTCGATTCTTCCATTTCGTCGGATGTGCACCCACGAACATATTTCTTTGTTTGATTTTTCTTGGGTTGAGCCGTTGTGCTCGTATCGCATCTGTTTGTACAAAAATAAAAAAAATCAAATATACTTCTATTCCTAACATTTCTTTTGCAGGAAAATTACCAAAAATAAAAAAAATATAAAAATATAAAAAATTGTTTGCAGTTTCTGTTTACAGAAAAAATAAAAAAATCTGTTTCTGTTACCAAAAAAATAATCGACGCCTCCGCCATCCTCGCACCTCCTCCGTGAGGCCGAGCCACGCCCGCGAGATCCTCCCAGGCTCCCACCGCAACCGTGCATGGCCATCCGCCCAACAGCTCTGCCTGGCATCCCCGCGCATCCGCACCTCCGCCTAACTAGTCTGCCGCCCGCTGCTCGTCCGTCCTCCTCCCGCTCTCCCGCCAGCCGTGGTCCGCTGCGAGTCGCCTTCATCTCCACAGCCCCGACCACCGCCTGGAAGTCGTGCCCATCTCAACCCCCGTGAGGCCTACGACCCTCCACCGTTGGAAGCCCTCCGTCCCTCCACCGACCTCCTTCTCCAGCCGCCTGGGATCCTTCCTTCATCGCCCGCTCGCCGGAGAAGACATAGCCTGAAACAAACGTCATCCACTGGAGCACCGCGCATCTGTCATCACCCACGCTCGCCATCGTGAGCCCTCGCCAATCACGTCCACACAGGTGCATCCCCACCGCGCCCTCGCGCATCCTCCGTCACTGCTGCCATCCACGAGCTAAATACACCGTGTGGGGAAGTAGAGAGAAAAGAGGGAGGGCGGCGGCCTCTTTCCCTATTTGTGTGAAGAAGAAACGAGAACAGGAAGAGGAAATAACAGGAATAAAATAGTTTGGCAAAATTACTCATTAGCTCCTAGAATTCTTGTAATTTGCAGAAACGCCCCATCCAAAGTTCTAACGTGTTGTGCATGCTCTCCACTGGGTATATTACGAATATTGTCCTACTTTACTTTCCTGTTATCTTTTAATGCAAAAACATTGAATAATTTTAAATAAGTCCTTGTATTCCAGACTTGATTTTGCATGTTTATTTGATGGAAATAAATGTTTTTATAGTTTTGAAAATTCTGGAAAAATCAAGTTAAACTCTTGTTGTGCCTCAGATCGTTATATAAAAATTTCATCGCATTTTGTTTTATTTGATATTTTCAAAAATTCAAAAATAGTGTCATTTTCTCTGTCTGAACTTTGGAAAATTCTAAAAAATCGAATTTTGCTCTAAAAATTTCAAAAAAAAGTAGATTAGGTGGATTTTTCTGTCTTTTATTTCCTATCCAATTTTCATGCATTAATCATTTGTAAAACCTTAAAAATTACGAAAAACTAAAAATATTAGAAAAATCATAGAAAATTTTAGAAAATCCAAAAATAGTGATTTCAGTTCCTTCTGTAGATATTTTTATATATTTTGTATAAAAATTATTTTCAAGATTTTTGGACAATTAAATTAATTTTCAGGTGCAAAATACTCTTGGTTGTGCGTTGTTTACCTTTGTTGCCACTGCTTGCTTTTTATAAAATTACAAAAACATCATAAAAAATGGAAAAAAATACCAAAAATATTTGAAAATCTTTAAAACTCAAAATATATTTTCTGTAATTTTCTGAGTATTTTTTACTATATTGAAAAATACAAAAAAAAGAGTGTGGTGTGTGTATTCCCTTCCTTGTGCATCTTGTGCCTTATTTGAGAATTAAAAAAATAAAAAATCAAAAACTATGGTCGCTATGACTAGCGAAGACCGCTTATACATTCCATTGATTGGTTTTTCTCTTAGGTGGTTTAATACATTTTTCTCATTGACCGAATTGATTGGTTAAAAACAACGACCTGTATTAATTTATTCCATCATAACAGCATCGGCTTTCGTGCCATCACCTATCCAAGACATACAACCCATTTACATCAAAAGAAAAAAAATCCATAGACCATGCAATAATAATGCTCTCATCTAGTATAAAACTATGGTCGTGTTCTACAAACTTAGAAATACAAATAAATTTTACAAAATAACGGATTTATTATATGATTGGATTTGTAAACATCTTGAGCACAATATACATACAGGCTACAGCAAGACGCCTCGATACGACCTTAATTATAATTATACAAAAATCATATAAAATTCTGCATGGGGAATCGGTCGAAACGAATCCTTGCCTTGCGGAAACAAGCACCCCCGGCTATGGTCAAGCGCGCCGCGAGCCCAATTTGCAACCGTCTCTCCTGATCCGGTAGAACCGGCGCGTCCAAATCTCCACGCAGAGTGCTTTTGACTTGGCGCCCAGTCCACCACGGCTATCTTTATCTATAAATTGGATCGCACGGACCAACTAACATAACAATCCCGTAGCCATGTCGCTCCGGTGTGCTGTGCTCCTCGCGGCCTTGCTCTCCATCCTCACCCGGGTCGCACCGGCGAGTTCTCTGCCGCCCCTTCCCGACTGCTCGGGCGTGATTGTCGGCATGATGGAGTGCATCGATTACGTAACGAAAGGGAGCAATACATTGGTGCCGTCAGAAGCGTGCTGCGAGGGCGTGAAGCAAGTTGTGAGTGCGGGCGTGATGTGCCTCTGCCAAGCCCTGGATATGGCGTCGCAGATGAACGTCCCGGTCAATATGACGAGGGCCACCGCGCTCCCGGCCAGCTGCTCCATCCAAGTTCCTGTTATTAATTGCCCCGGTAATTGGATTAGGAATGCAAAATCTTCAGATTCTTACAACCAGCTAGAAATCACTTGTATTAGGATTTCCATAACAAACTAAAAAGATTGTAGCAGCCCCATTAATATCTTATATTAACACAAGTTTCTTATCATTTAGCATGGTTATTTTTATGTTGATGGAATGGGGGTTAACAATTATTGATTGCGGATTTTCTCTTCTATGATTTATGTTTCAGGAAACAATTCTGTACCTCCGAGTCCTCCAGCTCCGACTCCTCCGGCTCCGACTCCTACTCCTCCTACCCCTGTTCCTCCTCCTACCCCGGTTCCTGTTCCGGTTCCGGCTCCTGTCCCGCGTATGTAGTTTAATCCTTTATTTTAGCCAATAAGTTGTTTATTTTTCATGGAAGAGATATTTAGTACAAGTACCATTAAAGATTGTTTAGATGAGTGTTATGTATTAAAGCAACTTTGAATTATTGCAGCACCTCCAGAACCATCTCATCCGGCACCACCTTCTTCCGGCAATGGAACCCTTCCCCCGCCACCGTCTGCGAACAACAACTCGTCGATTCCTCCTTCGCCAGCTCCCGCATTACAACCTCCACCTCCTCCATTAGCTCCAGTCAATTCTAGCGGGTCTCCTTGCTCGCTCCCGGATGATCTGACCCCAACGGCATCGAAGGAAAAATCCGGTGCCTCCGCTTCGACGAGCTCAACTTTGGCGCTTGCTGCAGGAGTATTGGCTGCAGTGTGTGCTGCGTTCTGAGAGATGTTTAGATTAGTTTCAGCTGTAGGATTTCTGTAGGTAGTGAAGATCTGCTTCTCATCTTTTTGCTAGAAGTCGGTTTTTTCAAGATTATTTGTTGAAAATAATGCATAAGTTTCAGGAGGCGAACATTTTTTTCTGAGAGAAATAGTCTATCAAGGTCATTCGACACATTTTTTAAAACTGATTCCACATTTACTCGTAAACGTGTCTTGATTGAAACACCAGTTTATGTGTGCTGAAAGTGAGATTCTGAAACAAAATTATTGACTTAGATTTGGTTTTCTTTGTTTATTATCTGAATTTCGAGGATCTACATCACTCTGTGAAGATCATAGTTGTTCATTTGTGATCGAGCGACCCTGACCATTTGGAGGAAAACATAAATGGATTAGCGACCTATTTGAATATGGGTTGATGGGGCTGCCCCTGGGAGCAGCTAACATGACTGCCCCGCCTTATTTTGGGGCAAATTTTTTATTTTTTTTGAAAAATATCATCATGTATATTCATCCATATATCCCTCCTATATGTCATTCGAATTTCGTCAGAAACAGAGACTCCTACGGCCTCCATCCAGACAGACTCGATTTAAAAAATCCTGCGACCGTTAAAAAAATGACGTCTGGATGGAGGGGAGTCTATGTTTCTGACGAAATTCGAATGACATATAGAAGGGATATAGGGATGAATATACATGGTGATATTTTTCCAAAAAAATAAAAAAAATTGCGAAAAACGGGGTGGGGGCAGCCATGTTGGCTACCCCTAGGGGGCAGCCCCATTTTTCCCTTTGAATATGGGGTTGATGGGGTTGCCCCTGGAGGCAGCCAACATGGCAGCCTCGCCCCATTTTAGGGCAATTTTTTTATTTTTTTAAAATATCGTTATGTATATTCATCATTATATCCCTCCTATATGTCATTCGAATTTTGTCAGAAACAGAGACTCCTACGGCCTCCATCCAGACAGACTCGATTTAAAAAAGTCTGCGACCGTTATAAAAATGACGTCTGGATGGAGGCCGTAGTAGTCTTTATTTCTGACAAAATTCGAATGACATACAGAAGGGATATAAGGATGAATATACATGGTGATATTTTTCCAAAAAAAATAAAAAATTTTTGATATTGCTTCAATAGGATATTGTGCTAGTGAGATTTAAGTCTAAAAGATTGATACTATCGAACTCAATTGCACTACTGGAAATTAGTTTTTATTTGTCTTTACTTTTGTCGATGTTTTGCCATTATCACGTACACATCAGTGGCTGTTCCCTACGGAATCGTTGAGGTCAATAAAAATACTTATCAGCGTCTAATAAATCATCGATGTTGCAGCTAATTGATGATTCATCTGGCATGTATTTATCATCTTTAGTGCAGGTTTTTCAACGGTTAATAAACTGTCAAGGAACATTATCTCATTTATCAGTGTTTGATAACGAGATGGCGATGCACATTAAGCGACGGTAAGCTGACGGACGTTTATCATCTTTAATGTCACTGATGAACAAAATCAGTTCAAGTTGCCAAGGAGGCTACGTGATTCTGGCGACGGGTTGTGTGGTGGTGGTTATAATGGCTGTATGGTGGTGGTGGTGGTGGGCGTGTAATGTTTATGGCGGTGGAGATGGATCCTCTGCTTTAGGCTCTGTTGCAGCAGACTCTGCAGTAGGGGTGTGGGTCGCTCGATCTTGATCGAGCAATTCACATGAATTCACACTGTAGGGGCCCATAAAAATGTGAATACGTGAGAACCGCTCAATCAAAATCGAGCGACCCACTCCCCTGTTGCATCTGCTGCAGTAGATCCTACATTAGAGGATCCTCTCTATATGGCGGTGGCTGTGGATACGGTTGTGTAGTGGTGGTGATGGGTGTGACATCATGATGGATATCTGGTAGATGTGATAGGTATATGGTTATTTGGTTTGGGTTATTTTTTATTTCGGTTGAAAAAATACATCTATCATCCGACCAAATTAGATTGGGTTGAGATGTTTGGGTGAGCAATTTGGGCTGATTGGGTTGGGTGAAAATCAAATTACCCATATGAAAAAGTCTTGTTAATTGCAGGTCAAACTGTGATGGGACCATTGATGTATGAAAAAGGATGCATAATAAACATGTATCAAGCTCGACCGAGTAGAAGAAAGTTAGAGGAATCAAGTTCAACGTGGATGAAAAATGAACCCACTTAAATGGTCTAGTAGTAGAAGCAGTGAGCTCTTACTCCAATGACCAGGGTTCCAACCCTACCCTCCCCTCTTAACTAGTAAAAAAACACCGATAAAGAAGGTTTATATATGTTTAAGTTGATATGGAGTTGTTCAGTTAAGGATAAAGGTTTTCAAAATAATTCGTCACCTGAAGTAGATTGGGATCGAAGTGTACTTGTGTGCTAATAAGATAAGTTCTCAGATGTCTATAGTATGTACTAATCATGTTAAGGTTGTTAGAGAAAAATACATTGTATAATATATAATAACAATTGAAATAATGCTTTGGTGAGACAAGGTTAATTAACGAGTTTATAACTTGGGTAACGTAAGAGAATGGGAGTTGTAAATTATAAATATATGAGAGTTTAGAATTCTTTAATTGTATATTAAGTATATATATATTGGTTGGGCTAGGTGCCTAGGTGAGCTAAAATTTTAAGTCATCCAAAAAAATAATTTGGGCTATTTGGGTGGAATGGGTGGAGGATAACATACCACCAACCCACTCAGTGTGACATTGAAAGAATATGAATTGGGTCTAACTCGACCCAAATCTCAAATGTCCCAGTTCATTTTGACTCCTTTTTCAACGATTTCGTTGGCATATATAGATGAATCCATATAGTGCCCGCCCTTTGGTGGTGGATGTCAATATGATTCTGTGGCGGTGGCTGTAACTCCATCCTGTTTTGAAATGTTCTTAATTGCATATATGCCACTTTGAGTAGCAACAGTCTTAACGATTGTATTCTTGAGTATATTCACTGAGATGATATAATTGAGGATATTTCTGTCTTTCACATGATATACTTATGGCTTTAGGCAACATTTATTCATATTCGCATAATGACATATAGGAAGGGTATATAGATGAATATACACGACGGTATTTTTCGAAAAAATAAAAAAATGGAAGTTATAGGGTCGGATGCATACTCCATATATATATATATATATATATATATATATATATATATATATATATATATATTAGGGAAAAGGGAGTATGCACCAAGGTGCATGTAATTTTACATGCACCGGGGTTTATATCTTTCACATTTTTTTATTTTTTTGAAAAATATCACCATGTATATTCATCCATATATCCCTCCTATATGTCATTCCAATTTCGTCAGAAAGAGAGACTCCTATGCCCTCCATCTAGAACATGTAATTTTAACGGTCTTACAATTGTTGTAATCGACCTATTCTAGATGGAGGGCATATGAGTCTCTGTTTCTGACGAAATTTGAATAGCATAATGGAGGGATATATAGATGAATATGCACGGTGATATTTTTCAAAAAAAGTAGAAAAACGTGGAAGATATAGGCCCCGGTGCATGTAAAATTACATGCACCTGGGTGCATGCTCCCCAACCCCCATATATATATATATATATATATATATATATATATATATATATATATATATATATAGGAGTGATCCTATGAGAGAAAAAAAATGTGAGAGCATGAGAGGGATGATTCTGGACCACATGATTCTGTTTTCTCTCTCATGGGTGAATCATGTGGTCCAGAATCATCCCTCTCATGCTCTCACAACTTTTTGCTCTCATAGGATCACTCCTCTATATATATGTATGTATGTATGTATGTATGTATGTATGTATGTATGTATGTATGTATGTATATCTGTATATGTATGTGTGTGTGTGCGTGTGTGTGCGTGTGCGTGCGTGTGCGTGCGTGCGTGTGCGTGCGTGCGTGTGCGTGCGTGTGCGTGCGTGTGTGTGTCTATACACACACACACACACAGAGGGAAAAGGGAGTATTTTTTTGAAAATTTCTTCTGTGGAATTTCATCACTATATCCCTATATTATGTTATTAAAATTTCATGCGAAACAGAGACCCCTACGGCCTCCATCCAGACAGTCATTTTTTAACGGTAACAGAATTACTAAAAATGACCCCGTTGGATGGAGGCCGTAGGAGTCTATGTTTCACACAAAATTTTAATGACTTAATATAAGGATATATTGATGAAAATTACGGAAGAAAATTTAAAAAAAATAAAAAAGTCGGGCGAAATACGACGGGGTGCCAAGTTAGCTCCCCCCATGGGGGCAGCCCCATTTTACTCTATATATATACATATATACATATATGGGGTTGATGGGGATGCCCCCTAGGGGTAGCCAACATGGCTGCCCCCACCCTATTTTTTGCAATTTTTTTATTTTTTTGAATAAATATCACCATGCATATTCATCCCTATATCTCTTCTATATGTCATTCGAATTTCATCAGAAATAGAGACTCCTACGACCTCCATCCAGACAGGGTCGATTTAAAAAATCCTACGACCGTTAAAAAAATGATGTCTAGATAGAGGCCGTAGGAGTCTCTGTTTCTAACGAAATTCGAATGACATATAGGAGGGATATATTGATGAATATATATGGTGATATTTTTCAAAAAAATAAAAAATTGCGAAAAATGAGGTGGGGGCAGCCTCATTTTTCCCATATATATATATATATATATATATATATATATAGGATGTCTTTCAAATGAGACATGGTCCTTCCATTCATAAGGAAGGCCAGCGATCTCGGCCATCCATAATTGATCTGGTGGTTGTTATTAATAACAGATTAATAATATTTATAAATTAAGCAAAAACCCAATTTGGTCTTTATACATTATCTAAATATAGTATGTAATCAACTCAATTATCTCCTCCATTAATGTCTTCTTAATTGTTTATTCAAATTTGGAAACGGTATGCCCTAACCAAAAAGGGGACGCCCTTTTGTTTTTGCATGGATCTGGTGCGGAGTGGATCAGCGGCGGTCGGCGTTCGCGGTGGATAGGTGGTCGTCCTTCAGCCGTGGCTTGACCTCCGTGCGGACTGGTCTGCGACTGACGAACTCGCCGGTTGTGCGATGAAGGTCTTCTCCTCCACGCGGACGGAGGTCATCCCTCAGGCGGATGTAGATGATGATATGTATGGCGGAAGACTGCTGCGCGCGAGTAGCCATCGGAGGTCGGGGCAAGTGGGAGAAGGCGAGGGGTGCGCCGCCTCCTTGTCTTCCGTCACAAGCAACGGAGGCAACCGCCCCTTGCTGTAGCAACTCGCGGATGGTGTCGGGGTGAAGGGGCTCCGCGAACTCCAAGCGACAGAGCACATCGGTGGCTATGAAGACGACAGTGAAGCTTGGTCGGCGGGTGGAATGAGTTGCTGCTCCAGCGGATGGAGGTCTGCGACGGATACTGCTGTGAAGAAGTGTATATTGTATATTTGACATGTATTGCACATTTTGGATGTGCATTATACATTTTGAATGTGTATTATACATATTTCGGTTATATTTTACTCATCTATTGAGCGTGAATGACTACTGCATTTTTAAAAAGAACCACAAAAATGTTATTCTACAAAGGACCATAGAACCATTACAAATAACCATACATTAATTGCTAATATGAATTGTATTCTACAAAAAACCATACAAAATTTACAAATGGTTGATTAATTTTGACGGAAACACAGTAAATACAAAAAACATACACTCGATACAAAAAGAACCGCAGAATCTACAAACAACACAATAGGATACAAACAATTCCCCACCTAATGTCGTCCAGAACAAACTAGGCATTTTTTAAATTTGGTATTGCGAAAATTACCAAAAATAAAGCTATCTAAATTTAGTATTTCAAAATATTAATTGGCGTGCACATTTAATTCAAAAGTTGATGACCAAAATGCCCTTTTGGGCAACACAATTGAAGGCGCCGTTGGATTTGAATCCGATGGCCCAGATCGTTGGCCTTCCATTGAGATGGAAGGACCACATCTCATATGAAAGGCCCCCTATATATATATATATATATATATATATATATATATATATATATATATATATGGGTAAAATGGGTTGCCCCTAGGGAGTAGCCAACTTGGCTACTCCCACCCCTATTTTTCCCTAATTTTTTTTATTTTTTTGAAAAATAAAAATTTGTATATTCATCATTATATCCCTCTCACATTCTATTAAAATTTGTCAGAAACAGAGACTCCTAAGCCCTCCATCCAGACGTCATTTTTTTAACGGTCGCAGGATTTTTTAAATCGATCATGTTTGGATGGAGGCCGTAGGAGTCTCTGTTTCTGACGAAATTTTAATAGAATGTGAGAGGGATATAGTGATGAATATACAAATTTTTATTTTCCAAAAAAAATAAAAAAATGAGGGAAAAATAGGGGTGGGAGTAGCCAAGTTGGCTACTCCCTGGGAGCAGCCCCATTTACCTTTATATATATATATATATATAGAGAGAGAGAGAGAGAGAGAGGAGTGATCCTATGAGAGCAAGGCTATTTGAGAGCATGAGAGCAATCAACTTGGTCCGTTGGATCATACTTTCCATCAGTGGCTTGGATTAAAAACCTACTTTTTCTACCAATCCCAGACCATCTGCATTCACCATCTTTATTCCCTTCTCTGCAAACGGTTGCACCTTCCTCTCGGGGATGGCATCTTTCCGTCAAAGACATCAATGGCTCCACATCCTCCTCAGGCTCGCTGGATCATCATCGTTACGATTACGTCCATTGCCGTCATCGGCGTTCTCCTCGCACTCCTTGGTCTGCAACACAATGGCACTATCTAGAGTTGCGGACTATATTGAAGGAAGACAAATGACGGTGATGGTTTGTGTATTATTGGCTGCTGGACTTGCGGACTATATTGTTTTGTTTGGCAGTATCTGGAAAGATGTTTGTTATATGCTGCACGAACATCTAGTGATACATGGTGCTGATGATGAAGAAAACGTCTAGAATTGTGCTATTCTGATTTTGTGTTCTACTTTAAATGTTTTGGATAAGGGGTGCTGCAGTGTTTTGTGAAGAAACATTGTAACTGAAGATAGTTGTGAGCCAATGAAATTTGTGTGTGTTTTGTTCTTGTATTCTTGAAATTTATCACAAGAAATATGGTACCTTGATATAAATTCGGAAATAATATCAGTGTATTTATTTTCCAGGAAAAAGCACTCTTTCAAGCGTGTTTGTATTTCTAAATCTCCGCTACAGAATTCGTCTGAAGTTAAAATGTAAAATTATTGATTCCGCTTAAATCACGTAAAGATTATGCATCTATAGTAACATCTGAAGCTAATATGCAACATCACGTCATTCCTTCTATGTGATGGTGCCATTTCTTCCTTGACACGATGGCAGATTATACGCAATGTTAACTATTGTACTCTCACTTGGCATGTGCTCACTTGAACAAATAATATATTATGCAACATCTAAATGAAGAAATTTTGGGATAAAGTTAGAACAAATTTGGTAGATTTGAAGATGCAAGAACTCTATCTAGATTGAACACTTGAGAAGATGAACTAACCCCATGACTTAATCAAGGATCCTACCTATATTGTAGAAATATTTCATTCAAGAAAGTAAATTTAGCGTAATTTTGTTAACATTTGATAACCTGAACATCATACAGTCACTGTGCATATATTGACTCTGAAGAATATCATCCTAACAGTAGATAGTTCTAGATTTATACAAGACCTCAGAACAGAACGCATGTTTGTTGTATTACACATTATCCTTTCATTATGAGCACAATTGCCCATTTCAACTTGCTATATAGAACCTGTATTATTCACACATATTGCTGAGTGACAGTTTTAATTATAATGATAACAATTTTATATATTTTGTAGGAGCACCAGTGATTGATTTGCTATGTCTGTTTCTCCCTTTCTTCTACAATTGTGATGAGGAAGGTTTGTAACAGTTGAGAACACCTGAGACTGAGAGATCATGTGCTTTTCACCAAATCATCTGATTAGAACTGTCATCGTGATATCTAATACCATCATTTTAAGAAGAAGTTTTTTAGTTTTCCTTTGAAATTTAGTTCAAACAAAGTATCCAGATCTGAATCTTTTGTTCCCTCTTTAACGAGGAAAAAATCGAACCTTGTTTTTTTGGAATAGAGGGTACTGCTTAACATATTTATTGCTTTTTTGGAAAGATGAATACTCTTTTGAAAGACGAATACATGTATTGTTTAGTTGTATTATTTTGCTTATGCTTGTCGGTTGTCAGCAAGCTTAATGAATATGTATATCCTCACACACCAAAAAGAAAATATAAACTTGCACAACCCCAATAAAGAGAATCACATCATAAATCTGAGGAAAAATATAGTCCAAGAAACTACTGCGGGCACATCTACTATAAACTTGGATCCTCTGAAAAAAATAACAGTCCAATTCGATCTGATCATTGGCTTTTGAGTTACAGTTTGATTTGAAATACTTTCTTACACTTTATAAACACAGAACAATCAAGAGATGCAAATTTTCACACATTATATCGTATGAAAAGTCACATTATACAAAAGGACAAGGTAAGAAGTATTTATACAAGGAAGAAGGAAAGGAAAAAGGGAAATATGAAACAAGTCGGGGCTGCTTTGACTAAAATAGAGGGGTCGGTGTTGCTGCTTGCAAAGGAGAGAAAAGTGGAAAAGTGGTGTCGCAGGAGAGCGAGGTCGTTGGACAAGAGGAGAAGGCATCATCGCGGTACGATTGGACCATAAGGACAGTCATTGTGTTGCAGACGCAATGAGTGCGAACAGAACGTCGATGACAACAATGGACGTAATCGAAGGGATGGTGATCTAGCGAGCCTGAGGAGGATGTGGAGCCATTGATGTCTTTGACGGAAAGGTGCCATCCCGGAGGAGGAAGGTGCAGCCATTTGCAGAGAAGAGAATAAAGATGGAAATGCAGAGGGACTGGGGTTGGTAGAAAAAGTAGGTTTTAATCCAAGCCATTGATGGAAAGTATGATCCAACGGACCAAGTTGATTGCTCTCATGCTCTCAAATAGCCTTGCTCTCATAGGATCACTCCTCTCTCTCTCTCTCTCTCTCTCTCTCTCTATATATATATATATAGGAGATATTTCCAATGAGGTGCACCTTTCCTGGGTGCATGGAAAGCCCGCCATCTAACCATCCATAGTTGATGAATCCATGATTCATCTCCTTTATTCTTTCATTTTGGCTAAAATCCTTGGTAAAATACATGTAAATAGCCACTAATTCCATGTAATTAACATTCTAACCACAAATATTAATATTATATAATTAACACTTATTTTCACCAAAATAAAAGAATAAAGAGAAAAAGGAAAATAAAAATAAAAAAAGAAGGCTGGATATAAAATATTCAGACTGATCCTAACCCCGAGACCAGGTCAATATTGACCAGGTCGACAAGAGAAATAAGTAGGGGGAGATAAGGATCTTAACCTATAAAAATACAAAGAAAACCAAGACCAAAAAAATAAATTATCCACTCTCCATAATGTAAATATCTCACTTATTTTATTTATCATCAAGACCACTTCAAACTTGAAAACTTCCTTCATCAAAGTTGTAGATAATAATTTAAATAAAAATACAAAATTGAGTTTGCCCAAAAATAATAATCAATGCACAAATTATACACAAAATAAAAAGCCACAATCTAAATTTCACAGACCCATAACTTGCAAATAAAAACTCCAAATCACCCAAACTCACCTTTAATTGTATATAGCATCTCCTAAACTATTTTATAAAATTGGGTGCATAATTTTTGGGGTCCATATGCAAAAGTTAGGTTTTTGGCTCTTCTTGTACATAGTACCTATCTTCCCCAATATTCCATATTTTTATAAATTAATATTTTGTAAAAAAATGTCTATAATACTTGTTTATAATAGATAAAAGAATTAATAATAAAATTTTGTAAAAATAAAAATTACAAAATAAAAATAATAAAAAAATATGTATATATAGGTCTATATCATACATAGGTAGCTCACCTATACTTATACATAAATAAAACAATTCTTTATAATGTAGATATTATTTATAAATTATTAATAACATAAATCCAAAACTAAAAAAATTTTTAATTAAAAAAAAATTAAATAAAATAAAAATAATAAAAAAATTGTATAGACATAGGTAAGATACCTATAGGTCCATACACATACACATATCTATTTAAAAATACAAAATAAACTTATAAAAAGTAAATAAAAATATATTTTTATATTCATAAAAATAATTTATAAAATTATATAATAAATAAAATAAAAATTAATTTAATAAATAATAACTATTATTACTTATTTAATTAACTTAACTAATTATATATTTACTTTATATTTACTTAAATTTTATTGGGCGGTCAACCGGTCAGCGGGTGAACAGTGCCCGCCCAGGCACTGTTCACCGTCTCCTTCATTCAAAACCGCCAGGCCCTGCGAGCTTCGAGCCTTCTCAGCTCCTTCCTTCTTCCTCGCGCCCAAGCTTCTCCTCCGTCCTCTCCTCCGAGCTCCAGCTGTCCAACCGCTCCAACTACCCGATCGTTCGGCTAACGACCCCCCTCCGGCCGTGAACCCGTCCAGATTCATCTGACCTTCTCCCTATAAATACATGTCAACCCCCCCGAGCTCAGATCATCTGCCATTTGCACTTCCTTCCACCAGAGCTCGAGCGAGAGAGAGAGAGAGGCCCGAGGGTGACAGCCTCCCGCGTCCCTGCTCCGCCGAGCGAGAGGGAGTCAGATCGGCGAGATCGCCGTGCCTTAGGCGAAGCCCTGCTGCTCCGCCGATTGCGCGCGCCCAGCCTCCGCGAGCCGCCGACGCGTCGAGGCGAGGATCCAGGAGCTCCTCCGAGCTCCATCTCCCAGGCAATCACATCCATCAGCTATTCCTTCTCCGATCAGCATTTTCTCCAGGTTAGCTTCCTCTCTATCTCCTTCCCTCCGATTCTCCTTTCTCTTCTCAATCCAGTCTCTTCTCCTCTCACTCCCTCTATTCTATAATTTCTCGTTGAAAATCCAATTCAATCGCCACGAATCCCTCCGATCTACGCCTTCATCGACAATCGAATTCCACTTCTCCACCTTCGTTTCCATTTCTGTCCACCTCCGATTGTATCCGACGACCGGAGTCTCAGAGGCTTTCCTTCACCTTCGCTGAGCCTCATTCATCCACTTCCCTTCCCGCTTCTACGATCTATCTGATCGAGGCTTAGAAACCTCGATCCAGAGGTGGTTTCGTAGTTGTGCAGGTTGCAGGCCATCGGCTCCTTCGCCTCCGACAAAACACGCCTACATCCGATCATGAACGTCGCCTCTGGGATCTAAGTCACACCTGAACGACGATCGAACGTTGCTTAGCTCCTGGAGCGTATAGATTGCGTGATTTGCACAGGTCCAGGTTCTCTCGAGGATACCGGAGCAGCTGAGGAACAACCGCCTCCAGATTGTCGATCGGAGTGAATCGATCTAGTTTTTGTCGTCGATCCGGTGCGGAAACTCGAGGCGCAGCTGTTCGAGCCATCAGCAGCGAGGATCGACCGGCGGAGTGCATCAATTTGACGATCGAAACTCAACATCGACCGCCTTCATCCCTGTTCATCGAGAGAGCTTCAGAAGCGTCCGATCTCAGCGTCGATCTCCAGATTAGATCCAGGCCGTTGCTTCGCGCCCAAATAATAACCGTCAGATCGGCGCTATCGAGTGGACCAGCACGTGCCAGGTGTCGACTGCAGAGCTGAAGAGAAGGGCGCGTGCAGGTCACGTGACTCCTGTGAAATTTACACATCGTGCCCTTGCATGTTTCTGAAATTACAATCAGGTCCTCGCCGTTGAAAGTCAGGTGCCGAGCACGTGAGATCTGAGAATTTTGCACGCAGGACCTCACAGGTTTTTAGAATTACAAACAGGTCCTCCCAGGCCAGCAGCTCGTGCTAGGAGTGTGACGACCTGGACATTTTGCAGGGACGCCCTTGCAGGATCTCGATTTTACATTTCAGTCCTTACAGGACAGAAGCACGGGCGAAGCGCGTGATGAACTGAAGTTTTGCACGCTCAACCCTCAACTTTTCTGATATTACAAGCGTGCCCCTGCCGGTGACCTTTTATTACATTTATACCCCTATTCCTTTATATAATACCCTATATACACCCTATATACACATATAAAACCCCATAAAAATTATAAAATACTTTTAAAAATCATATAAAAATTGTAGTTAGTCTATATTACCATATATTACATATTAGACCCAAAATAAAATAAAAATTAAATAATAAAATCAATAAAAAAAATACAAAATACACAAAAAATACATAAAAACTTGTAAAAATCATAACTAACTCAATAAAAATCCCCTAAAAACGTGCAACCTATCGTTTTAAAGGGAATTTCATCTAGTTTCTACAGAAAATAAAATAAAAATAATTTCGCATTAATTTCAGCTTTAAAAATCACAAAAACTACACTGTTTGCAATAAAAATTCCCTTTTTCCCTTTAAAAACAAACCAAAAATTAAAAAAATCTTAATAACCCTTTAAAATTCCATAAAAATAATAAAAACCTTTAAAAGCCTAAAAATTACAAAACTAAAATCAAATAAAAATTTAAATAATTTCTCATAATAATAAAAATCATAAAATAGATAAAAATTACAAAAACAATATAAAATTCATAAAATTCAAATAAAAATTCAGAAAAATTCCTAAAAATACAATAAAAATTAGGGAACACTTATCCTTAGGTTTTCCATTGATTTTCCTAGTTTAAAACAGTTTGCCTCCCTGAGTTCGACACTCCCGTACAAAACCGCTATACACTTTGTTTAGGAGTATAAATAAAATAAAGAAGATTAATTAAGATTAATCTTTTCTGGTAAGCTCACCTGGTCGATACAACGACCAATACTTTTTCTCTGATTTCTTTTGCAGGAATTAAAGAAGTGATCAGGTGGTGTTCATCAATAGTCAATCTGATGGTTATCATTAATGGCTCGTTATCTATATTTTTTAAATGTCGAAAAACCCATTATGGTCATTTTGGTATATTCTATATTTAGAATGCAACAAAATATCTCCTAAATTATCTCACATCTCTCTCTCTCTCATGTCTCTCTCTCGACGACGGCACTCTCTCGACGATGACTCTCTCTCTCTCCTGTCTCTCTCTAGACGACGACATGTGGGAGAAGGCTGCTCCGACGTCCTCCATCGCCTCCCCAACAGATCACGTTCAACTACGTCGCGAAGATCATCGATGACGGTATGTGGGAGGAGGCTGGTCGATTCCACAGGTTCAAATGTCGGAGATCGTGCTGGTGGATGTGAAGGTAAGCGGGGAGGGGAGGAGAAGGTTGAAGGAGTGCGTGAATAAAGGTGTGTGGGCGGAGGAGGACGTGCATGGAGGAAGTGGGTCGTGGAGGAGAAGGGCGGAGGAGGTGCGGGTAGAGAGGATGCTGGAGATGGAGGGTGTGCCCAGGTTTTTACAATATAATGACCTATTTTGCAATCTCGAGTTTTTTTTTACAATCCCAGATCGTATTTTACAATAGCATATCATCTTTTTACAAATTTCGGACTGTTTTTTTATTTATATGCGTGGAGGAGGTGGATCATGGAGGAGACGGTTTAACGAGTGCGTGAATGGAGGTGTGGGGGCGGAGGAGGACGTGCATGGAGGAGATGGGTCGTGGAGGAGAAGGGCGGAGGAGGTGCGGGTAGAGAGGATGCTGGAGATGGAGGCGTGCCCAGGTTTTTACAATATAATGACCTATTTTGCAATCTCGAGTATTTTTTTACAATCCCAGATCGTATTTTACAATATAAATGACCTATTTTGCAATCTTAGACTGTTTTACAATCTTGAGTTTTTTTTACAATCTCAGATCGTATTTTACAATTGCATATCATTTTTTTACTAACTGTGATCTTATTATACAATGCAGGGTGCAAAATTACAATAGGGATTCGAATTTTACAAAGATGCTTGGCATTTGTGAAAAACACACATAATAGGATCTGATGGATTTACAATCTTCATGCAGATTTTACAAAACGTCCATGATCTTTTACAATAGTGTTATCAAAATTACAATTATTATAATATAAATATTACTAATTGTGATTTTATTTTACAATGCAGGATGCAGTTTTACAATATCAAGCGGAATTTTACAAAAAAATCTGCCATTCTACATTGCGCGAAAATGCTACCATGTTGGCGAAAATTCAGTAACTAAAAGGCAACAAAAAATACCAAATCAAACACGCTAAAAATGGAAAAATATAAAGACGAAATAAATTTCAAATTCGAAATTAAATTCAAATTTAAAACGAAAATATATGGACTAAAATACCCTTTTGGATGAAGAACCGCTAGATCGAGATCTAACGGATCTCGTGATGGACTTTCCATACACCCAGGAAAGGTGCACCTCATTGGAAGGGCCCTCTCTCTCTCTCTCTCTATATATATATATAGGATTTCTTTCAAATAGGACGCAGTCCTTCCTAAGCTAAGGAAGCCAGCCCCTTTTTTGTATAAAATAGGATGACTTTAGTAGAATACATATACAGTTTTGTATTATAATGTGCAGTTTTAATGTTTGTATTATAATGCGCAGTTTTGTATGCGCCTTTGTATTTATAACGTGCACCTATAATACAAACTATATACGTATTCTACTAAAGTGCCCTGCTTTATACAAAAAAGGGGCGGCCTTCCTTAGCTCAGGAAGGACTGCATCCTATTTGAAAGGCCCCATATATATATAGGGGAAAATGTGTATGCCCCTAGGGGGAGCTAACTTAGCTCCCCCGCCCCTTTTTGACATAAATTTTTTATTTTTTTTGAAATCTAAAACTGTATAAATTCATTATTAAATCGATATATTATGTCATTCAAATTTCATGTGAAACAGACACTCCTACGACCTCCATCTAAACGGGATCGATTTAAAAAATCATGTTACCGTTAAAAAATGACTGTCTGGATGGAGGCCGTAGGAGTCACTGTTTCGCACGAAATTTTAATAGCATAATATAGGGATATAGTCATAAATATTCATGGAAGAAATTTTCAAAAAAAATTAAAAAAAATAGTGAAAATGGGGTGGGGGAGCCAAGTTAGCTCCCCCTAGGGGGCAACCCCATTTATCCCATATATATATATATATTATATAGAGGAGTGATCCTATGAGAGCAAAAAGTTGTGAGAGCATGAGATGAATGATTCTGGACCACGTGATTCTGTTTTCTCTCTCCTGGTCTTCTCTCTCTTAGGTGAATCATGTGGTACAGAATCACCCCTCCCATGCTCTCACTATTTTTTGCTCTCATAGGATCACTCCTCATATATATATATATATATATATATATATATATATATATGAGGTAAATGGGGCTGCCCCCAGGGAGTAGCCAATTTGGCTACTCCCACCCCTATTTTCCCCTCATTTTTTTATTTTTTTGGAAAATACAAATTTGTATATTCATCATTATATCCCTCTCACATTCTGTTAAAATTTCGTCAGAAACAGAGACTTCTACGGTCTCCATCCAAACATGGTCGATTTAAAAAATCCTGCGACCGTTAAAAAAATGACGTCTGGATGGAGGGCTTAGGAATCTTTGTTTCTGACGAAATTTTAATAAAATGTGAGAGGGATATAATGATGAATATACAAATTTTTATTTTCTAAAATAATAAAAAAATGAGGGGAAAATAGGTGTGGGAGTAGCCAAGTTGGCTACTCCCTGGGGGCAACCCCATTTTACCATATATATATATATATATATATATATATGTGTGTGTGTGTGTGTATATGTATGTATGTAAATATGTATGTATGTATGTATATGCCCCCTAGGGGGAGCTAACTTAGCTCCCCCGCCCCTTTTTCACAATTTTTTATTTTTTGAAATCTAAAACCGTGTAAATTCATTATTAAATCCCTATATTATGTCATTCAAATTTCATGCGAAAAGAGACTTATACAACCTCCATCCAAACGGGGTCGATTTAAAAAATCATGTTACCGTTAAAAATGACTGTCTGGATGGAGGTCGTAGGAGTCTCTGTTTCGCACGAAATTTTAATAGCATAATATAGGGATATAATGATGAATATTCATGGAAGAAATTTTCAAAAAAAATAAAAAATGATGAAAATGGGGCGGGAGGAGCCAAGTTAGCTTCCCCTAGGGGGCAACCCCATTTATGCCCCTAGGGGGAGCTAACTTAGCTCCCCCCGCCCTTTTTTCACAATTTATTTTAAATTTTTTTGAAATCTAAAATCGTGTAAATTCATTATTAAATCCCTATATTATGTCATTCAAATTTCATGCGAAACAGAGACTCCTATGACCTCCATCCAAACGGGGTCGATTTAAAAAATCCTGTTACCGTTAAAAAAATGACTGTCTGGATGGAGGCCGTAGGAGTCTCTGTTTCACGCGAAATTTTAATGACACAATATAGGGATATAGTGATGAATATTCATGGAAGAAATTTTCAAAAAAAATTAAAAACACAGACAAAATGGGGTGGGGGTAGCTAGCTACCCCCTGGGGGCAGCCCCATTTTACCCTATATATATATATATAATAGGGTTAAATGAGGCTACACCCTGGGTGTAGCCAATTGGCTAGTCCCACCCTCATTTTTTTAATTTTTTTGGAAAATAAAAAATATGTATATTCATCAATATATCCCTCTAACATGTCATTCAAATTTCGTCAGAAACAGAGACTCCTATGCCCTCCATCTGAGGGGGTCATTTTCAACAATTCTGAGACCGTTAAAATTTGACAGTCTTGATGGAGGAGATAGAGGTATCGAATTAAGTCGAAATTTGAATGACATCATGGTGACATATTGTGATCTAAATTTCAATAGGTTTCATTTCAAAAAAATAAAAAAAAATATAGAGGAAAAGACGTGGGAACATGTAAGTTAGCTACACACAGGGAGAATACTCCTTTTTCCCATATATATGTATATATATATATATGTATATGTATATGTATGTATATATATATATATAGAAAGAGAGAAGGGAGTGATCCTATGAGAGAAAAAAGTTGTGAGAGCATGAGAGGGATGATTATGGACCACATGATTCACCCAAGAGAGAAAAGGTCATGAGATAGAAAACATAGTAATGTGACCAGAATCATCCCTCTCATGCTCTCATAATTTTTTGCTCACATAGGATCACTCCTCTCTCTCTCTCTCTCTCTCTCTCTCTCTCTCTCTCTCTCTCTCTCTCTCTCTATATATATATATATATATGTGGGGTTAATGGGGCTTCCACCTGGGGAAGCCAACATGGCTTCCCCGCCCCATTTTGGGCAAATTTTTTATTTTTTTAAAAATATTATCATGTATATTTATCCCTATATCCCTCCTATATGTCATTCGAATTTCGTCAGAAACAGAGACTCCTACGACCTCCATCCAGACATGGTCGATTTAAAAAATCCTGCGACCGTTAAAAAAATGACGTCTTGATGGAGGTCGTAGGAGTCTCTGTTTCTGATGAAATTCGAATGACATATAGGAGGGATATATGGATGAATATACATGGTGATATGTTTCTAAAAAAATAAAAAAATTGTGAAAAAAGGGGTGGGGGAAGCCCCATTTTTCCCTATATATAGGGTAAAATGGGGTTGCCCCCCCATGGGGGAGCTAACTTGCCCTCCCCCCCCCCTCGCACCATTTCGTTCGGGTTTTATATTTTTTTTAAATTTTCTTCCATAGATTTTCATCAATATATCACTATATTATGTCATTAAAATTTCGTGCGAAACAGAGACTTTTTTGGCCTCCATCCAACATGGTCGTTTTTAGTAATTCTGTTACCGTTAAAAAATGACTGTTTGGATAAAGGCCGTAGGAGTCTCTATTTCGCACGAAATTTTAATGATATAATGTAAGGATATAGTAATGAAATTCCACAGAAGAAATTTTTTAAAAAAATGAAAAAAACTGGACGAAATGGGACGGGGGCAGCCAAGTTAGCTCCTCCCAGGGGACAACCCCATTTGACCCATATATATATATATATATATATATATATATATATATCTGTGTGTGTGCGTGCGTGCGTGTGTGTGCGTGTGTGCGTGTATGTGTGTGTGAGAGAGAGAGAGAGCAAAAAGTTGTGGGAGCATGAGAGGGATGATTTTGTACCACATGATTCTGTCTCTTGGGTGAATCATGTGGTCCAGAATCATCCCTCTCATGCTCTCACAATTTTTTCTCTCATAGGATTACTTCTATATAAATATAAATATATATATAGAGAGAGAATATTTCTGATGAGGTGCAACTTTCCTGGATGCATGGAAAGCCCGTCATCCTAACCTTCCGCAATCAATTCAATGGTTGGCATTAATAGCTCGTTATTAATATATTTTTAATGTTGAAAAATCCATTATGGTCATTTTAACATATTCTAAATTTAGAATGCAACAAACACTCCACAATTATCTCCTCTCTCTCTTCCTCTCTCTCTCTCTCGCGTCTCTCTTGATCTCCATTGCCGCACGAGGTTCCTCTCCTCCAACTCTCTCTCTCTCTCGATGACGGCATGAGGAGAGGAGGTTGTTGCTCGTCGCTGATAGCGTGCAAGACGGTGGATGCAACGCGCTGCTCTACGGTGGCCGGTGATGGCGTTCTCTAAGGTTATTTTCTTGTATGTAATAAAGGTGGCGTCTTGTAGGGGTGATGGCTACATGGAGTGCGTGAATGGAGGTGTGTGTGCGGAGGAGGACGTACATGGAGGAGGTGGGTTGTGGAGGAGAAGGGCGGAGGAGGTGCGGGTAGAGAGGATGTTGGAGATGGAGGGTGTGCCCAGTTTTTTACAATCAGATATCCTATTTTGCAATCTCGGGTATTTTTTTTTTACAATCTCAGATCGTATTTTACAATCTCATATCATTTTTTACAAATTTTAGGTGGGTCGTGGAGGAGAACGGCGGAGGAGGTGCGGATAGAGAGGATGCTGGAGATGGAGGACGTGCCCAGTTTTTTACAATCAGGGATCCTATTTTACAATCTCGAGTATTTTTTTACAATCTCAGATCGTATTTTACAATCTCATATCATTTTTTACAAATTTCAGACTACTTTTTTACATTTATTTAAATTCTGTGATATGGCAAAAACTATTTACATTTATTTTACAATGCATGATGCAAAATTACAATATAGATCGAACTTTACAAAGATGCTTGGCATTCTGCAGGGCGCGAAAGTACCATACATTTTTGTGAAAAACGCACATAATTGTGTGTGTGGATTTACAATCTTCATACAGATTTTACAAAACGTGCATGATTTTACAATAGTGTTATCAAAATTACAATTATAATAATATAACTATTACTAATTGTGATTTTATTTTACAATGCAAGATACAATTTTTACAATATCAACGGGAATTTTACAAAACGATCTGCTATTCTACATTGTGCGAAATTGCTACCACGTTGGCGAAACTTCATTAACTAAAAGGCAACAAAAAATACCAAATCAGACGCGCTAAAAATGGAAAAATACAAGGAAGAAATAAATTTCGAATTCGAAATTAAATTCAAATTTAAAACAAAAATGTATGGCCTAAAATACCCTTTTGGATGAAGAACCGCTAGATCGAGATCTAACGGATCTCGTGATGGGCTTTCCATGCAACCGGGAAAGGTGCACCTCATTGGAAGGGCCCTATATATATATATATAGGAAATATTTCCAATGAGGTGCACATTTCCTGGATGCATGGAAAGCCACATCAATTTAAGCATTTATTCTATTTATTTTACACATTCTAACTCCATAAATTTAATACTAAATATTAACATAATATGTATATCATGAAAGATTTATGAAAATATTAATATATTTGACATTAAATGTTTGTTGCAATATGGATCATATATTTTACATAACTGTATTATCATCATTATTTTACAATATGTAGTTAAAATTTACAATATTGTTACGTAATTTATAAATTTGGTAGTGACTTTCTGAATTTCAGGAAAGACCCACCTCATTAGAAGGGCTCCCTATATATATATATATATATATATATATATATATATATATATATATATATATATATATAGGGAATATATCCAATAAGGTGCACCTTTCCTGGGTGCATGAAAAGCCCACCATCTCATCCATATAAATTGAATCCAACGGATCTAATTAATGCCTCTTTATCTTTACTTTTTTAATATTGAAAACCCGTTTTAGTCATTTTGTCTCATTCGAAAAATAGAAGGTGACAACCCATATTCTATTTTAGGATTCTTCTTTGTGAGAATCCTTGTTAGGGTTTTCACCTCCCAAATCTATCCACGGTGGCTGTAGCAATGCTCGTCGACGGCCTCCTAATCGACCAACATGGTAATGCTTCTATTTTAGCAATGCGGTCCCGATCATCCTCACTATTTTTTGCGCCATTGCTCCAGATTCGAGCATATTCTTTCTTCGTGTTCCCTCCGTCTGCAATTTGGGTTCCCTGTTTGTTCTTATTTCATTTCATTTTCTTGAGATTTGAGCAAGTGGGTAATGCTTACGTTGGAAATTTTTTGGGTATCTATTCCTGGTTGGGTTCTCGACCTAAATGGTAGAATCTGGATGGCCAATTTCGATGAGTGTGAGATCTAGTTCTGTTTGATTTTGATTTGCTTCCAATACATGCTGAATCGGTCGTCGTATATTTGAGCCGTCAAGCTTGTGATTTGTATGAGTGTAACGTAAGATACGCATGTTATCGTTTTGTTTTTGGATCTCGCCATTACTGGTGAGATCTTCGTGGAGACTCAATATCTCAGGTTTTGTGAACTTGGAACAAATCATTGTATGGGTGATTTCTTGCTCAGTTCGCTTAATTCGCGTAAGATTCAGTTTCTTGCGATGTTCATCTTCAAGTTCGCTCAATTTGCTCAATGTAATGGGGATTCCATAACTTTAATTAAGGAACTATTCTATTTGAAGATTCTAAATATGAGCTAAATCATTACAATCATTTCATATATTACACAAATTGATTATTCGATTTTACAAATACATGCTCGAATTTTATATTTGATAGGCCGATTTCTACAAATCGACTCATTCATTTTTTCTAATCTATTCACTGATTTTATATTCTATATCTACAATCAGAGATCCTTTTTTTACAATCAGATATCCTTTTTTGCAATCTCGAGTAATTTTTTACAATTTCAGATCATATTTTACAATATCATATCATTTTTTTTACAAATTTCAGTCTATTTTTTTTACATTTATTTATATTCCGTGAAATGGCAAAAAATATTTATGAGACTCTGATATATGTTAGAAAGGGGGTTTTTACAATCTCAGACCAGAATTTACAAATACATAGACATTTCCTACATATATGAGACCTTTTTTTACAAAGACATTACCAAATTTACAATTACAACAATAATTGTATTACTAACCGTGATCTTATTTTACAATACAGGATGCAAATTTACAATGTGGATTCGTATTTTACAAAGATGCTTGGCATTCTACAGGGCGCGAAAGTACCGTACATTTTTGTGAAAAACACACATAATTGTGGACGTGGATTTACAATATTCATACAGATTTTACAAAACGTGCATGAACTTTTACAATAGTTTAATCAAAATTACAATTATAATAATATAACTATTACTAATTGTGATTTTATTTTACAATACAGGATACATTTCTACAGTATCAACGGGTATTTTACAAAAAGATCTGCTATTTTGCATTGCGCGAAGATGCTACCACGTTGGCTAAACTTCATTAACTAAAAGGCAACAAAAAATATCAAATCAAATGCACTAAAAATGGAAATATACAAGGACGAAATAAATTTCAAATTCAAAACTAAATTCAAATTTAAAACGAAAATGCAAGGATTAAAATACCCTTTTGGATGGAGAACCACTAGATCGAGATCTAACGGATCTCGTGATGGGCTTTCCATGCACCCAGGAAAGGTGCACCTCATTGGAAGGGCCCCCTATATATATAGATAGATAGATATATACACACACACACACACACACATATATATATATGTATGTATATATATATATGTATATGTATATATATATGTGTGTATATATATATGTGTGTGTGTGTGTGTGTGTGTGTGTGTGTGTGTGTGTGTGTGTGTATACACATATGGAGTGATCCTATGAGAGCAAAAAGTTGTGAGAGCATGGGAGGGATGATTTTAGACCACATGATTCACCCAGGAGAGAGAAAACAAAATCATGTGGTCCAGAATCTTTCCTCTCATGCTCTCGCAATTTTTTCTCTAATAGGATCACTCCTCATATATATATAGGGGTTGATGGGGCTGCCCCCTAGGGGCAGCTAACATGGCTGCCCCGCCCCTTTTTTCGCAATTTTTTTATTTTTTTTTGAAAAATATCGATATGTATATTTGATGAAGCCACATTTCATCATCTTTATTCTATCATTTTGGCATCAAAAACCTTAGCAAATGTGTGTAAATAGCATTAAAACCATCATCTTGGCATTCATGCATGTACATCCAATTAGTGTATAAAATACTGTAATTAAAGTCAAAATTATAAAATAAATAAAAGAAAAGAAAAAGAATAAAATATTGTAAATATTTTATGACCCAAAACCCCGAGACCTAGGCATCTTAATGGATAGGTCGACAAGGAATAAAGTAGGGGGAGATAAGGGCCAGAATACAATAAAATTCCCTTTGTCTTTAATTCATTCTTTATTCATTTTGAGATCCATTTTTGGTTCCACTTTTTATACCTCAAATAAAGAAACTTTATACATGAAAGTTGTAGATAATTAAATAAAGAAAAATACAAAATTGATTTCACTGAAAAATAATGTAGAGATAAAAAGTTATGGTCTGAATAAGATCCAAAACTCCAACTTCCCAGATCCGTATCTTGCAAATAAAAACTCGAAATGTACCAAACTCACTTTAATTGTATATAGCTTAAAATAATCTATTTAATGGAGGTGCTTCGTATTTTTCGAAGTTACGGTTTGAAAGTTGAGTTTTGGACCCTTGTAGTATACTTGTACCAATTAAAATATTCAATTTATTCTTTATTCATTATTGTTGCATTTTTATATTTTTATAATTATGTAAATATTACTTATAATAGTTATGTACATAAAAATCAGAATAAAAACCTAAATAAAATATAAAATAAAATACATGTATATATCATACATAGGTAAAATACCTATATTTATACATGTAGAAAACATACTTATATTTTATTAAATATACAAAACACATCAATAAAATTACATAAAAATATAATTACATGTGTGAAAGTATTTTATAATTTTTTAAAATAATAAACAAAATTAAAGAAATTAAAAACACAAAATAAAAATAAAATAATAAAATATATAGATATTATACCTATAAAGGGGATAATAAGTAACTTGTAAATTTATATCTCATAAAAAATTAAAATTATCATAAAATAATTTATAAAATAATAAATATTTTTATTTAATAACCTAAATAAAATAATGACATTTACTATTTTTAATTAATTTTACAAGTGTTTTCTCGAGGGATTTTCCTGGTTGGTCTACGTGGACCAACCAGGTGGACGTTGACCCGCTGGTCAACTCCTTGGTTCCTGCTCCTGCCAGAACGTCAGACTTCGTTTCTGCCCCGATTCGTGGATTTTTCGAGGCTCGAGCTTTCACTAAATGGCTTCGCACTCTGAAGGACTTTTGTAGCCCTACCTTAGGGCATACTCGTCCAAGGTTTTTTTCGGGCATCGCATCGCTGTGGCGCCCGTTTCTTCCTCGTCTTTCACGCCCACTCGACAACCATTCAAAACTGACCCCCATCCTTCCTCCCACTCTTTGAACCGGTTAGGAGGGCTTCAAACCTTCGGGTGAGCGAGGGTCGAGACTCCTGTGGACTCCCCGGATCCCCGTCGAGGTGCGGCGAGGCTCGCCGACCGCGTTCCACCCATCTCCGGCGGTTGCACCGTCGTGAGGTTATATCTCCTGGTTTTTCTAGCCGGTCGAGGTTGTTTCTATTTTATTTTATTCGCTTCTTAGGTTAGTTGTAGTTATTTGCTCTAATTGCACCTTTTGTTCGCTCGACTGGTGATTCAATCACCACCCCACTACTCCCCTCGCCGGAGCTTGCTTCGGCGAGAACCTATTCGCACCACACACCACCACTCCACCCTCTCGTGCTTTGGGGACTTTTCACTGTGGCTATATGTGCTTCCTTGCAGGTCTCTGAAGCTGAAGGATCCCATCTGGGGTCATTTTTGTTGACGCACGACCTTCCTGGAGCTGCCCTCCTTCATCGACTCCGCGGCAGCGCCCTGGCGGTCTACCCGCCATTTGGACGCAGCCAATCCCTTGAGGCGGTTCCCAGGAAGCTTGTGGAGCCATCGAACATGAATACATGGCTCTGAGCACCGAGATTTTATCGCTCCAAGGTCCCCCGAAGCCTGTTCTTCACGTGTTCTTCCTCCATGCTTCAGAGTCGTCCGATTACGAGCAGCCTCCCAGGAAGTGCAGGAACCATCAGATCTTGCGTAGGCCAGTCGTCGGATCATCAGAGAACCATCTAATCCTGGTCGTGCAATCGAAGGGGTACGGGCCAACGGATCGTGGACACGTGTATTAGTGAAACATCTCCAGTCGTTCGATTGAGCCCGTGCGTGGGTATTTTGTTCTTCTCCCCTCGCACATTTTGTATTTAAACATCAGGATCGAAACTTTCCTCTGCCTTTATTTGTTTTTGTAAAATTTACGTAAAAACCCGGGGAGTTGTGTCGTATCACCGTTTGACCCCTACCAGGTCACGTGCATCTGCGCACGTGACTTGGCGATTTTGCAAAAGAGGTCCCTGGATTTTTGTGTGTTTACTTTTAGTACATAAACTTTCAGCTGCAGTATATAAGTTTTGGCCTTTTTGCAAACTTGCCCAGGACTTTTCGATATTTGCATCCGTGCCCCTGCCAGGCGCGCGTGTAACACACGTGTGTCTGGGAGTTCTTGCAAGGGCACCCATGCGGATTTTGGCATTTTGTGTTTGATCCAGTAAAAGTTTTATGCAGTTATAAACCTTTGTAAAAATTGCGTACAGGTCACCCAACTTTCCGCTATTTACAAATATACCCCTGCCAGGCTGATTACTTTGTGTGCTTGTCTTATTTATTTCACGCATCATTTTAATTCGAAAAATTATCAAAAAAATGCATAGGCTCCAATTAACTTGTAGATTCATGCCATATTTTTACATTGCATTTTTATTGCATTTTCATATTTATTCAAAATCAAAAACATGCATTTTTATACTGTTAGCATTAGAAAATCCATAAAAATTATAAAAACGTTTTGAAAAATTCCAAAAAAAATATATTTTGTGTGTTTTATCATCTATTACTGTCAGTTCAAAAATCACTACAAATTTCAAAAGAAAAACCTTAAAAATTTGAAAACCTCTAAAAATTTCAGGAAAATCTAAATAATCCTAAAAAATTCATAAAAACATAAACTCAGGTTCTTAAGCTTATATATTCTATTGACTTTTATTCAAAATTAATTTGGTAAAATTTTGTGGTTGTTAGATATTTTTCATTCCTATTTTACCTTCAGCCAGTAGCTGAGTCACTGTTTTCCCTTATTTTGCCTTTTAAAAATAACAAAAATATTTAGAAAAACACCCCAAAAATCACAAAAATAGTAGAAAAATATAAAAAATCCAAAAAGATTATATTCCTTAATTTTTGTTCATTTTTACTTATTTTTATAAATATCTCTTTCCCTCTTTTCTTATATTGTATATATATCCTATCATTGAAAAAGAAAATACAAAAATATAAAATATAAAAAGAAAATACAAAATCAGTAAAAAACCAAAATACAAAAATAAAAAAAATAAAATTAAATAAAAAAATTAAAATTAAAAATCCACAAAGACATTTGCATTGCATAGTGTAGACATTGATCACAATCACATCACATTTTGCACTTAGCTTGATCTATCCTGCCTTGCTCCCTGTGTTCGAACTCTCTACGTACTAGCTTATATACATCATTAATGTAGAGTTAAAAATAAATTTTAATTTCACATCTGCTTATCATTGTTTGATTGATTGATTGTGGGTTAATTGTTGATTTCAGTTGGATTTCTGAGTAGGCGACACTTCGACTGAGTTCCCGCTTTGTGTGGAACTTAAGACCGCAGAAATTCCGCTAAAACAAATGGCACCGTTGCTGGAGAACAACAACGCGTAGATCATTCTTTGCTTTGTGATTGTGATTATTTGCCTATTTTTGCCATATTTAGTTGCTCATTCGTTTGATATCATTGTTTGACTTGTCTAACCACTCTCCTTGTTTGGATTTTGTGCGAGGTACGCGGATCGAGGGAGGAGCTCCTCTTTAGAGCACCAGCGCACCCACGTGAGGCGGCGTTGACCTAGCACAAAGGAAGACTTGGAGTGTCCGAAGACAAATTTTGAGCATTTTATTTCATTGCATTTACTTGTGTAATTTGTGTGAGAGAGAGACTCTATTTATTGTAATAATACAGGTACATAGGACTTTGGACTTTCAGGCCCAATTTCCAAGTGTTTGTACACTTGGAGGCTCACCGCGGCTTTTCATCGGTTTTCATCGCCTTTTCTTATTTTATTTTCTGATTTTGTTTTCTTTACTTTGTGTGATTGAGGCCCTAGTTTTAGGATTGCTTGCGATAGACTAGGGCCAAACACCTAATATATTTGCATGTACCTATAGACTCATTTGGACTTAGTCAAATTTAAACAGCCGCGTCATCATCTTCGAGCCTACGTGCCTTGAGTCCACCCCATCAAGCGCTACTCCTGAACTCGATTTGTCGAGAAGAGGAGGGGTGAGTCTAGACCCAACTTTTTGGATTGAGGATCGGTGACCGACTTGTGGTTCTTCACGATAATAGCAATTTCTGAAACTTAGGGCGATTTCATCGGCTTGCATTTGCATATAGTTAGGTTTCAATTCTGCTGAGCATCCTTGCATGTAGAGTGCTGGAGGCAAGGTGAGCATTTACGCTTTAGCATTCATCACTGTTTGTCGCTTGCATTGCTTTTCCGACTCTCCCTCTGATTTTGCCAACCTAGGAGCTTAAAGGAATTAAATCCCCATTAGGATCGTGCATTTTTATTAAAAATCCAAAAAAGTGATAATCAATAAAATTGGGACTGTTAATATTACTTGACCCTAAAAAGCACCAAAAGAAAATTTTGTATTGGGGCGAGTAATCCCCTCATTGTCTTCGCTTTTACTTGTTCGCGCACACACTAAGGATTAGTGCCCAAATCCCATTGAGCCCCTAAGTGTTTGTGCAACTTCTTGACTTCTCACCTAACTCTAAAACAGACAAGATTAAAAGACCGAATTTTCGGTCTCTACCGAGTTGAGTAGGTGAATTGAGTGTTTGTCTTGTGTGAGTTTGCTTGTGATTGTTTGTGTGCATACTCGATCACTCCGCGCATTTGCGCCTTTTTCTCACATCTCTTGACTTGACCGTCGTGCTCTCCCGATCATTTTTCTCTTGTTTCGAGATGTATCGCTGGAGTGATTTTTATCCGGATTTTGCGGATTCCTCGTACCCTCCAACCGGTCCACCTCCCTTTTATCAGGAGGATCATCTTCCTACTTTTCTTGATTTTTGTACATACCCGCCTCAGCCACAGTATCAGACCTCGGACTTCTACCTACCTCCACTTCCACCTGTATATTATCTGCCTCCACTTTCACATCCACCCAAGTCTGACCTGTTGGAGTCACCTCCCTTGATCTCTATGAGTGATATATTGAACCGAATGATAGAGCGTCTTGATTTGATGAATGATGATATGGCTATCTTGAGGAGAAGACAGATTGATGCTCCATTCGTCGCGGATACGGAATTCCTTGTGGGTGATCATGGGAGCTTGCAATCGCCAAAAATACAAAAAATGAGAAAAACTTAAAAACACAAAAAGAGTTCGGGAGACCGTTGGTTGATTCAGACCGTGAGAAGAGTGCCCATCTGCCAAACTTTTTAACCACACATCCACTCACTTCTTGTCCCATCTCCAACCCCGAGGGTGCCTATGTACAGACTGCTCTGGGCACTCCTCATGTACATGCTGATTCCGACTTCCTCCCTTGTATGGTGGAGGTCCAGAAATTCAAAAAAATGCTATCTGAACCCGAAGTGGTGGCCACTATTCATGAGATCATACGTGCCCTACTTCAACAGGCCATGACCCATTTATCGTCTCCTCTTCCCAAGAAGAGAAAGCGGAGGAGCAGATCTGAGCGTCACATTCTGACCATGGCCACTGCCCACGCCATCACACACCGGCCCATTCCTAGAAAGAAGAACATAGCTACTTCTTTCATCACCTGCACCATCTCTGACCATACTTGTGATCACACTCTCCTAGACGGCGGTGCGTCTATTAGCATATTACCCTTCTCGCTGGTACAGTCTCTTCACTTAGGGCCTCACAAGAAAACCAGGATGATCGTTCAGTTTGCTGATGGATCTATTAAGAGGCCGAAGGGTATCCTTGAAAACGCCGTCATTTCTATTCAGGGCACGAGCTACCATCTTGATTTTGTCATGTTGCCCATGGAGACCTCCACAGGGGAGCCATCTCCAATCATCCTAGGACGACCATTCCTCGCCTCTGCGAGGGTCGTTATTGACTATGGATCAGGAGAGGTTCGCTTCCGTCCTGTTGACGAGAGCGAAGTGTTGATCATCACACCTACAGTTGACCAGAAACCTGCATCTGATGCACCTTCACCGATCTTAGCCGACTCCGAGGCCTGTGACCGATCTGATGCTATTAGAGATGTCTGCTTAGCGAAACCTGATGAGACCCGACGAATCCCCCGAAAGGGGAGGAAATCGAAAAGCATAGACCTCGCAGTTCCTCCTCCTGGTGTGTGGCGATGTGTTGATGAAATCCAAAGCATTTACGTGATTGATCCATTTGAGCGGAGGGCAGATACCAAGACTCGACAGGACGGGCCTGATTTGACTACTTCCACTGATAAGTCCGTTCCTGGTCACTCACAAGTAAAGATGATTGAGGTTGGTTATGATGCTGCCCATTATTTTGAGAGACCTCTTGATGAAAAAGATGATCCGGGTGAGACTCTTGAGGACGATCTGAGTTCGTATACTTCCACCGATGATTTCGTTCCTTTTGATTTTGATCTGGACGACCCCTCGCAGGACGACTCCGATTACACTTCTTTCTAGGATGATGAGTTTGTCCCATTCCACTTTGATATCAACGAGACTTCCAAGGCCAGACCTGACCACACTTCTTCCACTTGCCCGTCTGCTCCTTCACACCATAGGACCACTAAGGGCAAACCTAGCCGTACTACTTCCATTGACCAGTTCGTGCCTTTCCGATTTGATTCCACTGAGGGCCTTCACCATGTCGACCCTGATCGGCTTCCGTCCACTATGAACCCCGATGTCGACCTGCACCATACTATATCTATCCCTCAACGATCTCGCAAGAAGGTTAGCTTTCTGCCTTCTTGATCATGTGTATATCCATCTCTGTTGTATATTCTTTTGTGTGTACCTCGGTTATCTCTCCCGTATTGCTCGTCCACCCATCCTCTTGGTTGCCTTGCTTAGGACGTACTTTGTCCTAAGTATAGGGGGTGGACGAGCCGAGTGTTCATTCATCATTCCGTTTCATCACTCCTGTTGTTGCCTATACTTAGGGCTTCTTTTACCCTAAGTATAGGGGGAGTGACGTGTACTTTCTTCCTTATCATTCTTTCAGCTATTGATATCTTTTTATCTTTTCTTCTTTTCTTCTTTTCCTCTTCTATCTTCTTTATCTATCAAAAAGGTGCCGCCTCCTTGTAGACAGTTTTCTATACTTAGGATGTACTTTGTCCTAAGTATAGGGGGTGTGAACCCCGAGTTGATTCTATTCTTTGATCTTCTCCACTGTCTCCTCTTCTTGGCTATACTTAGGGATATCTTACCCTAAGTATAGGGGGAGACAGTGTGAGTACGATATGTTCATTCCCACCCTTGACCCTCCCTGCTTTGTGTACTGTCTGCTATACTTAAGATTATTTGATCCTAAGTATAGGGGGGGGATGGTCGACTTCTTATTCGTTTATTCATCTCTTTTTTATTTATTCGTTAGACTTTTCTATACTTAATACGAGTTATGTCTTCTCTTTTCTCTCCGATCTGTGAGGACATAGCTCAAGCTAAGTATAGGGGGTCGTATATACTGTGTATATACTTTAGCCATAACTCGTACTTTCGTATTTTCTTAATAATATGGCTAATTATTCTTTAAAAACTTTAATAAAAAGATGTATCATTCCTCAAATTCTTTTTGTATTTACTGATTAATAAATCAGGTGAAAATATTTTTTGCAAAATGTTTGAGAAATAGTTTGAAAACCCTTGTGAAAAATCTTTTGAAAACTATTTTGAAAACATTTTGTTACATGTTTTCAACCTTTGTAAAAACATTTTGATTGTAAAATTTATTTTCTTCGTGTAAAATAAAATGTTTGAAAAACGATTTGCAAATGGTTTGAAAAATGGTTGCAAAAATATTTGAAAAATCTATATATACTGTTTGGAAAACCGTTGCAAAATGATTTTCAAATGTGTGTACATGATTGTAAAATGATTATAAAAATTATTTTGGACAATAGTTTTCAACACTCTTTGAAAAACTTGTGTTAAATAAGTTTGAGGAATATTTACATCACACCAAAATTCATGATATGTATATATGTATAAAATTGACCACTTACCCTTGTAAATTCTTAAAATCCACTTCTTGTATATATAAGATGCACTGCTTGTGAAGACAAGTTCGATAATTAACCTTAATCTATCTTCTTCTTTTTCTTTTCTTTCTTTTTCTTTCTCATAGGATCACTCCTCATATATATAAAGGGGTTGATGGGGCTGCCCCCTAGTTGGCTGCCCCGCCTCTTTTTTTCGCAATTTTTTTATTTTTTTTGAAAAATATCGACATGTATAATTGATGAAGCCACATTTCGTCATCTTTATTCTATCATTTTGGCATCAAAAACCTTAGCAAATGCGTGTAAATAGCATTAAAACCATCATCTTAGCATTCATGCATGTACATCCAATTAGTGTATAAAATACTGTAATTAAAGCTAAAATTATAGAATAAATAAAAGAAAAGAAAAAGAATAAAATATTGTAAATATTTTATGACCCAAAACCTCGAGACCTAGGCATCTTGATGGATAGGTCGACAAGGAATAATGTAGGGGGAGATAAGGGCCAGAATACAATAAAATTCCCTTTGTTTTTAATTCATTCTTTATTCATTTTGAGACCCATTTTTTTGTTCCACTTTTTATACCTCAAATAAAGAAACTTTGTACATGAAAGTTGTAGATAATTAAATAAAGAAAAATAAAAATTTGATTTCACTGAAAAATAATGTACAGATAAAAGTTATGGTCTGAATAAGATTCCAAAACTCCAACTTCCCAGACCCGTATCTTGAAAATAAAAACTCGAAATGTACCAAACTCACATTTAATTGTATATAGCTTAAAATAATCTATTTAATGGAGGTAGTTAAATTTTTTTTGGAGTTACGATTTGAAAGTTGAATTTTGGACCCTTGTAGTATACTTGTACCAATTAAAATATTCAATTTATTCTTTATTCATTATTTTTGCATTTTTATAATTTTATAATTATGTAAATATTACTTATAATAATTGTGTACATAAAAATCAGAATAAAAATCTAAATAAAACATAAATAAAATACATGTATACATCATACATAGGTAAAATACCTATATTTATACCTGTAGAAAACATACTTATATTTTATTAAATATACAAAACACATCAATAAAATAACATAAAAATATAATTACATCTATAAAAGAAATTAAAATCACAAAATAAAAATAAAATAATAAAATATATATATATTATACCTATAAAGGGGATAAGAAGTAACTTGTAAATTTATACCACATAAAAATAAATAAAAATTACCATAAAATAATTTTAAAAAAAATAAATATTTTTTATTTAATAACCTAAATAAAATAATGATATTTACTATTTTTAATTAATTTTACAAGTGTTTTCTCCCGGGATTTTCCTGGTTGGTCCACGTGGACCAACCAGGTGGAAGTTGACCCGCTGGTCAACTCCTTGGTCCCTGCTCCTACCAGAACGTCAGACCTAGTTTCTTCCCCGATTCGCGGATTTTTCGAGGCTCGGGCTTTCACCAAATGGCTTCGCACTCTGAAGGACTTTTGTAGCCCTACCATAGGGCATACTCGCCCAAGGTTCTTTTCGGGCATCGCATCGCTGTGGCGCCCGTTTCTTCCTCGTATTTCATGCCCACTGAACCACCATTCAAAACCGACACCCATCCTTCCTCCCACTCTTTGAACCGGTTAGGAGGGCTCCAAACCTTCGGGTTAGCGAGGGGCGAGACTCCTGTGGACTCCTCGGATCCCCGTCGAGGTGCGGCGAGGCTCGCCGACCGCGTTCCACCCATCTCCGACGGTTGTGCCGCCGTGAGGTTATATCTCCTAGTTTTTCTAGCCGGTCAAGGTTGTTTCTATTTTATTTTATTCGCTTCTTCGGTTAGCTGTAGTTATTTGCTCGAATCACACCTTTTATTCGCTCGACTGGTGATTGAATCACCACCCCACTACCCCCCTCGCCGGAGCTTGCTCCAGCGAGAACCTATTCGCACCACACACCACCACTCCACCCTCTCGTGCTCTGGGGACTTTTCACTATGGGTATCTGTGCTTCCTTGCAGGTCTCTGGAAACGAAGGATCCCATCTGCGGTCATTTTTGTTGACGCACGACCTTCCTGGAGCCGCCCTCCTTCATCGACTCCGCGACAGCGCCCTGGCGGTCTACCCGCCATTTGGACGCAGCCAATCCCTTGAGGCGGTTCCCAGGAAGCTTGTGGAGCCATCGGACATGAATACACGGCTCTGAGCATCGAGATTTTGTCTCTCCAAGCTCCCCGAAGCATGTTCTTCGCGTGTTCTTCCTCCGCGCTTCAAAGCCGTCCGATTACGAGCAGCCTCCCAGGAAGTGCAGGCACCATCAGATTTATGTAGAGTTAAAAATAAATTTTAACTTCACATCTGCTTATCATTGTTTGATTAATTAATTATGGGTTAATTGTTGATTTTAGTTGGATTTATGAGTGGTCGACACTTTGACTGAGTTCCCGCTTTGTGTGGAACTTAAGACCGCAAAAATTCCGCTAAATCAATATTCATCCCTATATCCCTTCTATATGTCATTTGAATTTCGTCAGAAACAGAGACTCCTACGGCCTCCATCCAAACAGAGTCGATTTAAAAAATCATGCGACAATTAAAAAAATGGCATATGGATGGAGGTCGTAGGAGTCTCTGTTTCTGACGAAATTCGAATGGCATATAGGAGGGATATAGGGATGAATGTCGATGGTTTTATTTTATCAAAAAAATAAAAAAAATTGCCAAAAAATGGGGCGGGGGCAGCCATGTTGGCTACCCCTAGGGGGCAGCCCCATTTTTCCCATATATATATATAGGATTTAATGGGGCTGCCCCACCCCTCTATTTGGGTGTTATTTTATTTTTTCAAAAAATATCGCCATGTATATTCATCCCTATATCCCTCCTATATACCATTCGAATTTCATCAGAAACAAAGACTCCTACAGCCACCATCGAGACGGTGTCGATTTAAAAAAATTTTTTACCATTAAAAAATGACGGTCTAGATGGATGCCATAGGAGTCTCTGTTTCTAACGAAATTCGAATGGCATGTAGGAGGGATATAGAGATGAATATACATGGCGACATTTTTTGAAAAAAATAAAAAAGCGCCAAAAATGGCGCGGGGGCAACCCCATTTTTTGAAACCTCATTTTTCTTGTCATTTGCAGGACCCGAAGGAGGCTTCTGGGCCTCGAAGATCATCAAGGACAGTGCCCAGGTGCGCCGCCATTCGCAGACATCCTGGGATCATCCAAGGGTCCCCGGAGCCTTTTGAAGGCACCTGGGAGATTCAGCGTTGCTGCAGGAGCATAGAGAGACTGTCAGGGGAGATCCAGGTGCACGGAGGCTCGAGCTTCGGCGAATTTAAACTCGGCAAGCTCGAGTTCTTCGCGCGTTCATCCAGGTCCATCCGTTGTCGTCGGATCGCCCACGATCTTCCAAAGGTGCAGCTGCCGTCGGATTAGCCCTTGCGTCAACCGTTGGATCTTCCAGGGGCGTCTAATATGAACCGTTCGCGTCGAACCATCATCGAGCTCTGTCGCGCTGACACGTGGATTAAGTGAAGAGAGGAGCGTCGTTCGATTGCGGACGGTATAGACCGTTAAGATCGCGACATGTGGCACCGCTGACTCTCCATCAGGCGTCTATTTTGTGTTTTCTCCCCCGCCAAATTCTGTATTTAAAATGTACTATTTAAACTTTCCTTGGTTGCTAATTTATTTTATAGAATTTGCACATTACCCCCGGGTTTTTGTAATAACTTTTCAGTCCCTACCAGGTCACGTGCTCTACGCACGTGATTTGGCAATTTTGCAGGGCTGCCCCTAGCATTTTCATATTTTTCTTTAGTCAAAAACTGTTATATGTAGTTATAAATTTTCAGACATTTTGCTAGTTAGCCCCTGGAGTTTTACAAAATAACATTTTGATCCCTCACAGGCGCTCGTGCTCTAGCATGTGTCTTTGGAAATTTTTTTCCGAGGAAGGGCCTACGGCTTTGTGTATTTAAAATTTGTCCTGAATTATTTTTGTTGCATTATATTTTTCTGGAAAATTTACATTTTGACCCTTGAACTTTCGACTAATTACACAAATGTCCCTACTAGTAATCCATTTTCTTTCTATTTCTAGTAATTATTTCGTGCATCTATAAAATCCTGAAAAACCCCAAAAATTAGTATACCTTCCTGTTTTGTTGCTCTTTCATGCCATGATTTTATTTTGCATTTTTATTGCATTTAATATTTATAAAAATTCTAAAACATGCATTTTCTTCACTGTTTGCATTAAAAATACATAAAAGTAATAAAAAAATTCTTAAAAATTACAAAAAAATTATAGTTTGTATATTTAAGTGTCCTATATATTCAGACCAAAAATATCACTAAAAAATATATAAAAGAAAAATCAAATAAATTATAAAACCCCAAAAATCTTCATAAAAATATTAAAAATCCATAAAAAATCACAAAAATATAATTTATGTTCCCAAATTTTCTTTATTTTATTATCTTAATTTTAGAATTAATTTGGTAAATTTTGACTCTGTTTGATATTATCCATCCTCGTTTTAATTTCAGATTCTTATTTTAGTCATTATTTTAAGTATTTTTACTTTAAAAATACCAAAAAAATAGCAAAAATATAGAACATTAATAAAAAAACATTAGAAAAATATAAAAAGCCTGAAAACACTTATTTCCTGTAATTTGGACATTTTTACCTATTTATATATCTCTCTCATCGCGCTTATATATATATATATATCCTATATAGTCTTATATCCCTCTACTAAAAGAAAAAAATATAAAAATACAAAATATAAAAATAAAATACAAAATCAGTAAATTTAAAATCAAAATATAGAAATATAAAATCTAAAATTAAATAAAAATATAAAATTAAAAATCCACAAAAGTAGCATACTTATAGACAAATTGATCACATTCACTTTTGTGCATTGAATTGCCCCGATCTTCCTACTTCCCTCCTGTGTTCGACACTCTACACATACTTGCACCTATACACATTTTTGTTGTAGAGTTCTAATAAACTTTAACTCCACACATTTACTTTCATTGCTTGATTTATCCGTTGTGGGTTAATTGTTGACTTAACCCAGATATCATGTGGTCGACTCAGCGACTGAGTTCCTGCCTTGTGTGGAACTTAAGATCACTGATTTTTGCATTAATCAGGGGGATGTGCTCTAGTGCCTCCTGTAGAGTCAACTGAATCTGAAATCTATCAATAATCTGCTGGTTGGACTCTGACTGATGTGTCTTTTTTGGATTTTCTTTTTTATTTCCCTTCGCCAAGCGGAGTGCTTGAGGGAAGGGGATGGCTGGACCATCCTCATATGGAGGGGGTAGGAATAGGTTCCTGTGCCTGTAAAGGAATGGAATCCATACCAAGATCATCATGCAACACATATGGACTCGGAGAAGATGAAGAAACCTTTCCTTTATTCATATTTTTAGTTTATTTCTTGTTACCACAATCCTGAGATACAAAAGATGGCAACACAACAGATGGACGCACAACTTAAGTAGAAGTGGTGGCATCAGTACCACCCACGACATCTATCTCCACGGCATCAGCACCGTGCTCTAGCTCAGCATCAAGTAAAATGGTGGCTTCAGTACCACCGTCTGCATCTGGAGTCACGACGACCTCAATACCATCAACTAGATCTCTATCCTTGGTGGCATCAGCACCACCGTCATTAACATCATTAGCGACATTAGCATCGCTATTCTCCTCGTTTGGCGCTCATGATTCCTCGTGTGGTTGTCGCTCAGACGAGGCCCCGTCGGCTGGCATCCTACCGCTCCTAGTTGTCACGAAATCACCATCAAACATACAAGAAGACATGTAATGCAAAGAGTCGCTAGGAGTGGAATCCTCTGTAGATTGTACCTGCTCAGATTTTCTCTTCAAACTATTCAGGTTAGGCTCAATCTGGGCTAGTATGGCGACCTTTCCCTTGATGATATCCCTCATCTCCTACTGGAACTCATCCATTTCTCACCGGAAGGATGCTTGCTATTCGGAGAGCAAGAGGGAGAGGTCGTCAAGAGCTGGGTTCTCGAAGGTAGGCACCGGAGAACCGGAAGTGTTCCCATGCTGGACATGAGGTTGTTGCTGTTGTGAATAGTGAGTGGGAGGCTGGAAGTATGGCTGGTAAGGCTGTTGGTGTTGCCTCCATTATTGTCCCTGATAAGAGGGACAAGGAACCTACTGCTACTACTAGTGGGAGTGATAGGTTGCTGTTGTTGTTGGAAGTTCTGAGTGCCCTGAGTGAGAAGCTACTGCTGGGGTGAGGTGCCTCCGGTGATCCAACGGAATCCGGGGCGATCGCGACGAATCCTGGCATGTTGTGGGTACCGGTCATACCATATCCCATTGACTTCCATCAATGTCTACTGCTCGAAGGGTGGTGGAGGAAAAACTGTCAGTGGCTGATCCGGCTGGTAAACCACCATCTCAGTGTCGTGAGATAGTGGCGGTGATGGGTTGTAATGTAGCTGTTGGACCAGCTATGCTTGTATATAGTGAACCCGGCGGTGTGCGGCAGAGGGTTGGGTAGAGCTGCTACTGTTGGAATCAGCACGTGACTTGGAAGGCTGCTGTGTGGACATATGTGCTTCTTCAATACACAAGATCTGGGTCTTCAGGTCACTCATGGTCTTTGTCAATTGGTTCATATGTACAAGCCCTTGAATCTGCTTCTTCTCAAGGATCTCGATGCGGTCCAACTTCTCGCTAATGATCCCCATGTCGGCTGCGGTGGATTTAGCCTGAGCTGCTGCTACTGACGGAGTGTGGAAATCGGTATCGATATGTGCAATTCTCTGATATGGAACTGTCTGTTGGGGGCCTTTGACTATATGTATACCCTGTCTTGGGACATCACTGTCGAGTTCTCTGCCATCTCCTCATAGATGGCCCATACCTGGTCTTCACCCTTGGAGAAATAAGACCCACCACAAGAGGCATTCACAAGCCCATGCAGCTTCGGTGTCAGCTCACAAAAGAAACTTTGAACAAGGTTTGGCTTTGATATATCGTGATGTGGACATAGGTTAATGAGATCTCTAAATGGATCCCAAGCCTCATGGAATTGTTCATTCGGGATCATAGTGAAATTTATTGATCATAGCTCGTGTTGCGTTGGTTCGATCGAGTGGATAGTACTTGTTCAAGTACTCGGTCTGGAGCTGCTCCCAAGATGTGACATACCTTCCTAGATGCTTCAGCCAATAGGCTGCTCCGTCAACCAATGAGAACGGGAAGGCAATCAACTTTATCGTGTCCCTGTCCACCAGTCTGTCGTGGACAGTGCTACAAATCATCTCGAACTCCTGCAGATGGAGATGAGGCTCCTCGGTGGCCATCCCATGAAACTTGGGCAACAGCTGGATGGCCTGGGGGCGAAGCTCAAAGTTCCCGACAATGGGAGGAAGCTGGATCCATCGGTAAGTGAGAGTTGCACCAGGGTTGTGCAACTGTCTCATGGTCCTCGGTGGTTGGTCCTCTTATTGTTGTTCTCCTCCTGCTCCACCTCCTACTTCAGGTCCTGCTTTGGGTATCTCTCCACCGCCCTTAGATCTATCTCCTCTGTCCTCTCGCATATGCACCAGCTCTCTCATGATGTCACCCATGAAGGTTCCCTGATCTCTGATCTGTCTCTGCATAGTCTTCAGGGAAGCTAACAATGAATTATTGATGGTAGTCTTATCATATACATACGAAGGTTGTCCCTGCTCATCTGGGCATCCCTCACTGCTAGGGCTGGCTATTGAGTCACAACTCGATGAGCCAGGCTCGGGCTCGGCTTAATAAGGGCTTGTGAGCTTGGCTCATTAAGCTATTGAGCCGAGTCCGAGCTAGATTTTTGGGCTCGATAGCTTATCGAGCCGAGTCCGAACCGAGTCCTGCTCAGCTCGATAACTAAATAACGGGCTCGATAAGGAATATATATTCTATTTGTGAAACTACATTGATTTTATTTTTATTTGTATTAGTTTCGTAACATTGTTAATCGTGGATTATGTGTTTATGTTGTTTGTGTTAAACAATGTTGGGTGGACTATGTTGTAGACTTGGATTTTCTACCTTTTATCTATGTTAATCTAGTTTATTGTTAGATATTTAGTATTTTTTCCTTTTTTATTAACAAGTAAAATGTACAATGTATATGATAATATAACTTTTATATACAACTCGGATGGTGGCCTACTGGTAAGGTGGACGATCTTTAAAAAGGAGGTCTCGGGTTCGAGCCCAGGCAAAACACTTTTTCACCAAAAAAACACCTATTTCCTAGGCTCGAGCCCAGACCAAGCTCGATAAGAGGCTCGGGCTCGATAAAGGGCCCTGCTCAAGACTTATCGAGCTCGAGATGGCTCGATAAAGGCTCGAGCCCACCGAGCTCGAGCTCGAGCCGGAGCCAGCTCAGCCGGGCTCGATCGAGCCCAAGCCCGAGCCCGAGCCCAGTCCTAGCTCGATTCGTTAGGCTCGATAGCCTACCCTACTCACTTCTAGCCATGTCTTGGGTCTCTGCAAAGGCAAAGGTACCCACCTCAGGTGCCGTCAAATGTCCAGAAATCTGTGTTGCACTATACTCTAACACCACAGGGCTGATAGAAGAAGAAGGATGATCAAGGGGGAACATGGTGGACGTAAACTCAGGATCGGAGAGTTGGTCTAAACTCCCCGAAGCTGACCTAGATGAATAGGTAGGAGTGCTCGATAGCGGTGCCACCAGATGTGGCCTAAGCGATCTCCTTCCATCATCATGATCTGGAGATAAGGGCGGATGAGATCTGGAATGCAAACAAGATTGGCAATCAAACCCCTAATTCACCTACGCAACTCTGAGCTGATGACCATGAAGGCTCTGTCGTTTATCTTGTCGATTTTATTTAGGTGATCAATAAATCTATCAGAGCGATTAAGCGAGCTGTTGGGAGCCCAACTCTCCTAGACAACTATCCCGATCCCAAATTAGATCTTTCCCAACCATTATAAATTGCGGATCATTTACCGGCTACCTGATCAATTCACTCTGTTAAGGATGTCGCGGTCCGCTTTACCGGTTACCGAAAAGATTTTCACTGGAGAACGACTAACCAAGACCCGTAGTTAACTAGAATTCCGGACATTTCTCTATCCTAGTGTAGGGGTCACTCTCTCGTTGTAGGTAAATCAACAAGTGAGGGGGTTACTCTCCCCCAAGACAAAAATTTTAAGTGAGGTGAGTTTTAAGGTCAAGTTTGCATTAGCAGTCTCAATTTTATTTGGTTTTCTCTTTTTTAGTATTTCTCTGATAAAAACAATGCCTAACGAATTTTTCTATTTCCTTGGTTATTTTGAATCCAATAAAACGGGGGAGGAAGTCGGAAAAGCTGATGCGTGATCAAACACAATGATGCATGCAAAGTTAGAAATGCGTACCTTGCTCCAGCACTCTACATGCACGGTGATCCGCGCATAAATTTAAAGACAAGAAATAAACTACCTATATGATGCACGAGGAAACCGTCCCTAGATGAGCAATTTCTATTAATTGTGAAGCACTATTAGCTATGACTAGGAAGAGAGACCGGAGTCCGGTCTTAGAAGCCGATCGATGTTCACCACAATGGATCCTGCAAGCGCTGTATACGACCTCTCCCGGCACGTGGTCTCTAATCCAAATCAATAGCTTTTTAAATGTATTATTAGCTAAGTCCAATTACGATCTATAGGTGCAGGCAAGATATTAGGTGTGGGGCCTTAGCTAATTACGTCACAATCAACAAAAACTCCTAAGTATAGGGGCTAAATCCGCGTGAATCAAGCAGATAATAAAATCAAGAAAACAACAAAAAACCATGAAAAACCGACGAGGCCCCCAAGGGAACAATCCCTTGGGAAATGGACCTCGTGGAGTGTCGAAGTGTCCAAGTCCAAATTATTACAAATATAGAGTCACTCTCTCACTTCAAACTACAAAAATAATTGTAATAAAATAAATGGATCTAAATCTAAAAAAACTCTCTAAGCATCCTTGGTGCAAAGGAAGCAAGCTGAAACCGGCTTCACGTGGGTACGTAAGTGATACGGCTCCCACTACCCTTGTTAATTCGAGAAAATTGATGTTCAAATTAATTGATGTCGTTCGTTGCAGTCGGATAATGAGAGAAGATCAAAAACCACTTTGAATTAATGTCAAGCTAATTGATGAATGCCCATTCATCACTCTTTATTCTTTTATTTTAGCTACAAAACCTTTGCCAAACACATGTATGTTCATGTAAATATAGATAATTATCAAAAAGCATGCATTGTGTAAAAATGAATAATTAGCATGATTTTGTACATAAATAAAAGAATAAAGAGACAAAAGAAAAAGAGGGAGATATTTAAAATAAATATTGAGCGACCTAATCCCAAGGGAGGGCTCAGCATGGGCCTGACCACATAAAAGCCCAAGTAGAGATAGATAAGGAAGCTAACCCTTATATATATACCTATAAATAGAATAAAAATATTTTCCTCTAAAAATAAAAATAAAAATGAGTTTGTATATATCTGTATATATTTGTAAATACAAAACCAAAATAAAAAGATTAAAAATAAAAATAAAATAAAAACATCCTTCCTTGTGTATATTCACTATGTACATAAGATCATGTATCTATTTATTTATCATTATAAATAAATCAATTAAAACCCCATAAAAATTGTATAGATTCTATACTTCAGAATGTAAATAAATAAAATAAAAGCCATAAAAACAAAAATAAAATAAAAAGAACAAAAATAAAAATCAAAATAAACATTGTGTATATACCATGTACGTACTTGTATATATCTATTTATTTACCCTTGTAAATAAATAATAAAAATAAAATAAAAATACTAAAATATTCCAATTTTATCCTATAAATAAAATATAAAATTGGAATAATTTTTATAAAAATAAATAATTAAAAATTAAAAATAAAAAATACATATGTATATACATGTATATAATAATAATACTTTATAAATACCTAAATTATATTTCAAAAAAAATAAATAAAAATAACAAAACAATAGTTTGAAAATAAATAAACATTTTTCATGTTTAAAGTTTTTCGAAAAAAAGTCATTTACTATTTTTAAATGAATTTCTAAATAATTAAAAAAATTGGAATAATCTGATTGGTCCGCGGGGGAGAGTTGACCGGGTCTGGCGTTTGACCCGACTTCTCCGATTTTTAGCCACTCGATCCGACCGCCAAATCACGAAACCTATGGCTCCATCTCTTCCTGATGCATCCGTTATCCGCGCCCGGCAGAGGTTCTTGGGATCCGCGCTCTAAGCTTCTCGCCCGACTCCCATCTAGCCGGACCCCTAGGGATATATAGTCTGAGCTCTGTCGCTCCTCCACTCATCTTTGGCTCGTGCATTCTCCACCCCAGGACCTTCATTGCTCTCGCCTGAGTAACAACGAGCTGAGGGCATTGTTGCAACGAGGAAGGAGAGTGTAGACCATTGATCCGGCGACTTCGCACCGCCGTGCGTCGCTCAGACGTGGTGCTCGAGCCTCGGACATCGACGGCCCTCGAGGCTAGGACCTAGAGCTCCAACAGCTCAAGCCCAGTTGACCTCGTCCATCAGGTAGACCCAGTTCTTTCTTTCCTTAGCTAATTTTGATTTTCGCCCAAATCGACCCATCGCCGACGACCTTCGATTCCGACCACCCTCGTCCACGTTTCGATCGCGCTTCTCCCACGCACCTTCTGCACCCAGCCATCCAACCCAGTTCGCACAGGAACTGGGATTGGGGCTCCACCGTCGTCGCTTCGCCGGAGCCCCCTCATCTCAACGCACCGATCATCTTCACCACCGCTAACCGCATCGAGGCACTTTGCCCTCGACCCAGGAGACTGTTGCTTTGCTTTGCAGGTCAAGGCGAGTCCATCTGAGGGCTCGACGTTCTGGAGCAGCAGCTCCACCTCCGCTGGTGTCGCCTGAGCTCTTTGGAGCTCCGTTGCACCATCGGAGGTGCTCTTCAGACGCGAGAGGCCCAGGCGTTCCTTCTCCGATCATCAGTAGCCCGCGAGGAGGGTCACCGTACGTGCACCGGGTCGGCGAAGTTCATCGGCCACTTGTTCTTCGTGCATCCTCCCGAGCCGTCCGATCTTCCTCCTGCTCCAGACACGATCTTAGCCGTCCATCTGAGGAGCCCTCCACCGTCTGATCTCTGGGAGGACTGATCTGGACCCTCCATCCACAAGGGTTAGCAACGACGTTCCGCAGCCGTCGATCATACACGTGGCTGTCTCTCCTCCATCAGATCAGAGCAGGAGACCCTTCGTGCGGCCACAACGATTCACAGCCGTCAGATCCTCCACGTAGGGGGTTCTCAGCCGTCTGATCCAAGCGGGGGTCCCTTTGTTGTGCGTCGCGCCCCCTCCACCGTCCGATCCGCTACGTGGTGCGCATCCATCTCTCGGCATATAATAAGGGGCAATTGCTCTTAGGCCCCTTTAGTTTTTGCATTTAATATTTAGTCCTGTAAATACGTTTCTTAGTTGTTTTTATTATGGTCATTTTGCATAAAAGACCTTGTGGTTTGTCTTGCTCGCATTTATATCCTTGTACATGATGGACACGTGCATCGACACGTGAGTTTTGGTGTAATTGCAGTTTTTGTCCTGTGTTTCTAGCGTGTTGCTCTTTATAGTTTAATAAATTGGAATGACACTTATGCCCCTCTGAGTATAACACACGTGTCGCGCGCGTGGTTCTCGGGGCTTTTTACACTTTAGGCCCCATACTTTCCAACCGTGTTATTCAAGGGGCCCTGGAACTTATTTTAATTGTAGATAGGTCCCTGTGCACTGTGCCTTGTTGTTTGATTTTAATAAAATAACAAAACCACTCCAAATTTGATGAAAATTGGATACATGGCTCCTTCCATGGTGTAAAATTTTCTCTAAATTTTGGAGACATTTTTTACTCTTTTTAGTATTTTTAAAAATTCAAAAACACGCATTTTTTTACTGTCCAGTTCTAAAAATCACAAAAAAATATTAAAACAAATTTAAAAATTACAAAAAAAATAAATATTGTTTGTCTTGCTATGCTTGATTTTTTGACCAAGTCTGGTTATCTTTGGATATATAGAAAATATAAAAATGAAAAACTATGAAAAAATTATAAAAATTTTAATATATAATTGAAAAATACAAAAATAATAAATCCAGTGCCTAATTTTTCCTTGTATTTCATACTTTACATGAAAATTAACTTCAGGTTTTATTAGGGCCATTTTGTATTTTAATTTGGCCCTTGAAGCCTGACTGGACATTGTCTTGCATTTTCTGTCTTGTTTCATTTTTATAAAATTCCTAAAAACCAGAAAAACACCAAAAATTAATCACAAGCAGTAAAAAAATATAAAAAACATAAAAACATTTTTGTTTGGTTTTTTTGAGATTATTTGAGTAGTTAAATAATTGTGTGAAGTTGCTTGTTTCCTTGACTTTCTTGTTTTCTTTATTATTTAAAAATCCAAAAAAATATAAAAATATTAAAAATCCACCAAAAATAGCTTTCATTTATTTGTTTTCATTTCTGACTACTTCGTAGGCCGCGAGGCCATCACGTGCTCCTTGAGTTCGACCCTGGTCGCTATACCAGGTTAATCTAATAGCGATACCGCTACCTTGAGTTTTATCATTTTATTTGGCGGTCTGATCTTTTTCTTGTTGAGCACTCGAGCGGCTGAGGTCGCAACGACCTTAGCTCTACCTTTACCTTAGCTGCTCAGTGGTTTTGTGCCTTACCATTAATCAGATGTGATAATTTTTTTTCTTGGTTGGAAGTCCAAGGTCGAACTCAAGGTGGCAGCTGTCTCCTTAGGTAGATGTTTAGCAAAGTTCAAGGGTTGATTTTCAGGGGATGATATTTTTGATCTTTTTAGTATATTTTATGCAAGACACATGCACAATCATGCTAATTTAAATGTTAATTTAGATAAGTGATCAAAATAAGTCCAAAAATGATGAAACTTGACCAGGTCATGAAATATGATGAAATTAAGCTACCCTGATTTTTTTAGAATTTTCTGACACTGGATGAATTAACTATGAATTAAAAATGAATGCAAGGTGATTTTGATTAAATTAATTTTAATAAATACCAAATCACACTATTTTCAGATATCAAAATTATCCTAGATAGATCTAAGTGTAAAGAATTCAGGGAAATTAATCAACCTATTTCTATGTGAAATGGACCTATTAAAATTTAATTAAGGAAATAACTAAATGATGAATTTAGGCCTCGAGATGCGTGAAAATGAAGTGAAATTTTTATGCAAAGTAAAGCTTCTTATCCTAGATCTACTATGATTTTTGGGGAATTTTTGGAGTCACAGAGAAAGCACTATCAATTAACAAGCATAAATGGACAAAATATAGCAAAATTGAACCAATTAATTGATAGAAAAATCCACTGATATTACAAAAATATGCCAAGCATCACATAATGAAGAGGACAATGTAGGCTACACAATGCAATTTTACAAATTTAAAAATGATGCTAAATGAATGTCTAAATATGCATGCAAAGACAGGAATATAAATCCAATACAGAAAAAGAAATATGAGCTGAAATAGAGAACATGGACTTACATGCAATTATTGGAAACTTGAATTTTTTTAAAAAACTTGCAAAGGGGTGCAAGTGTCCCCTTTGCAAATACCCAATCTTGTCTTATTATCCGATAGCCTTCCTCTGTTTCTTGGTTTGAAACAGGGAGCTTGGTGGAGCTTCACGGTGGGGAGTTGGCGGCGGCGAGCGGAGGTGGCGCGGAGGAGATGGCGGCCGACCGTGGGCGGAACTCGGGGGGAGGCGCGCATACGCGCCTGGGCGACGCGGGATGGCGCACGGAGGTGTGTGGGCCGCGGGGACGACGCGGGTCGTGCTTGAGCGGATGACGCTTGGCGGCCCCGCGGGGCTGGTTGCGGGCGGTTGGCCGCGCAGCGAGGAGGGAGGCGGGGGGACGGACCATGCGAGGTGTCCGATTGGTGAAGCTCGCCCACGGGGTACGGCCAAGGGGGACTGACGTGGAGAGGGGCCGCCGCGCATGAGGAGGGCGCAGGTGGTTGATGGAGGATGCTTGGCTGCATGGCGGGTGTTGTTGACGGAGGACGCTTCGCTGCGTGGTGGGTGTTGTTGATGGAGCCTCGATGGATATATCTGCAATGAAGAAGAAAGCTCGAGCCAAGCTCGGCTATGGTGGAAGTGCGGTGGAAGAAGAAAGGAGAGGGAGAAAGGATGTGGGGAAACAGGGGAGATTCCCCTGTTCGTCTTTGATTAGTTTAGGGTGGCGCAAATGATGGATTAATTGGTTGAAGAAAACTCCTCAAAAAATCAAATAAAAATCACCATTAGCATGTGGCGAAAGGGATGAATATATACAAAGAAGGCATCGGTCCCCCCTATACTTAGGCTCTGGTCAGCCTAAGTATAGGAAAGGAGTGATGATGAATACACATTCATCACTCTTTATTCTTATATTTTAGCTACAAAAACCTTTGCAAATACATGTATATTCATGTAAATACAAATAATTACTAAAAGCATGCATTGTATAAAGTTTAATAATTAGCATGTTTTTGTGCAAAAATAAAAGAATAAAGAGACAAAAGAAAAAGAGGGAAATATTTAGAATAAATATTGAGCATCCTAATCCCAAGGGAGGGCTCAACATGGGCCTGACCGCATAAAAGCCAAAGTAGAGAGAGATAGGGGCTCATGTGTGTAAATATCCCTGTAAATACAATAAATATATTTTCCTCTAAAAATAGAATAAAAGTGGCTTGTACATATTTGTATATATTTATAAATACAAAATCAAAATAAAAAAATTGAAAAATCAAAAAGAAAACAAAAACACTCTACCTTGTGCATATTCATCATGTATATATCCCCCTATTTATATTTATTTCACCCTATAAATAAATAAATTAAGTTCCACAAAATTTTGTACATATTCTATCCTTTATGTTGTAAATAAACAAAATAAAAACCATAAAAACAAAAAAAATAAAAATAAAAAGAAATTAAAAACCAAAAATAACTTTGTAAATATACAATGTATATACATAAATATATATATCTATTTATTTAACCATTGTTTATAAATAATAAAAATAAAATAAAAATACCCTTTTATTCCTAATTTTATGATATAAATAAATAAAATATAAAATGGGAATCAAAATGTACAAAAATAACTAATTAAAAATCAAAAATAAAAAACCTATATTGTACATATACCTATATATAGCTCTATAATGTAAATACCCTACTTTTATTTCAAAAAAATAATTAAAATCACAAAAAATTAGAAAAAATTAAAACAAATATTTTTTATGTTTTAAGTTTTTATTAAATCGGCCATTTGCTATTTTTAAATGAATTTACAAATGTTTTCCACGTGGCCAATCCCCATTGGTCCACGGGGGATGTTGACCGCCCAGTCAACTCCCCCCTGTGGACCACTTCCCTTGGGTCGTGACGCCCGACCCGACTTCCCCGATTTATCGTGTCACGACCCGACCTCCAGACACCCAAACCCAGGGTCCTAATTACACCCCAATCATCCGGGAACCTTGCCCGACATCGTGCCTAGGGGTCCGTGCTCTATCGAGCCGGACCTGATCCTTTCTTCCCGGACCTTCCACCATATAAAAGCCGACCTCCGCCACCCATTTCCCCATCTTTGGCTCCCCACCTTGCCTTCCCAGGACCTCCACTGCCATCCTCGAGGTGACAGCTCGCCGCTGGTTGTGTTGCAGAGAAGAGAGGGTGCCCGGACCTCAGATCTGGCGAGCTTGCGCCGCCGTGCTCCGCCCGAAGGAGGAGCTCGAGCCTCGGGCCTCGACGACCCGTGAGGCAAGGACCCAGAGCTCCTAGAGCTCACGCCCAGTCGATTCGTCCACCAGTAGCCTTAGTTCTTTCCCCTTTTCTTTGATTTTCATTTTGCCCCAAATCGCACAGTCGCCTTCAACCATCGATTCCGTCCACCTCCGCATTCGATTCGATCACCGGACCATCCTATCACGTTCGCCTTCTCCCCACGCACGTTCTTCGCCCCTCCATTCAACCCAGCTCGCACAGGAGATGGGGTTTCGAGTTCCACCGCTGACACCTCGCCGGAGCTCGACCGCCCCGCCGCACCGATCATCTCCACCACCGCTAACGGGGTCGAGGCATTTTTCCCTCGACCCGCGAGTTTGTTGCACACCTTTGCAGGTCCCAAGAAGCCCATCTGAGGTCTTCGACATCCAGGTGCATGAGCTCGACCTCCGCCGGACTCGCCTGAGCTCCCCAGAGCTCCGTCGAGCCATCGGAGGACACCAGTAGACGCGGAAGGCCTCCATGCTCCTTCTCCGATCATCCGAGGCCTTCGAGGAGGAGTCCAGCGCCTGCACGAGCCCGGCGAAGTTCGCCGGAGCCCAGTTCGTCCTCCATCCTTCCCTGTCGTCCGATGCACCTCCAGCTCCAGTTCTGATCTCCACCGTCCATTTGAGGAGCAGCCACCACCGTCGATCCTTGGAGGGTTGATCGGGATCGTTCAATCAGCGAGGGCGTCCCACGTCGCTTCCCAGCCGACCGATCCTCCACGTGGCGAGACCCCAGACGTTCGATCAGGACGAGGACCCCAGCGTTGAGCGCCACCCTTTCCCAGCCGTCGATCAGCACACGTGGCGCCCATCTGACAGTCTACTTAATAAAGGGTAAATATTCCCTTAGGCCCTTAGTTTCTGAGTAGTTTAGTTTTAGTCCTGTAAATATTTTTAGTACTTTATTTGCATTAGGTAAATTGCACTTTGGACCCTGTCATTTCTTGCATTTACATGTATGCCCCTGTGTGTAGTGTATCACGTGCGTTGACACGTGTTTATTTGGGTTATTTGCATGTCTAGTCTTATATTTCTAGGGTGTTCCTGAATGCATGAAAATTTTTAGAAAATTGCAGATATGCCCCTGTGAATGATTTTTATGCGCATGTGCGTTTATTAGTGGGTTATTTACATCGAAGCCCCTGGACTTTTAATACTTGTTATTAATAAGTCCAGGAACTTTGTTTCTTTGTAATTAGGTCCCTGAGTGCCCAAGTCACGCGCCTCGTGCGTGTTTTCTTGGAATTTTTGCACCAGACCCCCTGGAACTTCTACTATTTGCGTACAGGTCCTTGTGCACTATACCTTGGTTTTGATTTTTAATAAAATATCAAACTAACTCCAAATTCAATGAAAGTTGGGTACATGGCTCCTGCCATGTTGTAAAATTTTCCAGAATTTTTGGGGACATTTTTTATTTTATTTACTATTTTTAAAAAACTCAAAAACATGCATTTTCTTTACTATCTGACTTCAAAATTAACAAAAAAATATTAAAATACCCCTAAAAAATTATAAAACAAATTAGCTAGTGTGTATTTTTTCTTGTTTGATTTTCTGACCAATTTTGGTCATTTTTCGTTATATAAAACGCATAAAAATTGGAAAGCACCTAAAAATCTATAAAAATTCTAATAATTAATTTACAAATCCAAAAACAATAATTTCAGTGCCTAAATTTTCCTTAGACTTTCTAGTTTTTAGGAAAATTACCTTTAGACCTTGATAGGGCTTTTATCTATTTTATATTGTCCCTCCAAGTCTGACTGGACAGCACCTTCATTCTTCTGTCTTGTTTGATTTTTAGAAAATTAAATAAAAATCATAAAAATACCAAAAATTACCCAAAAACGGTAAAAAACATAAAATACATAAAACATTTTTATTTGAATTTTTGAGTGATTTAGGGTGCTTTAATAATTTGTTGTAGTTACTTGTTTATTGATTTCTTTATTTTTCTCATTAATCAAAAATCCAAAAGAATTATAAAAATTAAAAATCCACCAAAAACACTTGTCTTTTATTTTTCTTCTTCTTTAGACTACTTCGTAGGCTGCAAGGCCATCACGTGCTCCCTGAGTCCGATCCTGGTCTCTATACCAGGCTAATCTAATAGCCAGGACCGCTATAGTGTTGATTTGATTTTCATTTGATTTTGGTGGTCTGAACCTTATTTTCTTGATCGACCGACTGACTTCCGAGATCCAGGTCGCAACAACCCTTGATCTATTTTCTTTTACCCGTGTCTTGGTAATTTTTCGGTCATCAGAATGGCGTCGTTGCCAGGGAGCACGACTTGGTAGTCGTTTTTCTTTCGCGGTTTTCTTTTTCGTGGTTTTCTGTATAGATTTGTGTCTATATTTTTCTGACATTGTTTATAAAATAATCTGGTCTGTGACACTTGTCTTATTTCTTGCGATGGCCCAAGGACCGAGGAGGCGACTTTCAAGGAGCCGGCGCAACCTCGGGATTCGGAGGCGGCTCCCTTCTACACGGAGCCGCAGGAGAGAGCGAGAGAGTAGCTGAGTGAGAGAGGAATAGTTTAGGTTTATTTTAGCACATTTGATTATTGTAATAATACAGGTACACTCAGCAGAGACTTGGACTTTTGGGGTCTGTTTCACCGAGCACCGGTGTGCTCGGGGGACCCTTAGGTTTTTCGTGGCTTTTCTTCGCGGTTATTGTTTTTTGCTGCCTTTTACGGTTTTACGCGGTTTTTCTCGAGCCCTAGCTTTAGGACTTTCTATTTGACTGTGTCATAATTAGTAGGATCCACACACAATAGATTGTCTGCTCCTATAGATCGTTAATTGGACCTATTAATAAAAAGTTAATAAAAATAGCTGATAAACCACCTTCGAGCCTACGCTCCGCGAGCCTGCCCCGTCAAGCGCTACTCCTGAACTCGACCTGTCGAGAAGAGGAGGGGTGGGTCTAGACCGGACTCTCTGGATCGAAGGCTGGTAACCAGCTAGACGGTTCTTTCAAGTAGAAGTTGCCTGCTTAGGACTCAGCTTTTCCCGCTGCACCATATAGGTAGTTTACTTTTCTGTCTTTACATTATGCGCGGATCATATTGCATGTAGAGTGCTGGAGACAGGTACGCATTTCTATCTTTGCATGCATCATTGATTTTTCGCGCATCGGCTTTTTTGTCTTCTCCCCCTGTTTTGGACTTAATAACCAGGAGAACCAAAAAATTCGTTAGGGGTTTTTGCTTGTATTGAAAAAGATCTAAAAAGAAAAACCATAAAATTGGGACTGCTAAAAACTATTGATCACTAAAATACACTTGACTGAAAAACTTATCTTAGGGAGAGCAACCCCCTCATTGCTTGGTTTGATTGTGCGAGAGAGTGACCTGAACACTAGGTAGAGCCCTCCGGTACTATTCTCGACTGATTACCGACTCTTCTATGCGGGACAGTCGGTTGGGAGAGTATTGGGTATCCCAACAGGTCACGTAATCGCTCTGATATCTTGATTGTTCACCAAAATAAAATTGACAAGATAAATTGACCGAGCCTTTACGGTCTTCAGCTCGCATTGCGTTGGTGAACTTGGGGTTTGCTTGTGATCATAGTTTTTCCAGATCTCATCCGCCTTACTCGCCAGATCACGATGATGGGCAGGAGGTCTCTTAGGCAGCCTCTGCTTGCACCGCTTTTTAGCACTCCGGTCCATTCATCTAGGTCGGTTCGTGGGAGCTCAGACCCTCTCTTCGAACCCGAGTATGACTCCGCCCTGTTCCCCCTCGACCACCCTTCTTCTTCTGATACCGAGATACCATTGCCAGAGGAGAAACAGACAGATCATTTATCGACATCTGAGTTCGGTTGTTTTGATTTTTCAGAGACCATGGCCGGAGCTAGTGATGATCGTACCTGAGGTCCGCAGGAGGAGAATTTTGTTTTGGACCAGGGTTCGATCAACTCCACCCTGATCGCCTCCCTCGAGTCAGTGCAGTAGCAGTTGAGGGATCAGGGAGCTTTCATGATAGAGATGAGACGAGAGCTTGAGCAGTTGAGAGCCGACCGTGAGAACCGTGGAGGAGGACCCGACGATGCGGCAGCTGCCGCGGCAGCTGCCGCAGCAGCAGCCGCAGCAGCAGCAGGACCACCGAGATCGATGCGGGAGAACCACAATCCCGGATCGACTCTGACGCACCGTTGGGTGGTGATACCAGCGATCATGGGGGACTTCAAGTTCCCCCCGAACACTTTGCAGCTTCTACCCCGGTTCCATGGGTTGGCCACTGAGGAGCCTCATCTCCATCTTCAGGAGTTTGAGATGATTTGCGGTATTGTCCACGATCGTCAGGTGGACCAGGATACCATCAGGATGATTTCCTTCCCCTTCTCTTTGGCAGGCAGAGCAGCCACCTGGCTAAAACATCTAGGGAAGTTCGTCTACACTTGGGAGCAGCTCTGTGCCGAGTACTTGCACAAGTACTATCCACTCGGGCGGACCAATGCCGCGAGAGCCCTGATCAGCAACTTCTCCATGCTCCCCAACGAGCAGTTCCATGAGGCATGGGAGAGGTTCAGAGAGCTGACTGATAGATGCCCGCACCACGACATTTCCAAGCTGAACCTCGTGTAGAGCTTTTTCAGCGGGCTGACACCAGAGCTTCAGGGCTTGGTGAACGCTTCATGTGGCGGGTCTTACTTCGCCAAGGATCAGGACCAGGTCTGGGCCATCTACGAGGAGATGGCCGAGAACTACATTGTGATGTCCCAGACCCGGTTGTACACTCAGGGCAGACCCCAGCAGCCAGGACTCGTGCAGTACCAGAGGATAGCACGGGTCGATGCCGGTCCTTCCAGTTCGTCCGCAGTAGCAGCAGCACAGGCAGAGTCATCAGCTGCGGACATGGGCATCATTAGCGAGAAGTTGGATTGGATGGAGCTGATTGAGAAGAAGCAGTGCCAAGGTATCACTCAGATGGAGCAGATGGCACAGACTCTGAGTGACATGAAGACCCAGCTCTTGTGTCTCCAGGAGGCACACACGGCTTCCCAGCCCCGTCTTCAGTCGCGAGGCGATCACGGCAGCAGCAGCAGCTCGTCCTAGCACTCCAGCTCACACCAGCAGCCTAGACAGGTTTACCTTGTACAAGCGGAGCCATACCAGTAGTCGCAGCCCATCTACCAGTCACCACCATCTCCAGACTTGCAGATGGTGGCATACCAGCCGGATCAGCCTCTGGCAGTACTTCCGCCAGCCCAGTACGATGCAGAGCCGTTGATGGATGTCAACGGGATTTGGTATGACCACCCTCAGCCCGGTATCCGACGAGACCATCCCGGATTCCGATGGGGGACCGAGGTACCCAGCTCCAGCAGCAGCCGTCAGGACAGGGTGGCCAGTACAGTCATCAGAGAGAGCACCAACTACAGTAGCAGCCCCCAATGTACCCATCACAGCAGCAACAACAGTCGTCCTATGGTCCTCGTCCCTATCAGCAGGGACAGTCGTGGAGGCGTGAGCAGCCTCACCAGCAGCAGCAGCAGCAGCATCACCCATACCCCTCTCAGCCACAGCAACAAATCCAGCAGCCTCACTACCAGATAGGCTACCCGTCGGGCTCCCATGAGAGCCCCGTCTTGGATGATATAGCCCGCATTCTCACAGATCAGCAGGCTACTTTTCGACGAGAGATGGACGAGTTCCACCAGGAGATGCGGGATATTGTGAGAGGGAAGGCCGCTATCCCTGCCCAGATCGAGCCGAACCCCAACAGCCTCAAGCGAAAATCTGAGCAGGTAGCTTGTACTGAGTATACCACTCCTAGTGATGCATTTGGTGATATGACTGGATATCTGTTTGATACTGATTTTGTCACACTTAGGAGCGGTAGGATGCCAGCAGGCGGCGCCTCGTCTGAGCCACATCATAAGGATCCACCCAGAAACGCCCGACGAGGAGGAGGAGAGCGGTACTGAGGCCGCTAGAGATGACGACGTTGGTACTGATGCCACCAAGGATGCTGACTCCACCGACGGTGCTGAGGTCGACGTTTCACTAGTTCGAGGAGGTGGTACTGAGGCCACCCATTTTGTCGAGCCAGAGCGCGGTACCGAGGCCGCGAGTCTTCCAGCCGATCCAACCGATGGTGGTACCGAGGCCACCCATGTCCATTTAGAGAGATCTGTTGGTTTTCCTACTTCTGATGTATCTCGGAACTCTGTTGTGAATAAAGGAAAAGGTTTATGTTCTTCTGGTCCCACTGTGGTGCGTGATGTATGTGCGGATCCAGCCGTCGAGCCGTCTAGCCTTTTCCTAGTCCTTCATCTGAGAAGGACCCAGTGATCCCCTTCCCTAGAGCCTTCAGATGGGGAAGGGGAAGAAAGCAGAAAATCCCAAAAAGAGAGATCAAGAAGAGTTCAGCCAGCAGATGATAGATCGTTTTCACATACAGCTGACTCTTCAGGAGGCTTTGCAGCACATCCCCTTCTTCAGCGTTCGTTGAGAGACAGGACCACAGTCAGGAGGAAGAGGAGGAACCACCATTCAGAGATTCATGTGCTCACGAAAGCCACGTGTTTTGCGATCCAGAACCGTCTGCCGGCCAAGAGGCCAGATTCAGGAGCCCCATATGTCAGATGTCACATTAGAGAGCAGAGGTTCGACCGTACTCTATTAGATAGCGGATCGTCAATCAACCTCCTTCCGGCAGCCCTTCTCGACCGCTTCGAGTTGGGCACTCTTAGACAGAGCAGGACAGTCCTTCAGTTTGCTGATAGATCTGTCAAGAGGCTGAAGGGGGTTGTTGCGAGACGTTGTCGTCACGATTCAGGGCTTGCAATTCCCCGTGGACTTTGTAGTGTTGGACATGGATATCCCTGAGTCGGTGACCGATACCCCCATCATTCTAGGTTGCCCATTCTTGGCCACAGCCAAGGCAGTGACCGACCATGATAGCGGGAAGGTATACTTTCGTGTCGAGGGTGAAAGTGTACAAATAGAGACGGTCGAGGACAGCAGAGCCAGAGAGAGCATGCTCAGAGACGACTTCAGACACAGAGCAGCTGACAGATGCAGGGCTAGACATCCACCAGGACTGTGACTTTGTGATCACAGACGATGAGGCAGTTTGGGCAGACCCAGCAGCACAGGCCATCCTCTCATTTTCAGACACCGCTGATGCAGAGACGATAGCAGAGGAGAGCTTGGAGAGCACATTCCTGGTCCAGGATACTTCCGAGGCAGCAGAGCAGGTTCTCGACCGCGACACGGAATTTTGTGATGATGGTGGTACTGATGCCACCTTAGATGATGCAGATCCCTCGGAGTCAGAGTCTGAGTGGGGCACACTGTGAGGATTACATGCCAGACCTGATTTCCACTGAGCCTACAAATAGAGAGGAGGTAGATGCCGAGCAGAGAAGAGACAGTTCAGTTGAGCAGCCTTCTCCAGATCCAGTTTGTGAGAGAGAGAGTTCTCATTCTCCCGGGCATATTTGGCCGCATACACTCGGATTCTTCAGAAGCCAGATTTGCCAGCACCAGTTTGTCCAGAGCTGAAGCCGCTTCCTTCGTCGTTGAAGTATAGATTCCTTGCGGGTGAGCTTGGGATGTACCCAGTAATTATCTCTGCCGATTTGACTGGAGAGCAAGAATCCCGTTTGATAGGGGTTCTTGAAAAGAACCGCAAGGCGATAGGATGGAGCGTAGTAGATCTCCATGGGATCAGTCCGGCTATGTGCTCTCACCACATCTATCTCGAAGATGAGGCAAAGCCGTCGCGTGAGTTCCAGCAGCGGCTGAACCCGAATCTGAGATAGGTTGTCATGAAAGAAATTTCGAAGTGGTGGCGCGCCCGATTTTATCTATCACATCTCCGACTCCAAGTGGGTCAACCCTTTGCATGTGGTGCCCAAGAAGACGGGCATCACTACAGTGGTTACGGAGTCCGGAGAGGAGAATTGCTACACGAGTACCTACTTCTTGGCGGGTCTGTGTTGACTATCAGAGACTCAACCAGGCCACCAAGAAGGGATCATTTCCCCTGCCCTTTATTGATCAGATCATTGAGAGATTGGCACGGAAGAGCCATTATTGTTTTCTGGATGGGTACTCGGGCTACAAACAGATAGCCATCGCTCCCGAGGACCAGGACAAGACTACCTTTACCTGTCCCTTCGCCACATACGCCTTTCGACGCATGCCATTTGGGCTATGCAATGCCCCTACGATGTTTCAGAGATGCATGCTGTCGATCTTTTCGGACATGGTAGGGGATTGCTTGGAGGTCTTCATGGATGATTTCTCGGTTTATGGCGACGGATTTGACTCCTGTCTTGACTGCCTAGACCGAGTACTTCAGCAATGTATTGAGGTTCGCTTGGTTCTGTCTTGGGAGAAGAGTCACTTCATGGTGACTCAAGGGACGGTGCTTGGCCACATCATCTCCAACAGGGGCATGGAGGTGGATCCGGCCAAGGTCGATGTCATTAGCAAACTCACACCACCGTTCAACTTGCGGCAGTTGCGGTCTTTTCTGGGGCACGTTGGTTTCTATCGGTGATTCATTCGTGATTTCAGTAGAGTTGCCCAACCGTTGACTGATCTGCTGACGAAAGACACCGAGTTTCTTGTAGATGAAAAGTGTCTTTCGTCCTTTGAGACTCTCAAGCAGAGTGTTATAGAGGCTTCTGTTCTCCAACCGCCTGATTGGTCTCTCCCATTCGAGATCATGACGAATGCCTCCGATTTTGCCGTAGGGGCCGTGCTGGGACAGAGGAGGGATGGAGTCCCATTTGCCATCCACTACGCTAGCCACACATTGGATTCTGCGCAGCGGAATTATACAGTCACAGAGAAGGAGATGCTAGCCGTAGTGTTCGCCCTAGATAAGTTCAGATCTTACATCATTGGATCTAGAGTGACCTTGTATACTGATCATACCGCCATTCGATACCTCATGGCAAAGAAGGATGCCAAGGCCAGACTGGCTAGATGGATCCTTCTACTCCAGGAGTTCGACATTGAGATCAAGGATAAGCCTGGAGTCAAGAATGTGGTGGTGGATCATCTCTCCCGTTTAGAGCAGCCTGAGGAGTCCGAGCATATAGATCCCATTGGTGAGACCTTCCCAGATGAGGCGATCCTTGCTATCGCCTCTCTCCCGTGGTACGCCGATATTGTGAACTTTCTCGTTGCTGGGAAAGTCCCACAAGATTGGCCCAGACAGAGGCTTGAGACCTTCCTTGCGAAGGCCAAGTCCTACCACTGGGAGGATCCCATCCTTTACCACGAAGGAGGGGATAGCGTTTGGCATCAGTGCATTCCTCAGGAGGAGCACCATAGCGTCCTCACTTACTGCCACAAGCTTGAGGCAGGAGGACATCATTCTGGGAGGAGAACGGCACAGAAAGTGCTCCAATCCGGCTTGTGGTGGCCTACCCTCTTCAAGGACTCTGACGAGTTCGTGAAGAGGTGTACTGACTGTCAGAGGATGGGCACTTGTGGACAGTGTGATATGATGTCGATGCAGCCCATTCACTTCTGTGAGGTTTTTGACGCATGGGGCATCGATTTCATGGGTCCATTCCCTAAGAGTCAGGGATTTGAGTACATTCTGTTGGCCGTAGATTATGTTAGTCGTTGGGTTGAGGCTATCCCCGCCCGAGCCGCTGATGCCAGGATAGTTTGCAGATTTTTGAGGAAGCACATTGATATTCTCAAAATTAGATGTGGTTATATCAACTCACAAGGCGAGTCAATAGTCGGTGTTTGACCACACAAATCCCGGAATTAATCAACAATTAACCCACACTAAGATCAATAAGTTAGAAATAATGTGGAGTCAAAATTTATTTTTAACTCTACATAAAAGATGTATAGATGCAAGTACGTAGAGAGTTCGAACACAGGGAGCAAGCAGGGCAGTTCAAACAAGTGTGTAAGCACAAGTATGTGTGTGTGATAAAATGTCTACACTAAGCAAGCAAATAAATTTTTGTGGGTTTTTAATTTTTTTTTAATTTTAATTTTTAATTTTGTATTTTGATTTTTACTTTTCTGATTTTTGTATTTTATATTTTGTATTTTTTTGTTTCTTTTTCAATATTGGAATTTACAAACAATATAATACAAGACAAGATAAAATATTTATAAAGAAGTGTAGAAATATCCAAAATTCAGAAATGAAATCTTTTGGTATTTTGTGGTTTTCTACTGTTTTGGGGATTTTTGGGGATTTTTCAAGGTGTTTTTGATAGTTTTAAATACTAAAAACGAGGGAAAACAGTGGAAAAAGTGCTGGCTGTAAGTAAAATGTGATTTAAAAATAGCAACCAGTACTCAAAATTTTTCACACTAATTTTCAAATAAAGCTACTGAAATATACAACAAACAGGAGCTGAGTTTGTATTTTTTGGATTTTCTCTGATTTTATAGATTTTTTTGAAGTTTGTGAGTGTTTTTTTTTTACTTTTAGTGTTTTTTCTTTTGAAATTTTTTAGTGGTTTTGGACTGACACTAAAATAGGATAAAATAGACCTTAGGTGAATTTTTGGGAATTTTTGGAGGTGTTTTGATATTTTTTGGTATTTTCTAAGGTAGACAGTACACAAAAAGGTTGTTTTTGATTTTTAATAAATAAGAAAATAAAACAAAATCAAAAACTAAATATGTGGCGTCAAAGTACACATGTCCAGGAGCATAAACCTATTTTTGTGGGATTTTTTGGAGTTAGAATGATAAGTCAATTAATTACAGCAAACATCCAAACATTAAACAGGCCTGGCAGGGGTATATGTGCAATATCTAAAACATCCAGGGGCATACATGCAATTTTCCACAAAAATATACACTGAATATTCAATTTTTAGCACCACAATGCAATTACAATAGCCGCCTGGGCTTCTCTGAAATTTTCCCACCAGGGCGCGTGACTTGCACGCGCCTGGGAAGGACCAAAATGCAATATAACAAAAGGCCTA
>JAZKJV010006483.1:0-109570 GCA_037367405.1 Ottelia alismoides
TGAATGGCAGCGCCAGTGGTGGACATGTGCAGCATGCAAGCAAAGCCCCACTCTAATGGACGCTGCTGGCTATGATTACCAACCCCTCAGGTGCTTACCGCAGCCATCAAATTCGCTGCGAACGGCTGCATCGGCCTGAATACGAGCCCGCTGCCCAACTGGAATGGGGAAGCCGCGTCGCCCGTGTTCACCACTGTCATCGTCTACAGGGTCACGAGCCCGGTAGGGTGCTGCGCAGCCTCTGATGTGGACACTCAGGCAATCAAAGCTTTGAGTACCGATTCGTCGACTGTATGCAGTGTGCAGCATAGTATTTTTTCACTTCTGGTCGAGGTAAAGCATTACGTGCATGCACGCCGGGCATGGGTGAGCTATGGGCGCGCGCGGACGCCACCAGCAGAGGTGCAAGCGGGCAGGTGCGTTTGTTTTGATGCGCTGCGTTCCCTTCCAATGCGAGGGAGGGTACACGGTTGGGCATGTGGCGGCCGGAACAAGCGATGGCCGTTGTAACCAGCCCAGCTAGCATTGTTGGCTACGGTAACCCAGGAGGTCCTGAACTTACCAGGGCTAGGATCATTCGTCCGGCACAAGTGGTGCGGCTGAGAGCGGCGAAGGGATCCCCGGGCTCTGCTCTGCCACAACCTCCGTGTGTGCACATCGGACGCTGCTGCCACTCATTCATGCCGTTGCTGCTGGTCGCGCCAAAGCCGTCCTGCTGTGGTTGTTAACTGGCTGCAGCGGCTGCTCCCCATGCTTTGGGTGTTATGGCCTTCTAGGCAGAGATGGTATCCGGATAGCTAGAGCAGATCAGGACAGGACCTGGCCAGGTCTGGACCTGGTGGTGTTTCGTAATCATGGTTCCTACAGCGAGTGGGGGGGGGCCTGAAAGCACGCTCCGGGTGATACTCATTGCATGGCTTCTTTTTGTTCAACGACAATCATGGTTCCCTAAACAATCGCTTCTAGAGGCGATTGTTTAGGATTATTCCTTGCTGCGTTCTTCCCGACCCCTCCCCAGGTTTCGGGATCGCCGGACATCTTCAGCCTGAACCGAATGTGGAACAACACCGATAAAACAGCTCAGGCTGCGTATAGCAGGTAAGCCAGCCGTTTCGGCAAGGGCAACTGCCCATAATCACTCAGGGTGAACCCGCCACCAATAGCATTGGCCCCCGCCGCATACTGGTTGACCTCGAATTGGGCTCCGCTCTAGATGGTGCAGGTAGTGTTTACATTGTTCGTGACGAAAAAAACGACACATCGGCGCCTGTGTGCGGGTTGCACACCAAATTGGAGCTGTACTGGTTTTTGGTGCACGATGTTGGCAACGAACAATAACTGCTGTCCTGTAGGCTTTCGTCCCGATGTATCCCACCCAGTGTGTTTTTGTGCGGATTCGACTTGAGGGATATAGAAAACAAGCAAGTTGGGCCGCCAGCGGGTGGGATATCATAATGTGATGTGCCTCGGTGGTGGGTAAGCGGTCTCGGCAGGAAACTGCCTTCCGCGCGGTTTGGCCGCGCACGGTGCGCCTTGGAGCGGCGTTTCACTGATGGCCCGCGGGAGGCCCCGGGGTGGGATATGATACGAATCACACGCCGGCCGTATCCCACAGGGTTTGATAATGATGTGAATCCCGTCAGCGGAGCCAAAACCTACCGCATCCGCATCACTCACTATCCGCCATGCTTTACGCCGAGGCCGTGATGTGAAAACATGCCACCACAAATGCAACGGCCTATAATCAGCGCCGGAAGTATAAGGTGATGCGGGTCTCAAAGTGCGACTGCCGTGGGCCCCATCAGGGGTGGGTATGGCCATATCGAGTAGGTGCATGTATCACCATGCGTGTGCAGGCGGCGTCTGATGAGTTCGGATACCCTCGGCGTCCCAGTTCCTGCGGTCTTCAGACACGCCTGCCGTCAACGAGTGGGTCATGGAGGTGAGCGGGAGGGCAGGCATGCAACGCAACGTGCGATGTCGTTTTGCTTTAGACTATGCAATGCGCGGTTCATGAATACCAAGGAAACGTTTGCGTGCGCCCTTTCCGGGTCTATCATCTCAGTTCAGACGCGTGAACCTTGGGTTTTACCTCACAATACAGTCTTTAACTAGCATAAGTGGTTGTGGCTCTGCAGACCTTCGACACGCCTTGTCGTGCAGGTGATTGTGCGCACCGGAGCGTCGACTGGCGCTTACTACCGCAGCGCTAACGCCGGCGGCAACGCCCGTACGCTCAGGCTGCTCACCGAGTGGACCGGCCAACCCAAACGTGTCTGTCGCCGGCATCAACATGGTCCTGGGTGCGGACTATCGAGGCAAAGAACTGTTGAACCAGCCGAACTACTTCCAGGTAAGTGTATGCGCTTTCATTACGCTGATGCTCGCACGCACGGCTGGCCGCAACCAACGATGCACCGTAGTACAACACGACCATCGGCCGGCTGGGACAATGAACGATTCCGTATGCCAACTAAGCTGGCCGGCCGGAGGCCGGATGCCAGGCCTCTACGGATGCTATACCCCTCCCCCATCCTCACGCCCAAGGGCCAAATTGCGCCCGGATCTTGGGGTCTGGTGGTGGACCGAGAAGCCAGAACCATCGAATCCATCAAAACGCCAAAGTGACAGGTTTTACTCACAGCCCGACGGGAGAGAGCATGGACCCGGGCATAATTGATAAGTTTGGAAGATCATAATTGACAACACTATGAGGCGGGCGCGCCCGGGAATACGCCGCAACGAAAGCGGCATGACGAGCAGGCGGGTCGAGCATGCCGAAGAACTAAACATGGCGGCGCGCCGCCGTGACCTAGTAGCCACCGACGGCGGCGCTATCACGTGATGAGAGCACTATAGGAAACGGGTGGCGGGAACAAGGCTGTTGATGTTTGTGAGATTTTGCGAGAAGTACCGCGCAAGGGCCCTGCTGCTCTGCTGCATGAGGGCTTGGCCTGGGCAGTAAAATGCCTCTTGAAGCTTGCAACGAGTCGGCCCCTTCGTCAGCAGTCGTTGTTACCTACACGCTGCAATCAGCAGCTCGCTTTGGCGGCCGTCTACCCATCGACGCACCGCAGGGCAGCATCGCCGTAGTGCTGGTGTACAACAGGGCGCTCATCGCGTCCCAGCTCAACAACCTATTTGCAGTCTACGCGCCACGCTTTGGCTGGAACGGTAGGTTGCTGGGATCAGTGGTCACCGGGCATACGTCGTACACACGCAACAGTGAGACGGCTGCTGTATGTGGAGGGGCGAGGGAATGGCAGGGAAAAACCAGCGGGGCAGGGGTGAGGGGGTTGGACAGCCCGCAGCCCGCTTCCTGCCACCACTGCTCTGTGTGTATGTGGCGGAGGCGCGGTTGTTAAAACGCCGCCTTTCATCTGGCTCCACCATTGCGCTCGGCTGGCTGTTTGTTGCCGTGATACGAAATGGTGACAAGTGCACCAGGCGAGATTGATCTACTGTACTCATGATGATGATGATGATGATGATGATGATGATGATGATGATGATGATGATGATGATGATGATGATGATGATGATGATGATGATGATGATGATGATGATGATGATGATGATGATGATGATGATGATGATGATGATGATGATGATGATGATGATGATGATGATGATGATGATGATGATGATGATGATGATGATGATGATGATGATGATGATGATGATGATGATGATGATGATGATGATGATGATGATGATGATGATGATGAGATGATGATGATGATGATGATGATGATGATGATGATGATGATGATGATGATGATGATGATGATGATGATGATGATGATGATGATGATGATGATGATGATGATGATGATGATGATGATGATGATGATGATGATGATGATGATGATGATGATGATGATGATGATGTTCTCAACCCAGCATTGCTTTCCTCAAGCAAGTGTACGTACCGAATACAATTCAGGTGCAACCCAAGTCACAGATGTCTGTGCGTGCATTTGCTGTGCGTGCAGCCGACGTGCCGCCGTTGCCACAAGGCCTCGTGCCCGAGAGCGCTCATTTTGACCCAGCTGCTTGCATCGATGGCAGCTGCATAACCGCATCAGGCGGCCGCGTTACGTCGTGGCGAGACGTCAAGGCAAGGTCGCTTGATAGGCTGTGCATGTGCCCGCAGCACCAAGCATGCTCGGCATCCGTGGTTATGTTGCAAGCTGCTACCCGATCCACCACGCACGCATAGCCTAAAACGCATTAGCGAAATCACATGCGCGTACGAGGCATATGTGGACGTGCGTGACATCCACTCTAGCCGCCCTTGGTCGTCAACAGGTGGTGCACCCATGTATGCACAGTAGCGGACGCACGTGGTAAGTTCTCCCTCACGCATACTTGGATCGGCACGATCCAGGTCCTGATGCTGCCAGTCCGCCAGTGACATGTCGTGCAGGCAATCAACAGCACAACATAGCATAGTATCCGTGGTGCATCAGACTGCTGTTCAATCACAAAGCACACCCACCACCCCGTTGGTTGAAGCAAACGTAGTTGCGTTGGGGTGGGTCATGTCTTGCATGCAAAGCAAAAACGGCAATCAAGGGCCTGTATGGCTAATTGCAGCCTCGGCATGCATGTCCCCTCTGTACGATATCCTCGGCTGTTTGGCGCATGCGACTGCCCATGACGCTGGCTGCTGACGCCAACGTCTCTACCTACCTACCTACAAGGGCTCGTGCTCGCCAAATCCCTACGCCCAATCTATTGGGCTTCCTGGTGCGGAATTGTTATGCACTGCACGCGATCCTTTGACGGTGTACGCGTGTGTGCAGGGCGGCCAAGAGCTGACGATGTCCGGAAACTGCACGCTGGACATAACCGCAGCAGGTTGGAGGCAGGGCGTGTCGCGGTCCTTTGTTAAGGGCTCGTCCCTTGCATTCGATGGTGTACGTTGCTCCTTGCATTGCTCGCCGTAGCCGATCGACCAACCACTGTTTTGCGATCGCACCAGCACTACAGGATGCAGCTGGGCAGCATCTTGCACAAAGCGTAATGCATTGTAACACGGCATGTAATGCATGCCGTGTTGAAAGTCTTTGGAAATTGGTCGAGCTTGCACCTCTTGCATGACACGGCGGCAGCAACGAACACGTATAGAGAACCCGTGGATGTCAACGTAACACCCAAGTAACATGCATTTCGTGCCTGCGGAACCATTTCATCTGGCTTGCATACGGTTGTATGCAGTCAACATAACATGCAGGAGACCGCCCTTTACGTTCGTTGCCGCCACAGCTATATGCGTGACTCCGACTATCCAAACCTTTTGACACCTCCACAACAATGGCACACATTGACGACGCGTTGGTTACCGTTCTCAGCGTTTCAGGATGTTGGGTTGAGGCTAGTCCATGCAAACCAGGAGGGCCAGGGAGAGCACTTTCTGTGAGTATATAGAGTATACCTGACGTGCGCAAATGCTGCGCGGGCTCATGTGAGAGAGAATCTTCATACTTGCCATACTCTTCATACTCTGCTGTGGGCAATCTCAGAGAAGTCCGGCATCAGTTTGCACGGTGTCACGCGGAGCGAGCATCCTGGCGGAGAAGGCACACTCGATATGCCACGAGGACAGTTCGGCCGTTGTATGTATCCGCAACCGACACAGCCCTAAATGCACCAGTGGTACCCAGAGCATGCGTAAACATGGGAAAACGTACGTATGCTTCATGCCCTTCGAACATTTGTTCAAGGCCTTGCCCCACCAGGTGGGGCTATGCTGTGCGCATCCCTCATGCTAGCAGATTAGGCTGGGCTAGGCCGTTGGAAGCCGGTGTCGTTGGCCCATCATCGCTACCTGCAGGCCCTACCCTGCAGGCCCTACCACATCACGCCGTGCGATCTGCCTACTGCCGCGCAATTGCACTGATGCCGCGGGCACTCAGGACATTCAAACCTTTTTTCATATGTGTAGGTGACGTGTCCTGCCGTGCGCGCCTCTTTTTTGTTACAGCCCGCCTCGGTGTTTTGCGTTTGCTTACGCTCGCACCCGCCGTGGTACTACCTGACCCTACCACGTAGGCGCACTAGTCTTCGGCAGCATCCACGTTTGATGGTAAAAGCTGCTACGGTATCAACCGCAACACGATGCCCAACTGGAATGGAGAGGCGGAGTCGCCCGTATTCACGATTGTCGTTGTCTACAGGAGCTCCTCCACGGTACGTAGGCAACCCATGCGTGCGCGCATTTACCTATGTATCTACCAACTGCCCCACGTTGTAACGGGCCCGCGCCAGCTGCGCGTCTTTTACAGCTAACGACTCCTGTGGGCCTGAGGGCTAATTAGTCGCTATCAGACTGTACTGTTGGCTAATGATTTATCACTTTGTCGAGTTGAGCGGTGTTAGCCGCAATTCCCTGACTCTTGGCTCCTGGCCGCTACGTACTTGTTACAGCTGTTGAGGGAGTAACGTTCGCCTATTCTCCTAGGAGCCTGCTAATCGATTCGCAAGCAACTGCAGCAAGGCTGTGCATGCGTTAACCCTAATTACACAGGCATATAGGTCCATGTTCCAAGCCGTTCCAAACCGACGGTGCGGTTCGGCACACAAGCCAAAAAGACCCAATACACACCGACAGACGGGCAACTCCAGGAAGGGATATAGCTGAAAGCAGCGCGCACTGTTCTGTCATCATCGCCGCGCAAGGCACAGGCAGTGAACTCATATGTGCGTCCCTAGCTTACACTACCCTAGTATTATTGCTAGTTGTTGCTGTGCGTAGGGAACTGGCAGGCCTCCCTCTCTCCCCCCCAAAGGTCCGAGTTGGCCGGGGTTCAAAGTTTGTGTCATAAGGCAGGCACCTTTGATCCGGGAGGCCGTGAGTGCGAGTCGCACCGAGTTAACGACTTTCTGCCTGTGGGGGGGAATGCCGACCTGGGCATAGTAGTTAACCACTTTGAGGCGGGGGCTGTGCTGCCAATAGGGCGGAGCGAGCAAGAGATGCGGAGCATGACCTGCAGCCGGATCAAGACGAACATGCCGGCGCCATGACCGAGAGCATGAAAAAGGTTGATGCCAGACGAATGAATAGCCGCAGAGCCCTGCCGACGGCTCACCATCTCTGGCCCCTTAACCCACGCCGGTGATGTTCAATTCCGATGCTTAGCAGATCATTTCTTCACTACCCCATTATTGGCTAATGCTTGGCTAAGGCTTCAAGCACTTCGAGCAATAGGGCACTTCGCCCTGGTGCCCGTTTGCCATCAAACCACCTTCCCTTGCTCTGCCGTGCATGCATGGCACGCTTTCACGCCACCAGCACCGCCACGCCCTGCATCCCTTAGCAAGCCTCCTCCCCGGCCTCCAGCGACCGTGCCTATATGTTGCTTTCTGGTTTTATTGTTTCCGTGCTGTGTGCTGCGGTGCCGTGGTATCGTGCTGCGTGGTGTATCGTTGTAGTGGTGCTGTTGCCCCGCTCTCCCTGTTCATCTCCGTTGTCCTTGGTTCGGCCCTGTCCTTCGTTTGCTCTGGCGTTCTTGGACGGCACTGGCTGTTCCCCGGCATGACTTTACCGAAACTCCCAGCGTGCCCACCATTCGGCTAGGCCCGGGCAACGGCACCAACAGCACTAGAAGCGGTGGTCGCAGCCACGCCTGAGACAGGACCAACACTTTGGATGCATGGGATCATGCCCACTGCAGCTTGTATGACCCAGCACGATGGCGTGGGCCAAGAAAGGCACGGTGTAAGGTGCAGCAAGCCGCGCAGCGTGCAGGGCGGGCTAGCGGAGGCGCGTACATGGCAACCCAGGCAAGCCCGGCATAGTATGGTGAAGCCGGCATCTACCCAGGGCGACCCCAACAACAGGGTAAAGCCGCACAGCCGAAGCTGCGGCGCAAGCAACCGGCAGTAGGACCCTGGCTAAGGCAGTCCGTCATCCAACGGGATTGACACTGCCTTCCGGGAGGTTGCCGGTTCGAGCCTCGCTCGGTCGGTGACTTTTCGGTGCTGGCAGGGGAAAGGTATGCTCCAGGGGCATACAGGAGTGGAGGTAGGTAGGGCCAGGCTCCCGGCGGAACTTCGTCGCTGCACCGTGAACGCGGGAAAAGGGTCATGAAACGACCATGTAACAAAGCCTGGGCAAAGGGGCTCTGACTCAGGTCCACAGGTACCTGGGTGGCCCCAGCAGTTGAAAGGCTGCACGTATCTACCCCCAGTCCCCTTAACACACGCGGGCTTAGCCCCAGCGTACGTTTCACTTTCTTCAGTTCGGGAAGCGCACAAGGATTCTATGTTCAGGCGCTGGTTCCTGTGCAATTGCGAAGTTACCCGTTATTTGATGCAAGCACGCCGAATGAGCGCTCTGATGAAATCAGATAGCAGCCTACCATTTTACTCATAAACGTGCTTTGGCACGCCGCCGCCACATCAACGGCCACAAGGGATACTGACATCCCGGATAGTGAGGCTCAAAACAGCCTCACTGCACAGCCTCACAGTCCAGGCCATACCCACGTGCGACAAACGCGGTGGTTGGGTGACCCTTGAACCAGCAAGAGTATTGCCAACACGATCTTCTTGGCCGTTGGTAATTTGCCTGAAACAAGCGCAACGTTTTTTTGGGGGGATTATGAGTGTGTTTGATGTTTGTGTGCGTGCACATGTGCACGAGGTAGGGTTATGTGTTTGTATGCCCGCTAACATACGAGGGAAACAAATGTGTGCGTCAGAGAGAAATGTATGAGATTGCTGTGCTTTGCTGTGCGGCCCGGCCTCTCCATCTCCCTGCTGCAACTTCTTTTCCCTTAGGCTTCGGGGCGAGACATCTTAAGCCTAAACCGGTTGCCGTTCAACACGGACAAGCAGCTCAGGCTGCGTGCTTCAGGTGATGAAGCGCAACACAGCTGGTGTGGCGACGATCCGCCACTCAGGGTCGCAGCCATCAAGAGATGTACCCTGCGGCCTATTACATCGCATCGTCTGGGGCTGCATAACGCACTGGGACGGTATGGCTTTGGGCTATCTGAGCAACGGCGTACCCAAGCAACATGTCGTTCGGCTTTGCGCCGCGCTGCGGAATGTTAGTGGCGCAGGACTGCCACGGCCATTGCGATTTTAGGTTGTTGTTCCTACCTGGAACGTGGTGCTGGTGCTTTACTGATTGCCGTATGGCATGTGCATTCAGCAGGCCTGACACTTGTACCGTTGCCTCTGCATCTATCTAGGTGGTACCTGGATGGCTTCTGACACGCTCGGCGTGCACTTCCAGCGAGGCGTCAACGCACCTACCACCAATGAGTGGGTCATGGAGGTGAGCGGGGAGCAGGCGGGTAGGCTGGCACCCTTTAAGCGCCCCGGTAAGGGCTGGGAGATGCGAACGCATCGCGGCCGGCTGCAATCGTTGCCTGCGTACGCGTCAAAACCTTGCCGCCGGTCATAGGTGCCCAGCCCACATGCCTACACACGCCCGATCGAGCTCATCAACTGACGTGACCCCCACGTGGGTGGAGTAACGGACACACATTTTACCGTGCATGCCCTCGTATGCAAGTGCGCCTACGCTACCCAGTGAGTGGGGCCCTATGTGGGCCCCCTACCTAGGATGCGGTGGTCGGGTAAATCGAAGGCCTCATTCCTGCAGTGCGTGACACGGGCGCAGTTCCCTTCATCGACGATGATATCTTTGCGTTCGATTGTTACAAGCCTTTGCGCAAGCGCCGGGCTTGTCCGGTTCCCAGATTGCGCAACATCAAAGCTAATGACTGACTACCGTGCGTGGCGCGGCGTGCCTCCGCTGCGTCCGTGCCGCGTCCGTCGTGCAGGTGATTGTGCGCAGTGATGCATCGACTGCGGCAATATATCGCAGCGGCCCATCAACCGGCAGTGCTCGAGAAATTTCGTTGCTGACCCAATGGACCGGCCAAGCGAATGTGCCTATCAGCGGCTCCAACATGGTCGTCGGCGCGGACCTACCGGGCCAACGAACTGCTCAACGAGCAAAACTACTTCCAGGCAGGTGCCACTTCACCCCTCCCATTCCGCATTCCTCCCACCTGCATGCTGAGTGCCGACGAGGGCAGAGAACAGCGGAAGAACTAGCCAGGGCGTTTAAGATAGAGTGCACGGCATCTGCGGAGTGTCGTGGTACGTTGTTTTCCAGGATTTGCCCCGCAAGCATTCAGGCCGGCCCACGAGCTTGTTGTGGAGTATATGCGGTCCAAACGTTAGCATTCATGGCATACACGCACATGCATCCTTCAGCCGTTCGGCTGCTAGGAAGAACGTCCGGATTGTACCTAAGCCTCTGCGAACCCTCACTTTGGCAACTCCGGCCCCCATTAGGACAACCAGTACGACTTTTGGTTAAGGCAGTCCCATCATTCGGAGGGACAGTGCCTTCCGGGAGGTTTCCGGTTGGTCTCTGCTTGGCTCTGTGATTACTCGGCCGGTTTGGGGAGGGCATGCAGTCGTGGCGGGAGGTCCAGACCCCCGAAGGAACTTGCCTGGCCGTAGTAGCGGCAACGTGAACAGGCACCCAAATGGCGACACACGATGGCGCATACCCTCAGTCGGGAGCGGCGGTGGTTTACCACCCCCAGGCAGGTCCATGGCGCTGGGAGCATCGTCCGCAGGGTTTTGACTGCATTGTATCATCGGAGAACTTTGTGTGCCGTTGCGTGAACCTAATGGTGCGATAGCCTTTCGTAGCAAGTGGCTGCGGCTGCTGAGGTTGTTTAAGAGAGGCGGCACCGCGGTGCGCAGCACGGACAGTGCCCTTAGTAGCAAGCAATCTCCATGCAGATGAGATGGTTGTCAACGCCCCTGCTGCAGGAAGCGTTGCGTCCAGTGCGGCTGGTGTTAGGTCACCTGCCACCGCTAATGGTTTATTGCAGGAGAAGAGCCGTGTAGGTGGTCGTGGATTCAACCAATGGCTGTCGTGTATCCTCATCCGTACGTCCCGTGCATATTTGGTGGTGCGCGCGTCGACATGGTTGTGTGCATTGCGCGCACCCGAACCGTAAACGTGGGGCCATCGGTAACCCCACCCCCCAATGAACACGAGCAGACGGGTGGACCCTCTTGCACTCCGCAAGAAGCGGGAGATTAGCAGGCGCAACATCCACCGCATGGCTTGCCGACGCTACGATGTGCAGGGCAGAATCGCTGTGCTGCTGGCCTACAACAGGGCGCTCACGGGTCGGCGATTAACCAGTTGTTCACCTTCTACTCACCGCGCTTTCTCTGGAACGGTAGGTGCCGTAGGAATCGTATGCTGGCGTGCGATTCTTGACATGTGCTTTGGTGTTGCTGTGTGTATAACAAAACAACCAGCCGCCGACAAGTGTAGTTTTGGCTTGACGCGCCCGCATGCACACACGTCTTGGGTGCTTAGGAAGGCAAAGCTGTACAGTGGCTGCAGCGCTGCATGAGTAATCAGCGCCAACCTGCGTAAATCGTGCGTGCGGCACTCTCGCTTTGTGACATATGAGCGTGCAGCACAGTGCCATCCGGCAAGCCTTGAGGCTGCAAGCGGTGCCAGCGCACGTGGTCTAGTAGAGTGCGGTGCCTGCATGCAGGCATTACGTATGCAAGGGGGGGTGCATGGGCATGGTTTTCAAGCTGGCGCGCGCTTAGCCCGCCTGCTACGGATGATGCAGCACCAACAAACATCACTCGCGTATCCATTCAACACGCGTCCGACAGGACTCACGCAGCAGGGCGCTGGAACGCTACTGACTGTGTGTATGGCTGATTGGTGCCCGTACCTTGGCCTGCCTGCAGCTACGGGCGCCCCCGCCTTGCCCCCGTCCATCCTTGTTTGCGAGGCCAACCTGCCGGCCCCGCTCAGCTGCCCGCTGGCCACGTCATCACCATTGCATCTGCGTTCTATGGCCGCAGCGACAGCACGACTTGCCAACACCCCGCTTCACAAAACACCGCCTGCGCCGCGCTCGCCGCCTTTGCCACGCTCACTGCTGACTGCACCGGCAAGTCATCCTGCGCGTTTCAGCCTGGTCACGTGACCTTCCCTGATCCCTGCTTTGGGACCTACAAATGGCTCCAGGCCGTGTACACGTGTGGCGCAGGTACGTACATCGTGCATGCAGATTTCACATACTGATCCTGCTGCTGCAGGGGACGGCCGGCGCTTGGCACGTGGGACATCAGCGCATAACAATCAACCTCCTGTAAAGCCCGAACATGGTTCACGAAAGCTGCAAAACATAGCCTGCAGTTTTGCAAGTTTCAAAACCATTACACTCACGCGTTGGCGTTTGGCAAAGCGGCTCAGCTAGGCCCTAGGCTATGCAGTACTAACGATAATGCTGATGCTGACGACAACAACAACATTATTATACAGTTTATAGTTGAAAAGCTAAAGTTTTAGTGTTTTGTACAGTCAAGTACAACATGAACAACAACAAGAAGTCACCTGCGCGGTTTGGACAGCGCTTGGCATGTTTGAATTCATGTTGTTCACGTAGGTCAAGGTGGCAGCCGGGGTCAGTCATTCCGCAGTGGAAACAGTGGTCCTTTTCGCATTGAATCTTCAGATCACCAGGAAGGGCAAACAAGACGTTTTGGGGGCCTTGATGCCCTTGTGGCTACCGCCCATAGTCATCCCCGTACACAGGGCCTTGCCCACCTACTGGTGGTAATAGTTACCGGAAAAGGGACAGATATTGTCTAAACCTGTGCTGTTCCCCTTGCAGAAGTGAATAGTAACTGCAGTCCAACCCCGCTAAACAGCCTGCTGACGGCCGTGGTTGTCCACTTTTTGCCTGTACGTAGTATCTCCTCCGCCGCCGTCGCCGCCGTCGCCGCCGTCGCCGCCGCCGTTGTTAGCTCCGCTACGGCTGGTAGCTGTGCCTAATGATTCGTCGGTTGCTGGCCGTTTGGAAATCTTCTACCAGGGTGTCTGGTACTGAGCCAGCTTAACTAGCTGGCTACCTGGTTAGTAACCTAGTTCGCAAGACGTTTCTTTAAGGCGGCGGTGGGGACCATGCGGCTGCCTAGAGATCATGGCAACAAATTGATTTGTATCCACGCTATTGAGCAAGCCGTGGAGGCTCATTGTAGGAGGAGCTGGTGGCACTGCACGCAGTGCATTCCGGTCTCTGACCTTCGCTGCCGAAGCCGCCACCGTTGTAGCTTCGCACGCCAGCACGCCCCAAGGGTCCGAGTTGAACGGAGTTCGTACTGCTGATATCATTGACGAGTTTGCTATGGATCGGGAGGTGGTAAATCCTCGAACATGCAGCGTTTTACCGTCGGGGGAATGCCGACCTTGACACAACTGAGGCGGGGGCTGTGCCGCCATCCAGGCGGATTGAGTAACGGAACGGAGCATGCTCGTAGCCGGGAAAAGCGAACATGCCGGCGCCATGACTAAAAGCATGACTTCGAGCATGCATGGCCAAAGGATGATGCCGGGCGGATGCACTGCCGCAGAACCCTGCTAGCTTCGGCTCAACAAACCCTGCCCCCGTGATACATTTGTGCCGGTTATGACCCATTCGTAGTGCTCCCCTTTTCACATGTCAGTGCGTAAAGGAAATGCTATGCATCGGCGGAAGTGAGCATCACGGGCGTGGTTTTAGGGCTGAAGGTGGTGAGCCATCAGCAGGGCTCTGCGGCTGTACATCCACCTGACACGTCAGTGGGTAAAAATGCACACACTCCCCATCGAGTCCGTCAACGGTCGAAGCGACCGAGGATCAGTGCGTCGTACTGTGGCGCACAGTTGATTAGGGGGGGAGGGAGGCGCGCGCGCTGAGTTGCTGCGTCCGCCCACGCAAATCCTACCCCTCACCTGCGGGGCGGAGAAAAAGCATTAGACAGAGTAGGCACAATAACCGCTCTGGCAGGCGGACCCAGGGTTGGTGCCAAACATCAATCGTTATGCGGCGAAGCTGGAGCCGCATCGTGGCAGCCAGCCATGACCAAAGCAAGGGGTGGCAAGCGAATGGTGCCAGGTGGCACATTCTCTGAGGGGCTTGCTCAATCCAGCCGCGACCAGACGTTCGTGTTTGATCTGCCGTCCATGTGTCCGGCACTGCTTGCTGCTGCGTCCAGGGGCACCGTCTGTAGCAATGGTTGGTACACGTTCGGCTACCCCAATGCACGTGTTGCGTGCCGCGAGCTTGGAGGGCCAGTGGACCTCGTAGACTTCACAGAGCCGGCGGTTGGACGGCGGCAATTTGCTTGATATGCCGATAGCGCCGATCTGGTGATCAAGTGCAATGTACTGGAAACGAGGCGCGCCTGGCGGACTGCTCCCGCAGCCAGGTATGCATACCGCCATTGGTCAGTGGCAATACTGCCAGACGCTCATTATTGGTCAGTGGCAATACTGCAGTCGCTCATTATTGGTCGCTGACCGCCGCATAGGGTCAGCAGCAGTTATCAGCTGGTTGGCATCTATCCCATGCAGTATCGCTCTATCTCTGTGGCAAGCTTTGCACACATCCGTCGTGGTTGCATGCATGCATGCGTGACCTAGAGCATGTCATCGCGCGAAGCGTTGTATGCTTATCGCATCCGTACAGCCGATGCAGCCACTTATGTAGCTATTTGTTGGGCATGCGCAAGGTGCATTAAGCAATTATTGCGACAGACAAAACCCCACTCCACCTCATTTACCTGTACCTCTGTCGATCATTTGCCGCCCTAACCGCAGTTCGGAGTCATCAGCGACAACTGCAGCCGCTTGAATGACGTGTTCATCCTGTATTGCCTTCCTGGTGCATAAGCAGTGTGCATTAGACGATGAAGTTTCCGATGCTTGCATGTACATGGGAGGAGTGTTCGATGCGCATTGTGAATGGAGGCGGCATCCGGTAGGTGGCGCCTGGCGTGGGAGACGAAGGCTTGGCCGGCTGACACAAGTGCCGGCTCAAAGCGCAGAAAAGGCCGCGCTACCCGGGCACGGTGCCGCCGGGAACTTCTGCCTGGTGCCTGTCTACGGAACGATGCGGGCGCTGCGCCCTGCGGGGGCGGGCTGGCGGGGATACCACGTCGTACGTTGTGGCCGCAGCATATGATAGTGTAGTTTGGAAGAAGAGCATGGGGTAGAACGTGCGGTGTATCTTTTGTTGCCATCCAAGGCCCGGAGGTGGTTGATACTGGCGAGGTAGGGCAAGCAGGCCCTAGGCCTGGCCCACTACAGCCTTTGTTCTTCTCGGCCGCCCGTACTAGACGTGCCCAGGCATATCGGGTACCATAGCGGGGGATGCAACACCCGACCGGATGCAGCCTCAGCCTATGCTACTCAGTGCAAGCGACTCCCTGCCTGCGCCCAATCCATGCTTGATTGTGGATGTGGATGTTGCCCCCCCCTGGGCCCCAAACCTTAAGACGTCAATCAGTATAACACCGCACCACGGCGTCTTCGTTGTTAACATCACCCTGCCAGCACCACCGAGGTAGCATTTCCTTTCGATCAGTAAGAGTCGTTGCTGACCCACGTCCATGTGGGATGTAGCTGGCGGATGCTTTTCATGTTTTTATTCCCTGCGGGCGCGTAGGCATTTCCTTGGAAACGTGCGTTTAAAAAGTTCTTCAGGACTGGCCAACGGCCTGCTACACGTCTCGGCAGGAAGGTCTTGCTGGGCCCGTACCGTAAACTGCTACTCGGCTGTGCCGTTCGTACATCCACCACGGCTAGCACGGCGTTTACTTCATGTACGGTCGAGGAGGTCCTTGCACAATCAATATGCGTGCAGGGTGGTGGTTTGCAGGCTGCTGGCCGGTACGGTAGTTCAGCCAGCTTCAGTGAGGTAAAGGTTGCCGCATGCGTTTGACGCAGTTCATGTGTTCATGTCCTGCATGTTTTCATGCCTTCATTCGTACTGCCCGCGGCGGCTGGAGCGCCCTTTGTATATGCATGGATGGGCTTCATGGCCGAGCCCTTGGTTTGGGCCTTCCACTGTGCCATGCACCATGTCCTGACTGCTGAGGTTGTAGTGCTCAGTAACTCAGTTCTGATTCCGTGTCCGTACAGTGCCGTACCAGCGCTACACGCTCTTTTGCACCATCGCTCCTCCTCATCCAGCTCGCGGCTGCGTCTCGAATGGAGCGCGTATGATGCCTTACTAGCCGTACGCCCCTCATGATGTTGCCATCGCGCAGCTCGTCGCAGCGTCAGCTGCGTCCATCCGCATCGTTACTCGGTCGTTGGCCATTGTGTAATCCTCATGCTGCCACTTCAATTGACTGGTAGTGGCTGCCCCTTGAACGTGTGGAGTGCGCTGTAGCTGCTGGATGTGCACTACTGCTGTCGCGTGGCACGGCGGTGCGTCTTTCCCTTGTGCACTTCTGTTTCTGCGCCATTCTAGCTGGGATGCGTTGTCCGGTTTCCTTTTCGCGTTCGTGGGTGGCTGAATGTCTCACGCACCGGTGGCCATACCGCCCCTATTTAACTATCACCTACCAACTGCAGGGAGCTTGATGTTCCCTGTGGCGGCTGGCCCTATCAAGGGCCTTGATGACGCCATCATCCCTTCCGTTCATCGCATCACACCCCATCCGATGGCATCGAACCCTTGCTTGATCTGATGCCGTCAAGTTAGAGCCCTTTAGAGCGCATCAAGCCGCTGAAGGGCCCATCGATGCGACGTCATGCCGCCATCAGTCCGCACATCATGCGGCGATCAGCAGCTTTCAACCCCTGATCGGCCATGCCAGCAAGCAATCAAGGCATGGCAGGGTAGGCAGGGGCCTGCATTCATGCATTCATGCACGTGGATGCTAAGTTTCACCCGTGTCACCTATTCTCACGGGGCCTCGCGTGTTTTGGGTAACAGCGCAAAGGCAGTCGGCCCAAGGATCGCCGTTTAAATGTACGGTGCTGGCAGTGCCCATGATGCATGACGTGAAGGTGAAGGCTCGAAGTGCTAAGTGCGCGACAGCGGAAGCGGGAGTCCCGGTAGGCAGGCGGTGCGAGGCGATTTGGCAGACGTATGGGAAGGCAAGCCTGTACGAAGATGACGGTGCGGCGTGAGAGGCGAAGCTGCTATGCGGCGCCAGTCAATGGTGTCAACTGGGGGTGCACACACGGTCCAGAGAAAAGAGGTGACGGGCCCAACAAGCGGCCCGACAAAAAACCAACATACATAGGAAACAGTACTGGCACCCTCTCTCCCCCCAAAGGTCCGAGTTGGCCGGGACTTGTCGCCTATTCTCTCGGGGCCATGCGTGTTTTAGGTAACAGCGCAAAGCAGCCGGCCCAAGGATCGCCACTCGTGTGAATGGTGCTTGCAATGCCCAGTGATGGTGTAAGGTTCGAAGTGCGGATGCGACAGCGGAAGGTGGGAACCCAATATGCAGGCGGCGCGAGGCAATAGCGCCGAGCGCATACTTGGCCAGTGGCAGGAAGTGGTCCAGTGCAGGCGGAAGGCGGCGAAGGCGCACGGAGCTCGGTCAGGCTGAACACATTCGATTACACAACTGGGTCACCGGTAGAATTGGGCTCCAAGCCGATAAGCGGTCCGTGAGCTATCAACCAAGTGCTGCGGTAATACAGTACCGGCGCTAGTCGCCAGGAGGGCGGCTTGTAGTCCGAACATATGGGCACAGACAGGCGCGCCATACAGAGTGCGCCGCTGGCACGGACAGCCTAAGCTAACGCTCCCCAAAGTACACAACGGCATCGCCACCTATAGGCCAAGCTTCCGCCGTAGGGGCGAGTGAGCAGGGCGAGCGAGCCGGGCCAGTCGGCTGTGAGGCCTCCAACTAAGCCGAACTAAGCCGAACTAAGCCCCGAACAACGGTACGCGAACGGAACATATACCTTCGCGCCAAACGGGCGCCCGCCGCCACAACCACACGTTACCGACCGTTATCCGTTATGGACATCCGGCGCCAAACGGGCATACGGCAACACTCCACAAAGTCACAGCGGCGCGGCAACCTCAAGGGTGCGCGAACCCACAACAGTCGGTCAGCGACGCCTGCGCAACGCACGCCAGGGCGGCACAGGCGCCCTGCAGGTCAGGAAGCCCGGAGCGCACGCACGGCGCAGGTCAACGATGCGCAGGCGCTATGCAGTCAGAACCCACATGCCGATGGTGCGACAGTGGCGCATGCACATGCGCTGCGGCGGGCGCGAAAGAAAGTCAGGTACCCCGCAATCGGCTACATATGTCGCCTCCCCCCAACTTTACCTACAGCCCCTGCCCTCAGGGGCTAGCGGGAGCGGGCCAAAAGCAGGCAACGCGTAGGTTGACGCACGGCACGCGAGTCCGCGATTGGCCGACCGCACCGAGGCCGAAGGGAAAACGCGCCCGCTACGTGTCAGTGCCTAACCAACCGCTTAAGAATCTCGGAGGGGAAGAACTGGCAAAAACGCCCCGTGGTGGCGCGGTGAACTAGTTGACACCTCATCGGCGACAACGTAGGCCCTTTGTCCCGTCCAGCTATAGCTGGAACGGCGGGGCGCCAGAGTTGTTGCGCCTTGCAATTGATGCCGAAACCGAAACCACGCGCCTCCCCTTGACCAGATGGGTGGCCCAGCGTGCTACTGCGATGCTTCGCCCCCCCCAGAGGACGTCAGACCACAGCTCAGGCCCAGCTATTAGCCCAAGAACTCATGCTTGGCTCTTGAACAACAACTCTCTCCAGCCCACATTGCTAGAAACCACCAGCCAGACGGCGTCGCCTTGGTCAGCCGGATTCCGCGCAGGTATCTTTACAGCTCGGCCCTCACACTCCAGCGCCCTCCAGTAGCGCCCTCTGAAGCTTGAGTTGTCCGCCAAATAGCCTGCTGGAGCATAGATGGCGCTGCAGACGGCCGCCATATCTGCCTAAAGGGGTAAAACGAGGTCCAGCAACCCTTCAGGCGGTCTTGTAATGAAGACGTCGACCTGGAGCCTCTGGGCTGCGAGGGCTTCAGGTAAGCAGCCACAGTCAAAATGAAAGTCAGTATCCTTGGATGCATTTGGTTCGCTGGTGACGATCTTGGGCCCCAAGTCGTCCAGTCGGGTGGCGACGTACTCGGCCAGAGCTCCATCACCAGCAAAGGGGTCCATAAAGCACGCGTCCTCCATGCGTTCGCACAGGTACTTGAAATCCACGAAGTGAAGGAGCAGATGCAGCTCCCCTGGCGTCGGTCCTCGTGTCGGCGGCACAGCGCGCATGCCGCTGGTACGTGCCGTACGCGGCGGCGACAGCGCCAGCGGTTACGGGAATGGGCGCATACAACCCATGCATGCGACGGGAGAAATCTTGCACGCAGAGCGCCACCTGGTGCCTCCCGTAGACTGGCTCCATTACGGCCGGTAAGGGCTCAGCCTGGTGGTACGCACCTGCCAGACCTTGCCCCCACCTTCACGAAGAACTGCCCTTGTCTTGGCCTCATTGGCAAACCGCAGCAGCAGGTACGGGCCTTCCACGCCAGCGCCAAGCTTGTGGTCACGTCGGCGTTGCATAAGCACCCAGCCACCTTCCACCAGCGCCTCCGGCGAGGTAAGTTCTCCGCGCCGCCTCCGATAGTCCGCCTTCTGTTTTTCTTGGGCCTTGTATACGTTGGCCACGGCGCTCTTCAGCTGCTCCTCCGCCGCATGAGTAGCATCCCGCATGTACGCCTCCATTGTCGCTTGGGTGAGACCCCGGCTTGGACCCGCGCCAGCGCCAGCGCCAGCATCTTCCGGCGTCGGCGGGGCGGCTGTCCGTTCCAGCTCCTTGTCCAGCGCGGCTCGGCTTGCGAGCTCGAAGCTCAGAAAGGGCCGGCGATGGTACAACATCTCGTAAGGGCTGAACCCGGTGCTCGCGTTCTTGGTGGCGCGCAGGGCGAACAGGGCCTCCGGCAGCTTCTCGTCCCACGTCGTCGGATGGTCGGCGCAGAGCTTCTGCAAGGTGTGCAGGACAGTCTGGTTGGCTCGCTCCACTGCGGCATTCTGTTGCGGCGTATAGGCCGGCGTGCGGATCACCGTAATGCGAAGCTCAGCGCACAACTCCTCGAACTCTCCCCTGAATTCATTGCCGTTGTCGCAGAAGATCCGCTGCATGCAGCCATGGCGCGCCACGACACCACGTAGAAACCTTGTAATGGTTGACGCCTTCTTGTCGGGAATCACCTCACCCTCGACCCAGCGCGTCGTCTGCTCCACCCACAGCACGATGAACTTCCCGCCGCTCGCCGTCACCGGGAACTCGCCCTGTAAGTCAATGTTCGTATTCGTCATGGGCTCCACCGGGTACGATGGGCGTAGCTCCAGGGGCTTCGAGAAGCGAGGGTGCTCCCGCTGGCACGCATCACACTGGGCGATGTAGCGCTTGACATCCTTGCCCAGGCCGTACCAGAACACGCGTTGCGACAGCGTGTGCGCGGTCTTCTCAGCGCCAAAGTGGCCAAGCTTGTCATGCGCCTCACTTATCAGCTCCGCCCGCTCCTCCGGCTTGGGCACGCGTCGAGCCACAGGGTACTTGTCAGTCGGTCGCCGGTACACCTCCGTCCCCAGCGACACGTAGTTGGTTGCCCGCTTGCGGTAGGCCTTGAGCAGCTCCTTGTCAACCTCGCCGTCCCGCCTGGGCTTGGTCCCTTCGCGCAGGAAGTCCAGGAACGCGCGATCCGTCATGACGTCACGGTTGTCGCCAGCAGCGCGGCAGCTTGGGCAATACCATTCGCCCTGCGGCACGAAGGTAAGAGGCGGCTGCAGGCAATGCGTGTGGTAGCCGCCGTTACAGCCGTCACACAGCAGCATCGGAGGCGGCTCATGCGTGCCGCCACACACGGCGCAAGGGATTTCTGCCGTCGGGTCTTCTGAGTCCTCCGCCAGGTCAATTGGGGGTTCCGCTTGTCCCTCCGTTCCAGCCGCCAGCGTCTTGGGCAAGGGCGCCGTCTGGGCGAGGGCGCCGTCATGGGCTTGGCCACGGCAGAGGGCTTGGCCACGGCAGGGGGGCGGTACCAGCGGCGCCGCCTCCCGTGACGGTGCAGCCATGCGGCCACTCAGGGTTGGCCGTGCGGTCTCCTGCGACAATGGCAAGGTAGCCACCGATCCTGCGCCAGGGACAACGCAGGGGACGCGACCACTGGGGCCCTCACGCCCACCTTTTCTTGATGCTTCTTCCTTTCCGACGGTGGCGCAGGCGCCTTGACTCCAAAGCCTATCGGTAGCTTGCGCTTCTGGCCCGGCCCCAGCATCGTCAACGGAAGCTCGTCCTCGTCGTCCGTAGCCTCGCCGTCGGCATCATCTAGAGTTCCGGCCTTGGGCGGGTGCGCAGAGCTCGGAGCGCCATCTTCCTCGTCCTCGCTCCACTGGCTCTCACCGGCATCCGTCGTCCCAGAAGGCGGCGGCAGGCTGCGATCCTGCGTCATCGGGAAACCGCGCCACTCCCCACTTGAAGGTACGGGCTCGGTCGCCCGGAGCGCAGCGCGGGGCGCGCCGCGCCGCGAAAAAGCAGCGTCCTCGCTTTCCGTGTCGTCCTCCTCGTCCTTCTCCCCCCAACTTTGCCTAGGCGCCGCCCCCGGCGCCTCATGCAGAACGAAGCAGTAGTCCTCCTCCAGCTGCGGGAAGGTGTTGAGATACGCCCCGATGCCCTCTAGAATGCCGGCCGCCACGATGTGCGCAGGCTCGTTGCCATCCACCGTGAAGACCGCCGGTTGACCCGCCGTACAGTGCAGCGCACGGTACATCTGGAGCTCCAACGCCCGCAAGTAGTCCGCAGAGATGCTCTCCTCAGAAGGCCGCTGACGTTGGCCAATGCGCTGGAAGCAGGTGGGTGAAGGAGTGTCGATCTCAATGATGAGGTTGGGAAAATGGGCGTGGCCGCCCACAGCCTTGATGTAGCGGGTGTAATCCTCGGCGTGCTCTGCCAGTAGCAGTCCTTGTTGCACCAGCACCGGCGTGAAAACATTGACGGCCGCCCACAGGCTCCGCTCCGTTATTTTGCAACTGCAGCGCAGCAGCGCTAACCTCGAACGCGTCGCCGTCGCCTTGGTCCTTCCGGCGCATGGCATGGTAAAACTGCTCCAGGGAGGGCTGCCACACGCTGACAGGCTCCTGCAGCACAGGCACACCGGACAGTACCCCCGCCACCAGGCTCAGCGCCGTGCTCTTGCCAGCTCCAATGTTGCCCTCGACGGAGACATGTAGCCGTCCACCGTTGACACCCGCCAGCTGCCGGAGCTTCTCGTCGACGAAACCAAACCTCCGCCGCAACACCGCAACCTGCTCCGCTTGCGTCGGTGCTGCACTGTAGGTGCCTCGCAATGCAGCCGGAAAGGGCGGCACGGTACGTCCTACACGTGGCGGGCCGGCTCGTAGAGCTGCAGGCCGCACCATCAACACCCGACGGGGTCTCCTCCACGCTCAAGTCGTCCAGGCAGGTACGGCTGAGCTCGCGCACCAGGCTTGGGGGGTCGTCGGGGTCCTCCAGCGGCAGGGCACGCGATAGAGCGTCGCAATCGCTATTGCTAGTACCCGCCGGTGCTGTACATCAAAGTCGAAGTCTTGCAGCTTGACAGCCCAGCGCTGCAGTTTTCCGGTCAACTTGGTACCGCTCCGCAGCGTAGTCAGCGCGCTGCAATCAGTGATCACAGTGAACGGGGCTCCCCGCAGGTACACCTTGAACTGATCCACCGCCCAGACGACCGCCAGCGCCTCCAGCTCCCACGCAGGCAAGTTCTGCTCTTGCTCGTTCAGTTTGCGGCTATCCGCGCGCACCAGGTATTCCTTGCCGCGCTCATCCCTTTTGCTTGAGTGTGGCGGCCACCGCCACCTTGGATGCGTCCGTCGCCACATAGAAGCGCTTGGTGAAGTCCGGGTGACGCAGCACCGGATAAGCACAGAGCAGCTCCTTAAGTTCTTGAAAGGCCCGCCTCCTCAACGTCCGTCCAGCACCACTCTCGATCCTTCTTGGTCAATGCCCCTTTTCACATGTCAGTGCGTAAAGGAAATGCTATGCATCGGCGGAAGTGAGCATCACGGGCGTGGTTTTAGGGCTGAAGGTGGTGAGCCATCAGCAGGGCTCTGCGGCTGTACATCCACCTGACACGTCAGTGGGTAAAAATGCACACACTCCCATCGAGTCCCGTCAACGGTCGAAGCGACCGAGGATCAGTGCGTCGTACTGTGGCGCACAGTTGATTAGGGGGGGGAGGGAGGCGCGCGCGCTGAGTTGCTGCGTCCGCCCACGCAAATCCTACCCCTCACCTGCGGGGCGGAGAAAAAGCATTAGACAGAGTAGGCACAATAACCGCTCTGGCAGGCGGACCCAGGGTTGGTGCCAAACATCAATCGTTATGCGGCGAAGCTGGAGCCGCATCGTGGCAGCCAGCCATGACCAAAGCAAGGGGTGGCAAGCGAATGGTGCCAGGTGGCACATTCTCTGAGGGGCTTGCTCAATCCAGCCGCGACCAGACGTTCGGTGTTTGATCTGCCGTCCATGTGTCCGGCACTGCTTGCTGCTGCGTCCAGGGGCACCGTCTGTAGCAATGGTTGGTACACGTTCGGCTACCCCAATGCACGTGTTGCGTGCCGCGAGCTTGGAGGGCCAGTGGACCTCGTAGACTTCACAGAGCCGGCGGTGGACGGCGGCAATTTGCTTGATATGCCGATAGCGCCGATCTGGCTGGATCAAGTGCATGTACTGGAAACGAGGCGCGCCTGGCGGACTGCTCCCGCAGCCAGGTATGCATACCGCCATTGGTCAGTGGCAATACTGCAGACGCTCATTATTGGTCAGTGGCAATACTGCAGTCGCTCATTATTGGTCGCTGACCGCCGCATAGGGTCAGCAGCAGTTATCAGCTGGTTGGCATCTATCCCATGCAGTATCGCTCTATCTCTGTGGTAAGCTTTGCACACATCCGTCGTGGTTGCATGCATGTATGCGTGACCTAGAGCATGTCATCGCGCGAAGCGTTGTATGCTTATCGCATCCGTACAGCCGATGCAGCCACTTATGTAGCTATTTGTTGGGCATGCGCAAGGTGCATTAAGCAATTATTGCGACAGACAAAACCCCACTCCACCTCATTTACCTGTACCTCTGTCGATCATTTGCCGCCCTAACCGCAGTTCGGAGTCATCAGCGACAACTGCAGCCGCTTGAATGACGTGTTCATCCTGTATTGCCTTCCTGGTGCATAAGCAGTGTGCATTAGACGATGAAGTTTCCCGATGGCTTGCATGTACATGGGAGGAGTGTTCGATGCGCATTGTGAATGGAGGCGGCATCCGGTAGGTGCGCCTGGCGTGGGAGACGAAGGCTTGGCCGGCTGACACAAGTGCCGGCTCAAAGCGCAGAAAAGGCCGCGCTACCCGGGCACGGTGCCGCCGGAACTTCTTGCCTGGGTGCCTGTCTACGGAACGATGCGGGCGCTGCGCCCTGCGGGGGCGGGCTGGCGGGGATACCACGTCGTACGTTGTGGCCGCAGCATATGATAGTGTAGTTTGGAAGAAGAGCATGGGGTAGAACGTGCGGTGTATCTTTTGTTGCCATCCAAGGCCCGGAGGTGGTTGATACTGGCGAGGTAGGGCAAGCAGGCCCTAGGCCTGGCCCACTCAGCCTTTGTTCTTCTCGGCCGCCCGTACTAGACGTGCCCAGGCATATCGGGTACCATAGCCGGGGGATGCAACACCCGACCGGATGCAGCCTCAGCCTATGCTACTCAGTGCAAGCGACTCCCTGCCTGCGCCCAATCCATGGCTTGATTGTGGATGTGGATGTTGCCCCCCCCTGGGCCCCAAACCTTAAGACGTCAATCAGTATACACCGCACCACGGCGTCTTCGTTGTTAACATCACCCTGCCAGCACCACCGAGGTAGCATTTCCTTTCGATCAGTAAGAGTCGTTGCTGACCCACGTCCATGTGGGATGTAGCTGGCGGATGCGTTTCATGTTTTTATTCCCTGCGGGCGCGTAGGCATTTCCTTGGAAACGTGCGTTTAAAAAGTTCTTCAGGACTGGCCAACGGCCTGCTACACGTCTCGGCAGGAAGGTCTTGCTGGGCCCGTACCGTAAACTGCTACTCGGCTGTGCCGTTCGTACATCCACCACGGCTAGCACGGCGTTTACTTCATGTACGGTCGAGGAGGTCCTTGCACCAATCAATGTGCGTGCAGGGTGGTGTTTTGCAGGCTGCTGGCCGGTACGGTAGTTCAGCCAGCTTCAGTGAGGTAAAGGTTGCCGCATGCGTTTGACGCAGTTCATGTGTTCATGTCCCTGCATGTTTTCATGCCTTCATTCGTACTGCCCGCGGCGGCTGGAGCGCCCTTTGTATATGCATGGATGGGCTTCATGGCCGAGCCCTTGGTTTGGCCTTCCACTGTGCCATGCACCATGTCCTGACTGCTGAGGTTGTAGTGCTCAGTAACTCAGTTCTGATTCCGTGTCCGTACAGTGCCGTACCAGCGCTACACGCGCTTTTGCACCATCGCTCCTCCTCATCCAGCTCGCGGCTGCGTCTCGAATGGAGCGCGTATGATGCCTACTAGCCGTACGCCCCTCATGATGTTGCCATCGCGCAGCTCGTCGCAGCGTCAGCTGCGTCCATCCGCATCGTTACTCGGTCGTTGGCCATTGTGTAATCCTCATGCTGCCACTTCAATTTGACTGGTAGTGGGCTGCCCCTTGAACGTGTGAGTGCGATGTAGCTGCTGGATGTGCACTACTGCTGTCGCGTGGCACGGCGGTGCGTCTTTCCCTTGTGCACTTCATGTTTCTGCGCCATTCTAGCTGGGATGCGTTGTCCGGTTTCCTTTTCGCGTTCGTGGGTGGCTGAATGTCTCACGCACCGGTGGCCATACCGCCCCTATTTAACTATCACCTACCAACTGCAGGGAGCTTGATGTTCCCTGTGGCGGCTGGCCCTATCAAGGGCCTTGATGACCGCCATCATCCCTTCCGTTCATCGCATCAACACCCCATCCGATGGCATCGAACCCTTGCTTGATCTGATGCCGTCAAGTTAGAGCCCTTTAGAGCGCATCAAGCCGCTGAAGGGCCCATCGATGCGACGTCATGCCGCCATCAGTCCGCACATCATGCGGCGATCAGCAGCTTTCAACCCCTGATCGGCCATGCCAGCAAGCAATCAAGGCATGGCAGGGTAGGCAGGGGCCTGCATTCATGCATTCATGCACGTGGATGCTAAGTTTCACCCGTGTCACCTATTCTCACGGGGCCTCGCGTGTTTTGGGTAACAGCGCAAAGGCAGTCGGCCCAAGGATCGCCGTTTAAATGTACGGTGCTGGCAGTGCCCATGATGCATGACGTGAAGGTGAAGGCTCGAAGTGCTAAGTGCGCGACAGCGGAAGCGGGAGTCCCGGTAGGCAGGCGGTGCGAGGCGATTATGGCAGACGTATGGGAAGGCAAGGCTGTACGAAGATGACGGTGCGGCGTGAGAGGCGAAGCTGCTATGCGGCGCCAGTCAATGGTGTCAACTGGCTGGGGGTGCACACACGGTCCAGAGAAAAGAGGTGACGGGCCCAACAAGCGGCCTGACAAAAAACCAACATACATAGGAAACAGTACTGGCACCCTCTCTCCCCCCAAAGGTCCGAGTTGGCCGGGACTTGTCGCCTATTCTCTCGGGGCCATGCGTGTTTTAGGTAACAGCGCAAAGCAGCCGGCCCAAGGATCGCCACTCGTGTGAATGGTGCTTGCAATGCCCAGTGATGGTGTAAGGTTCGAAGTGCGGATGCGACAGCGGAAGGTGGGAACCCAATATGCAGGCGGCGCGAGGCAATAGCGCCGAGCGCATACTTGGCCAGTGGCAGGAAGTGGTCCAGTGCAGGCGGAAGGCGGCGAAGGCGCACGGAGCTCGGTCAGGCTGAACACATTCGATTACACAACTGGGTCACCGGTAGAATTGGGCTCCAAGCCGATAAGCGGTCCGTGAGCTATCAACCAAGTGCTGCGGTAATACAGTACCGGCGCTAGTCGCCAGGAGGGCGGCTTGTAGTCCGAACATATGGGCACAGACAGGCGCGCCATACAGAGTGCGCCGCTGGCACGGACAGCCTAAGCTAACGCTCCCCAAAGGTACACAACGGCATCGCCACCTATAGGCCAAGCTTCCGCCGTAGGGGCGAGTGAGCAGGGCGAGCGAGCCGGGCCAGTCGGCTGTGAGGCCTCCAACTAAGCCGAACTAAGCCGAACTAAGCCCCGAACAACGGTACGCGAACGGAACATATACCTTCGCGCCAAACGGGCGCCCGCCGCCACAACCACACGTTACCGACCGTTATCCGTTATGGACATCCGGCGCCAAACGGGCATACGGCAACACTCCACAAAGTCACAGCGGCGCGGCAACCTCAAGGGTGCGCGAACCCACAACAGTCGGTCAGCGACGCCTGCGCAACGCACGCCAGGGCGGCACAGGCGCCCTGCAGGTCAGGAAGCCCGGAGCGCACGCACGGCGCAGGTCAACGATGCGCAGGCGCTATGCAGTCAGAACCCACATGCCGATGGTGCGACAGTGGCGCATGCACATGCGCTGCGGCGGGGGCGCGAAAGAAAGTCAGGTACCCCGCAATCGGCTACATATGTCGCCTCCCCCCAACTTTACCTACAGCCCCTGCCCTCAGGGCTAGCGGGAGCGGGCCAAAAGCAGGCAACGCGTAGGTTGACGCACGGCACGCGAGTCCGCGATTGGCCGACCGCACCGAGGCCGAAGGGAAAACGCGCCCGCTACGTGTCAGTGCCTAACCAACCGCTTAAGAATCTCGGTCCTGGCAAAACGGCCCCCGTGGTGGGCGCGGTGAAACTAGTTGACACCCTCATCGGCGACAAACGTAGGCCCTTTGTCCCCGTCCAGCTATAGCTGGAACGGCGGGGCGCCAGAGTTGTTGCGCCTTGCAATTGATGCCGAAACCGAAACCACGCGCCTCCCCTTGACCAGATGGGTGGCCCAGCGTGCTACTGCGATGCTTCGCCCCCCCCAGAGGACGTCAGACCACAGCTCAGGCCCAGCTATTAGCCCAAGAACTCATGCTTGGCTCTTGAACAACAACTCTCTCCAGCCCACATTGCTAGAAACCACCAGCCAGACGGCGTCGCCTTGGTCAGCCGGATTCCGCGCAGGTATCTTTACAGCTCGGCCCTCACACTCCAGCGCCCTCCAGTAGCGCCCTCTGAAGCTTGAGTTGTCCGCCAAATAGCCTGCTGGAGCATAGATGGCGCTGCAGACGGCCGCCATATCTGCCTAAAGGGGTAAAACGAGGTCCAGCAACCCTTCAGGCGGTCTTGTAATGAAGACGTCGACCTGGAGCCTCTGGGCTGCGAGGGCTTCAGGTAAGCAGCCACAGTCAAAATGAAAGTCAGTATCCTTGGATGCATTTGGTTCGCTGGTGACGATCTTGGGCCCCAAGTCGTCCAGTCGGGTGGCGACGTACTCGGCCAGAGCTCCATCACCAGCAAAGGGGTCCATAAAGCACGCGTCCTCCATGCGTTCGCACAGGTACTTGAAATCCACGAAGTGAAGGAGCAGATGCAGCTCCCCTGGCGTCGGTCCTCGTGTCGGCGGCACAGCGCGCATGCCGCTGGTACGTGCCGTACGCGGCGGCGACAGCGCCAGCGGTTACGGGAATGGGCGCATACAACCCATGCATGCGACGGGAGAAATCTTGCACGCAGAGCGCCACCTGGTGCCTCCCGTAGACTGGCTCCATTACGGCCGGTAAGGGCTCAGCCTGGTGGTACGCACCTGCCAGACCTTGCCCCCACCTTCACGAAGAACTGCCCTTGTCTTGGCCTCATTGGCAAACCGCAGCAGCAGGTACGGGCCTTCCACGCCAGCGCCAAGCTTGTGGTCACGTCGGCGTTGCATAAGCACCCAGCCACCTTCCACCAGCGCCTCCGGCGAGGTAAGTTCTCCGCGCCGCCTCCGATAGTCCGCCTTCTGTTTTTCTTGGGCCTTGTATACGTTGGCCACGGCGCTCTTCAGCTGCTCCTCCGCCGCATGAGTAGCATCCCGCATGTACGCCTCCATTGTCGCTTGGGTGAGACCCCGGCTTGGACCCGCGCCAGCGCCAGCGCCAGCATCTTCCGGCGTCGGCGGGGCGGCTGTCCGTTCCAGCTCCTTGTCCAGCGCGGCTCGGCTTGCGAGCTCGAAGCTCAGAAAGGCCGGCGATGGTACAACATCTCGTAAGGGCTGAACCCGGTGCTCGCGTTCTTGGTGACGCGCAGGGCGAACAGGGCCTCCGGCAGCTTCTCGTCCCACGTCGTCGGATGGTCGGCGCAGAGCTTCTGCAAGGTGTGCAGGACAGTCTGGTTGGCTCGCTCCACTGCGGCATTCTGTTGCGGCGTATAGGCCGGCGTGCGGATCACCGTAATGCGAAGCTCAGCGCACAACTCCTCGAACTCTCCCCTGAATTCATTGCCGTTGTCGCAGAAGATCCGCTGCATGCAGCCATGGCGCGGCCACGACACCACGTAGAAACCTTGTAATGGTTGACGCCTTCTTGGTCAATGCCCCTTTTCACATGTCAGTGCGTAAAGGAAATGCTATGCATCGGCGGAAGTGAGCATCACGGGCGTGGTTTTAGGGCTGAAGGTGGTGAGCCATCAGCAGGGCTCTGCGGCTGTACATCCACCTGACACGTCAGTGGGTAAAAATGCACACACTCCCATCGAGTCCCCGTCAACGGTCGAAGCGACCGAGGATCAGTGCGTCGTACTGTGGCGCACAGTTGATTAGGGGGGGGGAGGGAGGCGCGCGCGCTGAGTTGCTGCGTCCGCCCACGCAAATCCTACCCCTCACCTGCGGGGCGGAGAAAAAGCATTAGACAGAGTAGGCACAATAACCGCTCTGGCAGGCGGACCCAGGGGTTGGTGCCAAACATCAATCGTTATGCGGCGAAGCTGGAGCCGCATCGTGGCAGCCAGCCATGACCAAAGCAAGGGGTGGCAAGCGAATGGTGCGGGGAGTCCCGGTAGGCAGGCGGTGCGAGGCGATTATGGCAGACGTATGGGAAGGCAAGGCTGTACGAAGATGACGGTGCGGCGTGAGAGGCGAAGCTGCTATGCGGCGCCAGTCAATGGTGTCAACTTGGGGTGCACACACGGTCCAGAGAAAAGAGGTGACGGGCCCAACAAGCGGCCTGACAAAAACCAACATACATAGGAAACAGTACTGGCACCCTCTCTCCCCCCAAAGGTCCGAGTTGGCCGGGACTTGTCGCCTATTCTCTCGGGGCCATGCGTGTTTTAGGTAACAGCGCAAAGCAGCCGGCCCAAGGATCGCCACTCGTGTGAATGGTGCTTGCAATGCCCAGTGATGGTGTAAGGTTCGAAGTGCGGATGCGACAGCGGAAGGTGGGAACCCAATATGCAGGCGGCGCGAGGCAATAGCGCCGAGCGCATACTTGGCCAGTGGCAGGAAGTGGTCCAGTGCAGGCGGAAGGCGGCGAAGGCGCACGGAGCTCGGTCAGGCTGAACACATTCGATTACACAACTGGGTCACCGGTAGAATTGGGCTTCAAGCCGATAAGCGGTCCGTGAGCTATCAACCAAGTGCTGCGGTAATACAGTACCGGCGCTAGTCGCCAGGAGGGCGGCTTGTAGTCCGAACATATGGGCACAGACAGGCGCGCCATACAGAGTGCGCCGCTGGCACGGACAGCCTAAGCTAACGCTCCCCAAAGGTACACAACGGCATCGCCACCTATAGGCCAAGCTTCCGCCGTAGGGGCGAGTGAGCAGGGCGAGCGAGCCGGGCCAGTCGGCTGTGAGGCCTCCAACTAAGCCGAACTAAGCCGAACTAAGCCCCGAACAACGGTACGCGAACGGAACATATACCTTCGCGCCAAACGGGCGCCCGCCGCCACAACCACACTGTAGCAGCACGGCTGTACGGTACACCTTTTGAGCAGATGGCACGTGCAGACGCCTGCATCTTTGCTCTTGCTTTGTGCACGATCGATCTGTATTTGTCGTGAGCTGCATTTTGGCTTTTACAGGATGCAATACGGCCTTGTTTCGAGCAAGAACTGCGCATCCGGGCCAAACCCACCATCCGAGGTTCTGACTTCGAGCCCGGCCTCGTGTGGGATTTCATCCCCCGGTCCTAGGCCTCAGAGCATGACACTTGAACGCCTCCAGAGCCTAAGGCGACTCCCGATAGCCAAGGGTGAAGCCTCCTCTGTAAATACTAAGTCCTTTATTTCTCTTGAAGCCCCTGAGCCTCCCTTTTATTTATTTTATCAAGACATCAGCATAAGGTGAACACTAGAATACCTTGAGCAGCCCTAGAAGGACTTAGGAATATTTGCAGAGTCAAGAACCCCCAGCCAGGGCACTGCAGCCCCAGATTGCCTTAGAACCTGGTGCCCTGCTGCACTGGTTTCGAAGCTCTGGTTCGCCAGGCTTCACCCAGCCTTAGAGTGCCCAAGACCCCAAGACCGCCGCAAGCACACCCACTTGCGTGCACCCGAGACCGCACCGCCGCAAGCACACCCACTTGCGTGCAATCAAGACCGCACTGCCGCAAGCACACCCACTTGCGTGCATCCGAGACTGCACCGCCGCAAGCAAACCAACTTGCGTGCAGTCCAAGATTGCCCAAGATACCCAGACTGCAAGCATACCAGCTTGCACTGTCAAGACCGCAAGCACGCCAACTTGCGCTGCGCCCAAGATACCAAGGCTGCAAGCATACCCGCTTGCATTGCCAAGGCTGCAGCACACCAGCTTGCATTGCTAAGGTTGCCAGAGCACAAGCATTGCCGCCTAGGCCAAGACCGCAAGCCGCTGTGCTCTGACCACAAGACCGCAACTGCACCTAGGTGCACTTGCAAGCCCAAGTTGTTCAGACTGCAAGGTGCTCCCAGAAAAGGTCCAAGAAAACACAAGTTGCAAGAGTTGTACCCCAAGTCAAGCAATCAAAGTGTCTCTACTACAAGGTGCTAGACTGCTCAAGCTTCAACACCACCATTGAATGTAGTCGAGCCAAGACCCAAGCAACCCTAGATTAGAGACCGAGAAGCCAGATGGACCCAGAGCACCAAACTGCTGCGCAACAGGCTGCTGCGCAGCAGGCTGCGGCGCAGCAGGCTGCGGCGCAGCAGGCTGCGGTGCAGCAGGCCGCGGCGCAGCAGGCTGCAGCACAGCAGGCTGCGGCACAACAGGCCGCAGCCCAACAAGCTGCTGCCCAACAGCAGCAACAAGCCGCCCAAGCACAGATGCTGCAAGAGATGCAACAGCAGATGCACATGCAGTTCATGGCTCAACTGCAAATGGCAGAACAGCGGATGGAGCAGCGCCTGCTTGCTGGAGGAGCCACCTTTGCAGCTGCGCGCCTACCGCTGATGCCCATGGCTGTGCCCGGCTTGCATCAAGCAGTCACCCAGAGCCCCTTACTAAAAGAGGCACTCAAGGCCGCCAAGCCACCGCCATTCAGCGGGTCCAAGAAACCAAGCCTGCCCGAGTTTGCTTGGAAGCTGAACAAGTACTTTGACCTGCTGAGCCTAGACGACCTAGCTCGCCGACTCACCCTACCATTGTTCCTGGAGGGCAACGCCGCCTTGTACTGGCGGTGCGGGTAGAGCAGCGACCACCACAAGAGCAGCCCCAGACCTTCGCGCAAGCGATGAACCTGCTGTCAGACAAGTTCATGGACAAGCTGACAGCCCAGAAGGCACGCGATGCGCTGAGCCAGCTCAAGCAGTCCAAGTCAGCCACTGCGCTGATCCGAGACATTGACCGCCTGTCGCTAGACATCCCGGACATCACCGAGGTGGAGAAGTACGATAGGCTGGTGCGCAGCTTGAAGCCCGAGATTGTCCAAGGCCTGGTGTACGCCAAGGTGCCGCACGGCCACTCACGCGTGTGCCGTGGCGGAAGAGTTGGACTACTCCATGTACCAGATGCGCTCGTCAGGCAAAGGCAACCGCTACCAGCGGAACCGAGATGAGGGCTCAAGCTCTGCCCCAATGGAGCTGAACGCCATCAACCAGAACAAGTTCGTGCCCAAGAACAAAGACTCGCGCCGATCCAGGGCCAGATCGGTCAAGCCAACCACGGCCCAAGATGACCGACAGCGAGAAGGAGCAGATGATCAAGGAGGGACGCTGCTTCTACTGCCGCGAGAAGGGCCACCGCGCCCTGGACTGCAAGCTGCGCCCCAAGGACCCAAACGGGAAGAGCCCGGCCCCAACTCCGAGTAGGGACCCATCCGCACCAGCGGATGAAAAGGGCACAGAAACCAGCCCTAGACCGCCAGCGGCCCCCAACGCCGCCAGCCAAGCCCAAGCCCAAGCCCAAGAAGGCAGACAAGCCCAGGACGAGTCTCAAGGCCCCTGCCAAACAAGACCCAGAACCCAAACCAGAACCAGAACCAGAACAACAACCAGAACCGGAGCCTTTGGTTCTGAGTGCCGTGCGTCTGGATGCAGGCTCGCAGCAGCTCATCGCCCATGGTACCATCCAAGGTCGCTCCGCCATGATCCTGATCGACGGAGGCGCTACGGGCGACTTCGTACACACCAAATGGCTGGCCAAACGTGAGCTGAAAGCCGCTAAGGCAGTAAGCGACGTCTCGGTGTCGCTGATCGACAAGAGTGTGCAGCCAATCACCCACATGCTCCCAAGCGCAACCCTTGCATTGGGAAGCTTCCGAGACAAGGTTACCCTGCATGCTACCGACCTAGGCGACTTCGATGCAGTGCTCGGGAAGCCGTGGCTCGCGCGCCACAACCCCAGCATTGACTGGACCCAGAATACAGTTACCTTGCGGACCAAGAAGGGACCAGTAGTCCTTGACTGCTCCAATGCCGCTCAAGCCAAGGGACCCAAGCTGCTGAGCGCTATGCAGTTCAAGCGACTCGTGCGCAAGGACCCCAACTTTATGTTTGGCGGTAATCAAGGAAGTCCAAGAAGAAGGCTCAGAAAAGCCCAAGACTGTCTTAGATGTCGAGCCGGTGCTGTCCAAGTTCCGCGGCAAAGGCGATGTGTTAGACGAGTTCAACACGGTGCCGCGCCAACGCACCATCGACCACGAGATTGCCACTGAACCGTCCGCACCACCTCCGAACAAGGGTGTCTACCGCTTGTCAATCAAGGAGCTGGAAGAGCTGAAGCGACAGCTCGAGGACTTGCTGGCAAAAGGGTGGATACGCCCAAGCGTCTCGCCCTACGGTGCACCTGTCCTCTTTGCCGCAAAGAAGGATGGAGGCCTACGCATGTGCATCGATTACCGAGCCTTGAACAAGATCACAGTCCGTAACGTTCACCCGTTGCCACAGATTGACGACCTGCTAGACCGCCTGAACGGCGCCAAGGTTTTCAGCAAGGTGGACTTACAGTCGGGCTACCACCAGATCCGCATTGCGGAACCAGACATCCACAAGACGGCCATCAACACGAAGTATGGACACTTCGAGTTTGTGGTAATGCCATTTGGGCTCACAAACGCTCCGGCCACGTTCCAGCGCCTGATGAACGAGACCCTGCGCCCCTACCTAGACGACTTTGTCCTAGTCTACCTAGACGACATCTTGATCTTTTCCAAGACTCATGAGGAACACTTGAAACATGTCGAGATGGTCCTAGAAGCGCTCAGGAAGGAGGACTTACACGTCAAGCTCTCGAAGTGCACCTTCGGAGTAGAGTCCACCGAGTTCCTGGGGCACATCATTGGCGTTGATGGAATCCGCCCAGATCCCAAGAAAATCGAGGCAGTTGCCAAGTGGCCTGTACCCAAGACGGTCACGGACCTGCGGTCGTTCCTAGGCCTGGCAACATACTACCGGCGCTTTGTACGCCGCTTTGCGCACATCGCAACACCCCTGACAAACCTGTTGGCAGGTGGGGTCGGCAAACGCGATACGCTTTCAAGATGGGGCAACCTAGAACAAGAAGCCTTTGAGAACTTGAAGCAAGCCTTGATTTCACATCCAGTTGTCCAAGCACCCAACCCAGACCTGCCCTTCATCGTCACGACGGACGCGTCGGACTATGCGGTAGGAGGAGTGCTATCCCAGAAGGCAGATGGCAAAGAATACGTTGTGGCTTTTGAGTCTCGCAAGCTGAACAAGGCGGAGCTCAACTATGCGCCACATGAGTGCGAGATGCTAGCAGTCATTCACTGCCTCAAGAAATGGCGACACTACGTGCACGGAGTGCACCCGATCACCATCCACACGGACAACACAATTGTGTCCCGATTCAAGACCCAGAAGGAGTTCAACAAGCGCCAGGCGCGCTGGATGGAGCTTTTGGAGGAACACTGGTTCACCATTGAACATGTCCCAGGCAAGACCAATGTGGTTGCTGATGCCCTCAGCCGGAGACCGGATCTGCGCATCCACTCGCTGACGCTGGCAAAGCCCACTACGGACTTGCAAGACAGCGTACGTGCGGCCTACCCAGAAGACCCAGAATACGTCCGCACCCTCAAGGCAGTCCAAGATGGGCACAAGACAGGAGCCCTCAAGATCTACAATGGTCTCCTGTACTTCGAGCGCGAGGGCGAAATCCCCCGCTTGTACATTCCAGATGCCCACGACCTGCGCCACATGCTTCTGCATGAGGCACATGATGTCCCGATTGCTGGCCACCTTGGCCGCGACAAGACCCTGGCGCGCCTGACCAAGTACTTCTACTGGCCCGCCATGGACAAGACAGTGGCAGAGTATGTGACAACCTGCCCCTCCTGCCAGAAGAACAAGCCCTCGAGTCAACACCCGATGGGCCTGTTGCAGCCGCTTCCCATCCCAGACGGTTGCTGGCAGTCTGTCTCGATGGACCTGATCACATCGCTTCCGCAGTCTTCGAAGGGGTATGATGCTGTAGTCGTCTTCGTGGACCGTTTGAGCAAGATGATCCGAGTGGAGCCCACTCACACGTCAGTCACGGCTGAGCAACTTGCCGAGCTGTACTACGAGAGGATCCAACGCTTCCACGGTACCCCCAAGTCCATCGTGTCCGACCGAGACCCACGGTTCACCAGCACGTTCTGGCGTTCCCTGTTTGCCCTTGAAGGCACCGACCTAGACATGTCCACTGCCCACCACCCCCAGACGGATGGGCAGACGGAGCGTGCCAACCGCACGATTGAGGAAATGCTGCGCCACTATGTTGATGCGCTTAAGAGCGACTGGTGCCGCTGCCTGACGGCGATCGAGTTTGCGTACAACAGCGCAGTCCAAGCCTCTACTGGGTTCTCACCCTTCGAGATCCTCTACGGCCGGAACCCCAAGACGCCACTGGGAATGGCGACCGAGCCGCCCAACCAGAAGCCACCAGAAACGGCGAACGCCGCTGTCGCAGCGCTTGCAGCGGAACGCGCTCGCATCATGGGCATTGCCAAGCAGCACTTGCTGGCCGCTCAGCAGTGCCAAGCCCGCACCGCTGACCAAGACCGGCGTGACCACTCGCTAGCAGTGGGAGACAAGGTGTTGCTATCGACCGCCCACCTCAACATCCCAGCCGGCATGACCAAGTTCGACCAGCTGTATGTTGGCCCATTCGAGATCATCGAGGATGTGTCCAAGAACGCTGTGCGCCTCAAGCTTCCGCCAACCATGAAGATTCACCCGGTGCTCAACGTCTCACGACTCAAGTCGTACAAGGATGGCGACAAGGCATTCCCAAAGCGCGGTGCGCGCTACAAGCCTGATGCGCCCATTGTCAACGACAAGCGCGAAGAGTACTACGAGGTGGAGGCTCTCCTGAAGAAGCGCACTGTCAACCACCAAGTCCAGTACCTGGTCAAGTGGAAAGGCTACGACCCCAGCGAGAACATGTGGATCCCGGAGGCTACCCTGAAGGAGGATGTCCCGACGATAGTAGCTGACTTTAACAAGAAGCTGAAGCGCAAGTAGCTGTTCTAGTTTGTTTGCGTTCCTACTGTCCGGCGTTATGTTTCGGGACGAAACATTCAAGAGGGGGGGAAGGGTGTAGCAGCACGGCTGTACGGTACACCTTTTGAGCAGATGGCACGTGCAGACGCCTGCATCTTTGCTCTTGCTTTGTGCACGATCGATCTGTGTTTGTCGTGAGCTGCATTTTGGCTTTACAGGATGCAATACGGCCTTGTTTCGAGCAAGAACTGCGCATCCGGGCCAAACCCACCATCCGAGGTTCTGACTTCGAGCCCGGCCTCGTGTGGGATTTCATCCCCCGGTCCTAGGCCTCAGAGCATGACACTTGAACGCCTCCAGAGCCTAAGGCGACTCCCGATAGCCAAGGGTGAAGCCTCCTCTGTAAATACTAAGTCCTTTATTTCTCTTGAAGCCCCTGAGCCTCCCTTTTATTTATTTTATCAAGACATCAGCATAAGGTGAACACTAGAATACCTTGAGCAGCCCTAGAAGGACTTAGGAATATTTGCAGAGTCAAGAACCCCCAGCCAGGGCACTGCAGCCCAGATTGCCTTAGAACCCTGGTGCCCTGCTGCACACACGTTACCGACCGTTATCCGTTATGGACATCCGGCGCCAAACGGGCATACGGCAACACTCCACAAAGTCACAGCGGCGCGGCAACCTCAAGGGTGCGCGAACCCACAACAGTCGGTCAGCGACGCCTGCGCAACGCACGCCAGGGCGGCACAGGCGCCCTGCAGGTCAGGAAGCCCGGAGCGCACGCACGGCGCAGGTCAACGATGCGCAGGCGCTATGCAGTCAGAACCCACATGCCGATGGTGCGACAGTGGCGCATGCACATGCGCTGCGGCGGGGCGCGAAAGCAAGTCAGGTACCCCGCAATCGGCTATGCAGCAGGGCACCAGGGTTCTAAGGCAATCTGGGCTGCAGTGCCCTGGCTGGGGGTTCTTGACTCTGCAAATATTCCTAAGTCCTTCTAGGGCTGCTCAAGGTATTCTAGTGTTCACCTTATGCTGATGTCTTGATAAAATAAATAAAAGGGAGGCTCAGGGGCTTCAAGAGAAATAAAGGACTTAGTATTTACAGAGGAGGCTTCACCCTTGGCTATCGGGAGTCGCCTTAGGCTCTGGAGGCGTTTAAGTGTCATGCTCTGAGGCCTAGGACCGGGGGGATGAAATCCCACACGAGGCCGGGCTCGAAGTCAGAACCTCGGATGGTGGGTTTGCCCCGGATGCACAGTTCTTGCTCGAAACAAGGCCATTTTGCATCCTGTAAAAGCCAAAATGCAGCTCACGACAAATACAGATCGATCGTGCACAAAACAAGAGCAAAGATGCAGGCGTCTGCACGTGCCATCTGCTCAAAAGGTGTACCGTACAGCCGTGCTGCTACACCCTTCCCCCCCCTCTTGAATGTTTCGTCCCGAAACATAACGCCGGACAGTAGGAACGCAAACAAACTAGAACAGCTACTTGCGCTTCAGCTTCTTGTTAAAGTCAGCTACTATCGTCGGGACATCCTCCTTCAGGGTAGCCTCCGGGATCCACATGTTCTCGCTGGGGTCGTAGCCTTTCCACTTGACCAGGTATTGGACTTGGTGGTTGACAGTGCGCTTCTTCAGGAGAGCCTCCACCTCGTAGTACTCTTCGCGCTTGTCGTTGACAATGGGCGCATCAGGCTTGTAGCGCGCACCACGCTTTGGGAATGCCTTGTCGCCATCCTTGTACGACTTGAGTCATGAGACGTTGAGCACCGGGTGAATCTTCATGGTTGGCGGAAGCTTGAGGCGCACAGCGTTCTTGGACACAACCTCGATGATCTCGAACGGGCCAACATACAGCTGGTCGAACTTGGTCATGCCGGCTGGGATGTTGAGGTGGGCGGTCGATAGCAACACCTTGTCTCCCACTGCTAGCGAGTGGTCACGCCGGTCTTGGTCAGCGGTGCGGGCTTGGCGCTGCTGAGCGGCCAGCAAGTGCTGCTTGGCAATGCCATGATGCGAGCGCGTTCCGCTGCAAGCGCTGCGACAGCGGCGTTCGCCGTTTCTGGTGGCTTCTGGTTGGGCGGCTCGGTCGCCATTCCCAGTGGCGTCTTGGGGTTCCGGCCGTAGAGGATCTCGAAGGGTGAGAACCCAGTAGAGGCTTGGACTGCGCTGTTGTACGCAAACTCGATCGCCGTCAGGCAGCGGCACCAGTCGCTCTTAAGCGCATCAACATAGTGGCGCAGCATTTCCTCAATCGTGCGGTTGGCACGCTCCGTCTGCCCATCCGTCTGGGGGTGGTGGGCAGTGGACATGTCTAGGTCGGTGCCTTCAAGGGCAAACAGGGAACGCCAGAACGTGCTGGTGAACCGTGGGTCTCGGTCGGACACGATGGACTTGGGGGTACCGTGGAAGCGTTGGATCCTCTCGTAGTACAGCTCGGCAAGTTGCTCAGCCGTGACTGACGTGTGAGTGGGCTCCACTCGGATCATCTTGCTCAAACGGTCCACGAAGACGACTACAGCGTCATACCCCTTCGAAGACTGCGGAAGCGATGTGATCAGGTCCATCGAGACAGACTGCCAGCAACCGTCTGGGATGGGAAGCGGCTGCAACAGGCCCATCGGGTGTTGACTCGAGGCTTGTTCTTCTGGCAGGAGGGCAGGTTGTCACATACTCTGCCACTGTCTTGTCCATGGCGGGCCAGTAGAAGTACTTGGTCAGGCGCGCCAGGGTCTTGTCGCGGCCAAGGTGGCCAGCAATCGGGACATCATGTGCCTCATGCAGAAGCATGTGGCGCAGGTCGTGGGCATCTGGAATGTACAAGCGGGGATTTCGCCCTCGCGCTCGAAGTACAGGAGACCATTGTAGATCTTGAGGGCTCCTGTCTTGTGCCCATCTTGGACTGCCTTGAGGGTGCGGACGTATTCTGGGTCTTCTGGGTAGGCCGCACGTACGCTGTCTTGCAAGTCCGTAGTGGGCTTTGCCAGCGTCAGCGAGTGGATGCGCAGATCCGGTCTCCGGCTGAGGGCATCAGCAACCACATTGGTCTTGCCTGGGACATGTTCAATGGTGAACCAGTGTTCCTCCAAAAGCTCCATCCAGCGCGCCTGGCGCTTGTTGAACTCCTTCTGGGTCTTGAATCGGGACACAATTGTGTTGTCCGTGTGGATGGTGATCGGGTGCACTCCGTGCACGTAGTGTCGCCATTTCTTGAGGCAGTGAATGACTGCTAGCATCTCGCACTCATGTGGCGCATAGTTGAGCTCCGCCTTGTTCAGCTTGCGAGACTCAAAAGCCACAACGTATTCTTGGCCATCTGCCTTCTGGGATAGCACTCCTCCTACCGCATAGTCCGACGCGTCCGTCGTGACGATGAAGGGCAGGTCTGGGTTGGGTGCTTGGACAACTGGATGTGAAATCAAGGCTTGCTTCAAGTTCTCAAAAGCTTCTTGTTCTAGGTTGCCCCATCTTGAAAGCGTATCGCGTTTGCCGACCCCACCTGCCAACAGGTTTGTCAGGGGTGTTGCGATGTGCGCAAAGCGGCGTACAAAGCGCCGGTAGTATGTTGCCCAGGCCTAGGAACGACCGCAGGTCCGTGACCGTCTTGGGTACAGGCCACTTGGCAACTGCCTCGATTTTCTTGGGATCTGGGCGGATTCCATCAACGCCAATGATGTGCCCAGGAACTCGGTGGACTCTACTCCGAAGGTGCACTTCGAGAGCTTGACGTGTAAGTCCTCCTTCCTGAGCGCTTCTAGGACCATCTCGACATGTTTCAAGTGTTCCTCATGAGTCTTGGAAAAGATCAAGATGTCGTCTAGGTAGACTAGGACAAAGTCGTCTAGGTAGGGGCGCAGGGTCTCGTTCATCAGGCGCTGGAACGTGGCCGGAGCGTTTGTGAGCCCAAATGGCATTACCACAAACTCGAAGTGTCCATACTTCGTGTTGATGGCCGTCTTGTGGATGTCTGGTTCCGCAATGCGGATCTGGTGGTAGCCCGACTGTAAGTCCACCTTGCTGAAAACCTTGGCGCCGTTCAGGCGGTCTAGCAGGTCGTCGATCCGTGGCAACGGGTGAACGTTACGGACTGTGATCTTGTTCAAGGCTCGGTAATCGATGCACATGCGTAGGCCTCCATCCTTCTTTGCGGCAAAGAGGACAGGTGCACCGTAGGGCGAGACACTTGGGCGTATCCACCCTTTTGCCAGCAAGTCCTCGAGCTGTCACTTCAGCTCTTCCAGCTCCTTGATTGACAAGCGGTAGACACCCTTGTTCGGAGGTGGTGCGGACGGTTCAGTGGCAATCTCGTGGTCGATGGTGCGTTGGCGCGGCACCGTGTTGAACTCGTCTAACACATCGCCTTTGCCGCGGAACTTGGACAGCACCGGCTCGACATCTAAGACGGTCTTGGGCTTTTCTGAGCCTTCTTCTTGGACTTCCTTGATTACCGCCAACATAAAGTTGGGGTCCTTGCGCACGAGTCGCTTGAACTGCATAGCGCTCAGCAGCTTGGGTCCCTTGGCTTGAGCGGCATTGGAGCAGTCAAGGACTACTGGTCCCTTCTTGGTCCGCAAGGTAACTGTATTCTGGGTCCAGTCAATGCTGGGGTTGTGGCGCGCGAGCCACGGCTTCCCGAGCACTGCATCGAAGTCGCCTAGGTCGGTAGCATGCAGGGTAACCTTGTCTCGGAAGCTTCCCAACGCAAGGGTTGCGCTTGGGAGCATGTGGGTGATTGGCTGCACACTCTTGTCGATCAGCGACACCGAGACGTCGCTTACTGCCTTAGCGGCTTTCAGCTCACGTTTGGCCAGCCATTTGGTGTGTACGAAGTCGCCCGTAGCGCCTCCGTCGATCAGGATCATGGCGGAGCGACCTTGGATGGTACCATGGGCGATGAGCTGCTGCGAGCCTGCATCCAGACGCACGGCACTCAGAACCAAAGGCTCCGGTTCTGGTTCTTGTTCTGGTTCTGGTTTGGGTTCTGGGTCTTGTTTGGCAGGGGCCTTGAGACTCGTCCTGGGCTTGTCTGCCTTCTTGGGCTTGGGCTTGGGCTTGGCTGGCGGTGTTGGGGCCGCTGGCGGTCTAGGGCTGGTTTCTGTGCCCTTTTCATCCGCTGGTGCAGATGGGTTCCCCTACTCGGAGTTGGGGGCGGGCTCTTCCCGTTTGGGTCTTGGGGCGCAGCTTGCAGTCCAGGGCGCGGTGGCCCTTCTCGCGGCAGTAGAAGCAGCGTCCCTCCTTGATCATCTGCTCCTTCTCGCTGTCGGTCATCTTGGGCCGTGGTTGGCTTGACCGATCTGGCTTGGATTGGCGCGAGTCTTTGTTCTTGGGCACGAACTTGTTCTGGTTGATGGCGTTCAGCTCCATTGGGGCAGAGCTTGAGCCCTCATCTCGGTTCCGCTGGTAGCGGTTGCCCTTGCCTGACGAGCGCATCTGGTACATGGAGTAGTCCAACTCTTCCGCCACGGCACACGCGTGAGCGTAGTGGCCGTGCGGCACCTTGGCGTACACCAGGCCTTGGACAATCTCGGGCTTCAAGCTGCGCACCAGCCTATCGTACTTCTCCACCTCGGTGATGTCCGGGATGTCTAGCGACAGGCGGTCAATGTCTCGGATCAGCGCAGTGGCTGACTTGGACTGCTTGATGCAAGCCGGGCACAGCCATGGGCATCAGCGGTAGGCGCGCAGCTGCAAAGGTGGCTCCTCCAGCAAGCAGGCGCTGCTCCATCCGCTGTTCTGCCATTTGCAGTTGAGCCATGAACTGCATGTGCATCTGCTGTTGCATCTCTTGCAGCATCTGTGCTTGGGCGGCTTGTTGCTGCTGTTGGGCAGCAGCTTGTTGGGCTGCGGCCTGTTGTGCCGCAGCCTGCTGTGCTGCAGCCTGCTGCGCCGCGGCCTGCTGCACCGCAGCCTGCTGCGCCGCAGCCTGCTGCGCCGCAGCCTGCTGCGCAGCAGCCTGTTTGGTGCTCTGGGTCCATCTGGCTTCTCGGTCTCTAATCTAGGGTTGCTTGGGTCTTGGCTCGACTACATTCAATGGTGGTGTTGAGCTTGAGCAGTCTAGCACCTTGTAGTAGAGACACTTTGATTGCTTGACTTGGGGTACAACTCTTGCAACTTGTGTTTTCTTGGACCTTTTCTGGGAGCACCTTGCAGTCTGAACAACTTGGGCTTGCAAGTGCACCTAGGTGCAGTTGCGGTCTTGTGGTCAGAGCACAGCGGCTTGCGGTCTTGGCCTAGGCGGCAATGCTTGTGCTCTGGCAACCTTAGCAATGCAAGCTGGTGTGCTTGCAGCCTTGGCAAATGCAAGCGGGTATGCTTGCAGCCTTGGTATCTTGGGCGCAGCGCAAGTTGGCGTGCTTGCGGTCTTGACAGTGCAAAGCTGGTATGCTTGCAGTCTGGGTATCTTGGGTGCAGCGCAAGTTGGCGTGCTTGCGGTCTTGACAGTGCAAGCTGGTATGCTTGCAGTCTGGGTATCTTGGGCAATCTTGACTGCACGCAAGTTGGTTTGCTTGCGGCGGTGCAGTCTCGGATGCACGCAAGTGGGTGTGCTTGCGGCAGTGCGGTCTTGATTGCACGCAAGTGGGTGTGCTTGCGGCGGTGCGGTCTCGGGTGCACGCAAGTGGGTGTGCTTGCGGCGGTCTTGGGGTCTTGGGCACTCTAAGGCTGGGTGAAGCCTGGCGAACCAGAGCTTCGAAACCAGTGCAGCAGGGCACCAGGGTTCTAAGGCAATCTGGGCTGCAGTGCCCTGGCTGGGGGTTCTGACTCTGCAAATATTCCTAAGTCCTTCTAGGGCTGCTCAAGGTATCTAGTGTTCACCTTATGCTGATGTCTTGATAAAATAAATAAAAGGGAGGCTCAGGGGCTTCAAGAGAAATAAAGGACTATTTACAGAGGAGGCTTCACCCTTGGCTATCGGGAGTCGCCTTAGGCTCTGGAGGCGTTCAAGTGTCATGCTCTGAGGTCTAGGACCGGGGGGATGAAATCCCACACGAGGCCGGGCTCGAAGTCAGAACCTCGGATGGTGGGTTTGCCCCGGATGCACAGTTCTTGCTCGAAACAAGGCCATTTTGCATCCTGTAAAAGCCAAAATGCAGCTCACGACAAATACAGATCGATCGTGCACAAAACAAGAGCAAAGATGCAGGCGTCTGCACGTGCCATCTGCTCAAAAGGTGTACCGTACAGCCGTGCTGCTACAGGCTACATATGTCGCCTCCCCCCAACTTTACCTACAGCCCCTGCCCTCAGGGGCTAGCGGGAGCGGGCCAAAAGCAGGCAACGCGTAGGTTGACGCACGGCACGCGAGTCCGCGATTGGCCGACCGCACCGAGGCCGAAGGGAAAACGCGCCCGCTACGTGTCAGTGCCTAACCAACCGCTTAAGAATCTCGGAGGGGAAGAACTGGCAAAACGCCCCGTGGTGGCGCGGTGAACTAGTTGACACCTCATCGGCGACAACGTAGGCCCTTTGTCCCGTCCAGCTATAGCTGGAACGGCGGGGCGCCAGAGTTGTTGCGCCTTGCAATTGATGCCGAAACCGAAACCACGCGCCTCCCCCTTGACCAGATGGGTGCCCAGCGTGCTACTGCGATGCTTCGCCCCCCCAGAGGACGTCAGACCACAGCTCAGGCCCAGCTATTAGCCCAAGAACTCATGCTTGGCTCTTGAACAACAACTCTCTCCAGCCCACATTGCTAGAAACCACCAGCCAGACGGCGTCGCCTTGGTCAGCCGGATTCCGCGCAGGTATCTTTACAGCTCGGCCCTCACACTCCAGCGCCCTCCAGTAGCGCCCTCTGAAGCTTGAGTTGTCCGCCAAATAGCCTGCTGGAGCATAGATGGCGCTGCAGACGGCCGCCATATCTGCCTAAAGGGGTAAAACGAGGTCCAGCAACCCTTCAGGCGGTCTTGTAATGAAGACGTCGACCTGGAGCCTCTGGGCTGCGAGGGCTTCAGGTAAGCAGCCACAGTCAAAATGAAAGTCAGTATCCTTGGATGCATTTGGTTCGCTGGTGACGATCTTGGGCCCCAAGTCGTCCAGTCGGGTGGCGACGTACTCGGCCAGAGCTCCATCACCAGCAAAGGGGTCCATAAAGCACGCGTCCTCCATGCGTTTCGCACAGGTACTTGAAATCCACGAAGTGAAGGAGCAGATGCAGCTCCCCTGGCGTCGGTCCTCGTGTCGGCGGCACAGCGCGCATGCCGCTGGTACGTGCCGTACGCGGCGGCGACAGCGCCAGCGGTTACGGGAATGGGCGCATACAACCCATGCATGCGACGGGAGAAATCTTGCACGCAGAGCGCCACCTGGTGCCTCCCGTAGACTGGCTCCATTACGGCCGGTAAGGGCTCAGCCTGGTGGTACGCACCTGCCAGACCTTGCCCCCACCTTCACGAAGAACTGCCCTTGTCTTGGCCTCATTGGCAAACCGCAGCAGCAGGTACGGGCCTTCCACGCCAGCGCCAAGCTTGTGGTCACGTCGGCGTTGCATAAGCACCCAGCCACCTTCCACCAGCGCCTCCGGCGAGGTAAGTTCTCCGCGCCGCCTCCGATAGTCCGCCTTCTGTTTTTCTTGGGGCCTTGTATACGTTGGCCACGGCGCTCTTCAGCTGCTCCTCCGCCGCATGAGTAGCATCCCGCATGTACGCCTCCATTGTCGCTTGGGTGAGACCCCGGCTTGGACCCGCGCCAGCGCCAGCGCCAGCATCTTCCGGCGTCGGCGGGGCGGCTGTCCGTTCCAGCTCCTTGTCCAGCGCGGCTCGGCTTGCGAGCTCGAAGCTCAGAAAGGGCCGGCGATGGTACAACATCTCGTAAGGGCTGAACCCGGTGCTCGTGTTCTTGGTGACGCGCAGGCGAACAGGGCCTCCGGCAGCTTCTCGTCCCACGTCGTCGGATGGTCGGCGCAGAGCTTCTGCAAGGTGTGCAGGACAGTCTGGTTGGCTCGCTCCACTGCGGCATTCTGTTGCGGCGTATAGGCCGGCGTGCGGATCACCGTAATGCGAAGCTCAGCGCACAACTCCTCGAACTCTCCCCTGAATTCATTGCCGTTGTCGCAGAAGATCCGCTGCATGCAGCCATGGCGCGCCACGACACCACGTAGAAACCTTGTAATGGTTGACGCCTTCTTGTCGGGAATCACCTCACCCTCGACCCAGCGCGTCGTCTGCTCCACCCACAGCACGATGAACTTCCCGCCGCTCGCCGTCACCGGGAACTCGCCCTGTAAGTCAATGTTCGTATTCGTCATGGGCTCCACCGGGTACGATGGGCGTAGCTCCAGGGGCTTCGAGAAGCGAGGGTGCTCCCGCTGGCACGCATCACACTGGGCGATGTAGCGCTTGACATCCTTGCCCAGGCCGTACCAGAACACGCGTTGCGACAGCGTGTGCGCGGTCTTCTCAGCGCCAAAGTGGCCAAGCTTGTCATGCGCCTCACTTATCAGCTCCGCCCGCTCCTCCGGCTTGGGCACGCGTCGAGCCACAGGGTACTTGTCAGTCGGTCGCCGGTACAACCTCCGTCCCCAGCGACACGTAGTTGGTTGCCCGCTTGCGGTAGGCCTTGAGCAGCTCCTTGTCAACCTCGCCGTCCCGCCTGGGCTTGGTCCCTTCGCGCAGGAAGTCCAGGAACGCGCGATCCGTCATGACGTCACGGTTGTCGCCAGCAGCGCGGCAGCTTGGGCAATACCATTCGCCCTGCGGCACGAAGGTAAGAGGCGGCTGCAGGCAATGCGTGTGGTAGCCGCCGTTACAGCCGTCACACAGCAGCATCGGAGGCGGCTCATGCGTGCCGCCACACACGGCGCAAGGGATTTCTGCCGTCGGGTCTTCTGAGTCCTCCGCCAGGGTCAATTGGGGGTTCCGCTTGTCCCTCCGTTCCAGCCGCCAGCGTCTTGGGCAAGGGCGCCGTCTTGGGCGAGGGCGCCGTCATGGGCTTGGCCACGGCAGAGGGCTTGGCCACGGCAGGGGGCGGTACCAGCGGCGCCGCCTCCCGTGACGGTGCAGCCATGCGGCCACTCAGGGTTGGCCGTGCGGTCTCCTGCGACAATGGCAAGGTAGCCACCGATCCTGCGCCAGGGACAACGCAGGGGACGCGACCACTGGGGGGCCCTCACGCCCACCTTTTCTTGATGCTTCTTCCTTTCCGACGGTGGCGCAGGCGCCTTGACTCCAAAGCCTATCGGTAGCTTGCGCTTCTGGCCCGGCCCCAGCATCGTCAACGGAAGCTCGTCCTCGTCGTCCGTAGCCTCGCCGTCGGCATCATCTAGAGTTCCGGCCTTGGGCGGGTGCGCAGAGCTCGGAGCGCCATCTTCCTCGTCCTCGCTCCACTGGCTCTCACCGTCATCCGTCGTCCCAGAAGGCGGCGGCAGGCTGCGATCCTGCGTCATCGGGAAACCGCGCCACTCCCCACTTGAAGGTACGGGCTCGGTCGCCCGGAGCGCAGCGCGGGGCGCGCCGCGCCGCGAAAAAGCAGCGTCCTCGCTTTCCGTGTCGTCCTCCTCGTCCTTCTCCCCCCAACTTTGCCTAGGCGCCGCCCCCGGCGCCTCATGCAGAACGAAGCAGTAGTCCTCCTCCAGCTGCGGGAAGGTGTTGAGATACGCCCCGATGCCCTCTAGAATGCCGGCCGCCACGATGTGCGCAGGCTCGTTGCCATCCACCGTGAAGACCGCCGGTTGACCCGCCGTACAGTGCAGCGCACGGTACATCTGGAGCTCCAAACGCCCGCAAGTAGTCCGCAGAGATGCTCTCCTCAGAAGGCCGCTGACGTTGGCCAATGCGCTGGAAGCAGGTGGGTGAAGGAGTGTCGATCTCAATGATGAGGTTGGGAAAATGGGCGTGGGCCGCCCACAGCCTTGATGTAGCGGGTGTAATCCTCGGCGTGCTCTGCCAGTAGCAGTCCTTGTTGCACCAGCACCGCGTGAAAACATTGACGGCCGCCCACAGGCTCCGCTCCGTTATTTTGCAACTGCAGCGCAGCAGCGCTAACCTCGAACGCGTCGCCGTCGCCTTGGTCCTTCCGGCGCATGGCATGGTAAAACTGCTCCAGGGAGGGCTGCCACACGCTGACAGGCTCCTGCAGCACAGGCACACCGGACAGTACCCCCCGCCACCAGGCTCAGCGCCGTGCTCTTGCCAGCTCCAATGTTGCCCTCGACGGAGACATGTAGCCGTCCACCGTTGACACCCGCCAGCTGCCGGAGCTTCTCGTCGACGAAACCAAACCTCCGCCGCAAACACCGCAACCTGCTCCGCTTGCGTCGGTGCTGCACTGTAGGTGCCTCGCAATGCAGCCGGAAAGGGCGGCACGGTACGTCCTACACGTGGCGGGCCGGCTCGTAGAGCTGCAGGCCGCACCATCAACACCGACGGGGTCTCCTCCACGCTCAAGTCGTCCAGGCAGGTACGGCTGAGCTCGCGCACCAGGCTTGGGGGGTCGTTCGGGGTCCTCCAGCGGCAGGGCACGCGATAGAGCGTCGCAATCGCTATTGCTAGTACCCGCCCGGTGCTGTACATCAAAGTCGAAGTCTTGCAGCTTGACAGCCCAGCGCTGCAGTTTTCCGGTCAACTTGGTACCGCTCCGCAGCGTAGTCAGCGCGCTGCAATCAGTGATCACAGTGAACGGGCTCCCGCAGGTACACCTTGAACTGATCCACCGCCCAGACGACCGCCAGCGCCTCCAGCTCCCACGCAGGCAAGTTCTGCTCTTGCTCGTTCAGTTTGCGGCTATCCGCGCGCACCAGGTATTCCTTGCCGCGCTCATCCTTTTGCTTGAGTGTGGCGGCCACCGCCACCTTGGATGCGTCCGTCGCCACATAGAAGCGCTTGGTGAAGTCCGGGTGACGCAGCACCGGATAAGCACAGAGCAGCTCCTTAAGTTGTTCTTGAAAGGCCGCCTCCTCAACGTCCGTCCAGCACCACCTCTCGATCCTTCTTGGTCAATGCCCCTTTTCACATGTCAGTGCGTAAAGGAAATGCTATGCATCGGCGGAAGTGAGCATCACGGGCGTGGTTTTAGGGCTGAAGGTGGTGAGCCATCAGCAGGGCTCTGCGGCTGTACATCCACCTGACACGTCAGTGGGTAAAAATGCACACTCCCATCGAGTCCCGTCAACGGTCGAAGCGACCGAGGATCAGTGCGTCGTACTGTGGCGCACAGTTGATTAGGGGGGGAGGGAGGCGCGCGCGCTGAGTTGCTGCGTCCGCCCACGCAAATCCTACCCCTCACCTGCGGGGGGAGAGAAAAGCATTAGACAGAGTAGGCACAATAACCGCTCTGGCAGGCGGACCCAGGGTTGGTGCCAAACATCAATCGTTATGCGGCGAAGCTGGAGCCGCATCGTGGCAGCCAGCCATGACCAAAGCAAGGGGTGGCAAGCGAATGGTGCCAGGTGGCACATTCTCTGAGGGGCTTGCTCAATCCAGCCGCGACCAGACGTTCGGTGTTTGATCTGCCGTCCATGTGTCCGGCACTGCTTGCTGCTGCGTCCAGGGGCACCGTCTGTAGCAATGGTTGGTACACGTTCGGCTACCCCAATGCACGTGTTGCGTGCCGCGAGCTTGGAGGGCCAGTGGACCTCGTAGACTTCACAGAGCCGGCGGTGGACGGCGGCAATTTGCTTGATATGCCGATAGCGCCGATCTGGCTGGATCAAGTGCAATGTACTGGAAACGAGGCGCGCCTGGCGGACTGCTCCCGCAGCCAGGTATGCATACCACCATTGGTCAGTGGCAATACTGCAGACGCTCATTATTGGTCAGTGGCAATACTGCAGTCGCTCATTATTGGTCGCTGACCGCCGCATAGGGTCAGCAGCAGTTATCAGCTGGTTGGCATCTATCCCATGCAGTATCGCTCTATCTCTGTGGCAAGCTTTGCACACATCCGTCGTGGTTGCATGCATGTATGCGTGACCTAGAGCATGTCATCGCGCGAAGCGTTGTATGCTTATCGCATCCGTACAGCCGATGCAGCCACTTATGTAGCTATTGTTGGGCATGCGCAAGGTGCATTAAGCAATTATTGCGACAGACAAAACCCCACTCCACCTCATTTACCTGTACCTCTGTCGATCATTTGCCGCCCTAACCGCAGTTCGGAGTCATCAGCGACAACTGCAGCCGCTTGAATGACGTGTTCATCCTGTATTGCCTTCCTGGTGCATAAGCAGTGTGCATTAGACGATGAAGTTTCCGATGGCTTGCATGTACATGGGAGGAGTGTTCGATGCGCATTGTGAATGGAGGCGGCATCCGGTAGGTGCGCCTGCGGGGGAGACGAAGGCTTGGCCGGCTGACACAAGTGCCGGCTCAAAGCGCAGAAAAGGCCGCGCTACTGGGGCACGGTGCCGCCGGAACTTCTGCCTGTGCCTGTCCACAGCAAGGCGTGCGCGCGCGCGGCGGGCGGGCTGGCGGGGATACCAGTCGTCGTTGTGGCCGGCAGCATATGATAGTGTAGTTGGAAAGGCAGAAGAAGAGCATGGGGTAGAACGTGCGGTGTATCTTTTGTTGCCATCCAAGGCCCGGAGGTGGTTGATACTGGCGGGTAGGGCAAGCAGGCCCTAGGCCTGGCCCATACAGCCTTTGTTCTTCTCGGCCGCCCGTACTAGACGTGCCCAGGCATATCGGGTACCATAGACGGGGGATGCAACACCCGACCGGATACAGCCTCAGCCTATGCTACTCAGTGCAAGCGACTTCCTGCCTGCGCCCAATCCATGGCTTGACCCTACCAACTGCCCCACAGGGTAACGGGCGCTATTAGGCGCCACTTAGAGCTAACGGCGCCTGTGGAGCGGGGCGCTAATAGGCGGCTATTAGGGTCTATTACAGGCCTAACGTTTCCCACTTAGACTAACTTTCAGCGTTAGAGCCTGTTACCTAACTCCTACCTCGACGGCTATTAGGGCCTGTTATCTAACCTTGCTATTACACCTAGTAATAGCTAATAGCGCTTGTGGACCGGGAGCCTAATAGGCGTGTATTAGAGGCTATTACCGGACCTAACTTTTCCCACTTAGACTAACTCGCGGCGTTAGAGCCTGTTACCTCGCTGTTACGTCTACGGCTATTATGGGCCTGTAATCTAACCTTGCCTATTACACCTAGTAATAGCCAATAGCGCTTATAAACCGGGAACCTAATAGGCGTGTATTAGAGGCTATTACCGACCTAACGTTTCCCACTTAGACTAACTCGCGGCGTTAAAGCCTGGTACCTCGCTGTTACGTCTACGGCTACAGTTAGTGGCCTATTAGAGTCGTGTGACCAACCGCGCTGCCCGCCGCCGTCGCTACTCGCTGCTGCCCGCTGCCCGCATGCGCTGTGTGTGCCGCACTCGCACTTGCAGAGTGCATGGGCGTGTGCGTGCGCCGCTAAGGATCGTAAGCAAGGCCTGTTGTCCTGTTGCACGCCACGATCGGCTCAATATGAATACACCAGGAAAGCGGCAAGGTACACGGGCGACACATACAAATTGCAACTACGGCTCACACAGTCACTGCAGCTCCACAGGCCGGCACCCCCGGACATTGTGCCAGGCTGGCGGGTCCACGGATGCCTATTGCAGGCTATGCCTTCTTGAGGAGCCCTGCCAACTGCTTCTCCCTTGCAGCCCCACTTGGATGCCAACTGCTCGAGCGTCGTGAAGGCTGGCCGCCAGTGCAGCAGCAGGCCGCCAAGCGGCCCACTTGACCTGCGTGCAGACCGTGCAACGGAAGGGGTGTTGGCAGACCGTTAAAAACACCGTAAGTTACTTCACAGCAGCTGGATACGTTATCGATCCGTACCGCATTGTAACCGAGTTTTGCGGCAGGGCAGGGCGTTTTAAGCTTTGCGCTAGAAGGGTATTACGGGAACGTATTGGATAACATCCTTTATGTTCGTCAACACTAAAGCAGTGCTGGCAGGTGCCGCGCGCCAATTACCTTCGAGCCCACCCCCTTCTTGATGTCCGCCGTGCTGTACGCTGTGCTGTCTGGCGGCGCCATATATGCAGGGACGTCCCAGAATGTCGGTTTGCCGGGTTCTGGGTTGAGCGCAGCCACCACGAGCTCAATCAACTTGTTGCCAGGCGCCTCACCGGCCCTGCAGGCCCGCGCAGTTTCAAGCAAGGCAGATTAGGCGGATGATGTTGGCCGATAGAAGGGCATCTGTTGACAATTCGCTGGGGAGTTGTTGTAACCGCTACCGGGTCTGCGTTGGGAATGCCACCTACGCCGGCGTAGTCGTTAAGTGTAACGAACAAGGTGCACGCGCGCCTATCAACACACACCAAGCCTAATAATGTAAGGCCAACGGCGTACCTCTAGATCGACCTCGGAGGTGGTTATGCCCACAGCAAACGCGTCCAGCGGCGTATCACGGTGTTCCTCGGCCCTGCAATAATAAGCACGCGCATGCCAGGTTAATGTGTAGCATTGTGGTAATGCATGCAGTCATCAGCAGGTTCAAGCTCTGACCCAACAAAGTGATGAATGTGTGCGTGCTCGGACTACAGTTTGCTAGCTGTTGTCCCAGGGATCAAGCATACAACAAGTTGCACGGCGGCGTTGGCAGCGATGCACTCAAACGCCCACCAGTGAAGGCGGGTGCACAGCAATTGCTGCAGACGGGACCGGCAGTGAATTTGCAACCCACGTATGTATGTATGAAGGCCCGGAGGGCTGGCTCACCGCTTACGCCGGCCAACAGCAGCAGCTGTCCCTTGGAAGCATGCCGTTTGCCATAGGCGGAGCTCGTTGCCAAGTACTCCGCGTGGCCCTTGAACGACTTGCGGTAGGCGATCTCCAGCTGTCTGTCAGGGATGTGCACGCCCTCCTTCCACAGGCCTGTGGTAGCGCCCACAGCAAATGAGCAAAATAGCAAGTGGAAGGACAACGTCCATGATGCAAGCAAGGAATTGTAATGCTGGTTAATGCAAGACGCTGTGTCGTTTCACGGATGCCCATGAATCCACTGTGCGCCTCGTCTATTCTTCCTAGCAGTCTTACTTGCTTATTGCATCAGTGTATGTACGTCATTTCGTTCCTGGACCGGCGCGAATTGCTGTGATCCAAATGTGGTGATACACTCCAACTACCAACGCCAACCCGCCTATCTAATCCTACCAGTGGCGGGGCTTGCCTCTACTTGTTGGTCGGATGTACCGACGGTGGCGCCGCCGACGGCGGCTGCAGTGGATCCGCCGCCGCCGCGGACTGCTGCCGCCCCCGGTGCTCCAGCAGCGGCCACCTCGGGCGCAGGTGCAGGCGCAGGCGTGGCTGTGGGTTGCCGGTGGGCTGTTTGCTGTTGCGGACGGACTTGTACTGGCCCTTGTTGGCGGAACATGCCGACAACCGTTTCCTTCACGCGGGCCAGGCCCTCTTCCGGGCTGAGCTTGCCTAGGCCCATGCCCTCTGCACCGCCTTTGAAGCTTCCCAGGGCCTTCTTGCACAGGTCGTCAACCTTGGCGTCCTGTCAAGAGCGACATGGTGCACGACAGTGTAACGGAAGTGGGCGACTCCGTACAACGCAGCTGAAGTTATGCATAATACAAGTAGTGCACACTCATAGTACGGGGGCGTCCTGTCAAACCAAGTGACTCCGCTGCAGTGCCGTTGACAACACCGCGCGTACTTCTTCCTCTGCCTCGCACTACTCGCACTATGAGAATGGAAGGCTCGCGTTAGCTCGTGCTAAAGCCGCGTTAGCCCCCGTTGTGATGCGCGTGTAACGCGGCTACTACGCGAGTTAACGCGGCTGTAATGCGACCCGTAACGCGAGGTGGGCCTTAGTGGCTCACCCTACAGTGTGCCTGTGGGGCTACCGAGCCGTAACGCGCAAAAACGCGGCGCGTTAACAGACGCTAACGCGGCCCCTTACGGGGCTAACGCGAGTGTGCTACGAGGTCGTACGGCAGTACGGATGCCGTATTGCTGGCGGCGCTGGGACGCGTGCTAATGCGATGTAACGCGCAGCAAGGCGCAGTAACACGCGCGTTAACAGACGCTAACGCGAACCCGGCTTCGCGTAACGTGAAGACGTGCTACACCCGCGCTTGCAGCTCATCGATCGCACGGTCGTGTAGCTTATTGTGCACTGAACCACTCGGGCAATGCATGCATGTACGCGCATCCACGAGGCATAAGGTGCCATTCCCGCACACGAATCTGCATGCTGTCCTTGTTTGTCGGATGATCGCTCAAAACCGGGACCCATGCATGCACTGTACACGCAACTTACTGGGATGTCAGTGTAGCAGCAGCTGGGCATGTTCTTGCCTCGGATCGCCGTTGAGGTAGTGCCCGAAGAAGTCCGGGCTTTTGAGCAGTTCGGCGCCCTTGGTGTTGATCCTGACCCGCTTGGCGCCGACGCCGTCGCCACTGGCTGCTTTGCGCTTAGCGGCGCGGTGGTGCCGTTCGATGTTAGGCTGCCTGCCGAGCCACGGCCGCCGCCAGCGGCGGCTGTTGTGACGGGCACCGGCGGTGACACGCAAGCCGAGCTGGAGGGACAGTGCCTGGCTGAGGGTTGCATCAAACTCCTCCTTGATGGCGGCCACAATGCTGCCGCTGCCGCTGCCGCCGAGCTCCTCAAGGAGCCCGCTGCAAAGCTCCTTGGACTGCAAGTTAGCCGCTGTAAACCCACGCTTGCGGTATAGCTCGTCTGCCAGCTTGAACACGTTCTTCACCGGCGTTGGTCCGTCATGGTCGAGCGAAGTAGGGTGCCGCTGTCAAGGTCGCGGCTACTTGGCGCACACGCTTGTCGCTGCGCAAGGCGGGGTCGACGTACTTAAGATCCGCTTCGGTAAAGATGTCATCCTCATCTACCTCTGATGGCTGCAGGGCGCCCTACACAGTAACGGCGCAAATTAACGCGTGCGCACGGTAATTTGACAAAGTTTTTCCTCTAGCGGGCAGGATCTTGGTGCCGAGTGCGCTGACGGACTCCCCCCTGACTGATACTGATGTGCCGCCGGGTGGTAGTCGGTACGGGCCTGCAAAGCAACTAACGTAGATGCTCACCTTGGCTACAAGTGGGCTTCAGTGTCCATGCATGCTAGTCTAGTTGACCTACGGGATCGGCAGCGCCTGTTCTGCCGCCTTTTTGATCGCTTTGCCCGCTGTCTCCCCTCTTGGCAGTGGTGTTGAATACTTCGGCAGCGGCCGCCCTGACCTCGAGAAGCCGGCTGTTGTTCCTAGCTATAATAGCGCGTCGTTGTTCTTCAAATGATAACTGAGAGAGTGTGGCACGGAAGCCTGTTCTGCACTGATATCTCGTTCTTGACCCCAGGCAAGATCGTGGCCATGAACATGCTAGGGAACGTGAGTGCCTTTCAGCCGCGGGGCCTTGAGAAGGGAAGGGGAGATTATGCATCATAGAGCACAAACCGTTTTGCACCAGTATCCATGCCGTGAACGCCTGGCGCCTTAGCCGTCGTCGTTCGCATGGCGGAGGAAGGGACAACCAATTAGAGACGGCAAAAACCGCACCTCAGCCCCCTGGACGAAATCTGCAGAAGGTGGGCCGCCGGCGCTCTCAGGCGCACCTCTCGCGGAAACGCGAACGTGTATGCTGCGGCCTGCTGCTACACGGATACGCACCAACCCGGTCAGTGCCCACTACAGCGATGCGTGCAGGTCCGTAACAGAAAGAACCTCTATCGACCCACTACAGACCACCAGACCATCCTGTCGGGCTGTTGTGCCGGACTCGCCGGAAAGAACCCAAACATCCAGCAGGGGCACCATCATGGCAAATCGAGAAGTCGATTCTGCGCTATGGTGGTGCCTCTGCAGGCAGTGCTGTGGCAAGTACTCCGCCATCACAAACGATAACGTGGCTGCCATCAGCACTGTGACCCGCCGCACAGTTTACAACCACGGTAAAGAAGTACAACTGCGACTTTGGCGTGCATAAGATGGCGCCTGCTACTGCCAACATCTACGCTGCTCTGCCAGCTTTGGTCGCGCAGCCCGAGGTCCTTCTCGCGTTAGGTATGTGTGCGCCGGGCCCACGCGCATTGCCCTACTACAAGGCGTCGCATCCAACGTACGGTGTCGCAATCAACGCCTACGCCTCAATGGCCTCAACTTCGCAGCGTGCCAGCATGTTATATGGTCATTGGCGTTTTGGCCACCACGTGCATGCATGGCACATCGTCACCCAGCACGAGCATGCATTCATGCATGCAGATATACTACCGCATGCATCACCCTCGCCATACCGGCCCTGACCACGACTGCCAACCCGCCTACCATGACAGTATGCGCAGTTCCGACCTCTCAGCTTAATTCGATCGTGTGAGTTCACTGTCGTCTAACTGCCGTCTGCTAATGCAGCTGCGGGAGGCAACGTTGCAGGCCAGCACCTGAAGGAGCAGGGCCAAGAGGATTACCAACAAGATGATGATGATGATGATGATATGATGTTGACGATGCGGCAAACGGTATGCATGCCAATACCACAGAGCCCGTTGCAATACGCACATTGTTATTAGACCTGATTAGACCCTTGCACGTGCTACAGATGCGCCACATCTTGCACTGCTTGACGCGCTTTAACGCACGCTGCGTCATGCGTTGTGCCACGCGCTGTGTCACGCGCTGTGTGGCACTCTGCATCACGCACTGCGTGGTGCGCCGCATTACGCACTGCGTCACGCGTTGCACCACGCGCTATGGCACGCTGCATCATCATGCGCTGCGTCACGCGCTGCGTCACGCGCTGTGCCAAGCGCTGCATCACGCGCGCTGCATCACGCGCGCTGCATCATGCCCTGCATCACGCGCTGCGTCACGCGCTTTGCCACGTGCTGCATCACGCGCTGCGCCATGTGAAACGATGCGGCCAACGGATAGGCTACCCTGACTGGTTGCTGTGCCGCTTGCCGCATGGCAGGTATGGCTCATGAGCTGGCTGCGGCAGATCCAACCAACGACCCACAGGCTCAAGAACCTTGATACTGGAGACAACACGGCGGGTGAGCAGCAGCCGGTCGGCGCTTATGGCATAGCTGAGGAAGCGATGCAAGACGAGCCTTTGCAAGAACAAGACCAAGGAGATTTGGACGGGGCTATCAATGCTGTTGGGGCACAGGGAGCCGTAGAGGTAGCTGGCGCGGAGTGGAAGATGGGGGTAAACTTGCCCGCCGTTTTGGGAAATGGGGCCGTGAATGGGAGGATATTGATAAAGTAACGGCTGCTACGCGCGGCGTGTGGAGCAGAACATTGCTGTCACTTGCGGCGAGATGCTGCTTTGCAAAACCAAGCACAACTTGTCGGATGATGCTGTTGCGGATATACTTGGTATCATGAGAAAAAACAAAGAATCAACGCGGTCTTACCGAAACAACACTCCGGAGAACCTACGGCAGCTCCTGACATTCCTCGAGAAGAAGGGGCTATACGATGCCGCCTTTTCCCTTTGTGCAGTACGAAGCCTGTCGCTTTTGTTGCTTTATATACAGGGATGACCACAAAGATAGCACTGCTTGCCGAACCCGAAGTGCGTGGGTCGGACACAGGACGAAGAAGGGGGTACGGTGCCAGCACCGCGGCGCGGCAACACCGTGGATATCCTGTATAGGCCCTTGCGGAATTGGATCGCTCGTTTGTTTGCTACCAAGGAACTGGCGCAGCTTGCTACATACCACGCTGATGCCGCGAAGCGTCGCCGTGGCTTCCCTGATGATTGGTTGGTTGATATATATGACGGAGACGCCTACCAGCACCTGATGGCGAGCAATCAGGAGTTGCCGCGGAGCCGCGCCACTTAATCTTGCAAGTAGTCACCGACGGTATCGCGCCCTTTAAGGACGATAAGAAGTACAGCGTGTGGCCTGTCGTCGTGACCCCCCTGAACTACCCTCCTGATATTCGATATGCGCTAGGCCTTTCTACAGTACTTGTCTTGCTCCCGGGCACGCGGATGATGATGTGAAGTTCAACATATGCCGATTTTCCACTTGCTTTTGAGAGAAATTGTTTCATGTCGAAATGGCGTGATGGTGAATGATGCATCTCGGCCTGAGGAGGGGCCCTTCTGTTGCAAGGTGCAGGTCCTCACTGCCCCTTGCGATTATCGCGGGAATGAAAGTATAACGAATGTTAATGGCGCGCCGTTCGCCCGGTGCCCCTGCCATAAGTGCTGGATTGCTGGCGTCAAGCCTGCTGGCGACTCGCCTATTGGGCAGATGAAAATGATGTACGCGAATCACTGGATGTTCTTGCCAGCTGGCGACCCCCTACGTACAGCGCGTGCACCTGCTAGCACGGGTAGCACCCTCCCGTTTGTTTGAGTTGAATAACCCTTTGGCAGAAGTTCGGTCGGGCATGGAGGCAGCCCCAGTAGCCCGGACTCCCAAGAATCTTTTCCGTGGTTTGGTGCGGCCCAGCGAGCGTGAACCCTCAAATGATGATGTAAGTACAAGTTCCAGCGATGATAGCGACGACGGCAGTGCAGGTTCTGGCACGGATAACAGCAACGGCGGTGATGATAATAGCGCGGGTCACAGTGGTGGCAGTGATGAAAGCGCGACGGGCGAGGCTGATCAGCCTGAGGGTGATGAGGACAGAGGTGGCTTTGAGTATAGTGACTACGGGGGACGAGGCAGAAGATCAAGCGATGAGCGAGTCCGATAGCGGCAGCGCCACGGATGATGCCGGTGGTGATGCTGCTGCTGCTGCTGCTGCTGATGATGATGATGATGATGATGACGATGGTGATGATGATGATGATGATGATGATGATGATGATGATGATGATGATGATGACGATGGTGATGATGATGACGGTGGCTCCGGGGATGCCCTGGCTGGTGATGATGGCTCGGCTGATCCGGCTGATCCCGATGATGATGGTAGTGACGGCGACAATGATGTTGTTGCGAGCATGAATGCGAAAGGAATGTCCCCTTTGCTGTGTCCTGAGTTGGCTTTGATGCGCAGCGAGGGCTGCACTACGACCCGATGCATACAATTGCTGATGTAGGCGAAGAAAATTTGCAAGCTGGTGACGAGTGGGGCGCGCTATACTGCCAAAGCGGAACGGTATGAGGCCGACGTGAACAAGCGCACGTGGGTGGCGGTCAGCCGTGGAAAGCCGATGAATGCTGATCTAGCGGCGTTGAAGGAGGCTACACTGCGCATTGCCCGGGTACTGCCTGCTCGCGATGGTGGGGGCAGCCGTTTTGCTCGGCTGATGAGTCATAGTAAGTCGAAGCGCATGCACACGTGGGCAAAGCTAGCCAGTCCGTTTGGCACCTACTTGTTCGCGTGTTGCGCTGGGCTGGGTCCAAGTCAGCGTGAAGCAATACAGGGTATCTTACTGGCTGCCTCTTTCATCCAGGACAAAGCTCTCCACGTTGAAACGTTGGATGGCTTGCGTAGTAGGGTGATTAAAGCAATATGTATGGCGGAGCTTCACTTGCCGGCTACAGAATGTGACGTAAAGATGCACATGCTAATCCATCTTGTTGACCGAATTGTTGATTTGGGGCCTTCATGGACCTCGCAATGTGGACGTATGAGTCGAATTTCGGATTGATAAAGCATTTGATGGCAAAGAGGGACACCCCCGAGAAGACTGCTATGTTCAAGGCTTCTTGATGCCGAGGTTGGTATGATCATGAAGCTGGCATCTCCAGATTCGTTTTTCATGACCGGCCCCATTGTTACTGCTGGCGATCCTGACGAGGAATTTGGCTTTAACTATGTCCCAGGACTTGAACCCGTGGGTTAATATTGCCAAGGGTGGTAGTAATAACACGCCCAACACTATGCCCAAGTCTTTGAAGTCTGTTGCGGCGAGCAATAAGGTCTTGGGCCGCTCTCCCGGTATCATCTGTGAGCTTGTACACATGTACGTGAATGGTTGGCCCCAGTTTGCTGCGGTTTGGTTATACTTTCGTGAGTGGCTGTGGGATCAATGGGATGATGATGCGAGCGGTTCCGTGCACACGCACCTAGCAGGCAGCAGCCAGCCAGTGCCGCGCGCCAGGTGCTCCGTAAGCGTGGGTCAAATGTAGACTTTGTGACCGCTGGGTATTTCCGTAAGGCTGTGACCGGCCTCTTCCTAAAGCCCGAAATGTGGGCTTTTGATGATGATATAAGGGCCACGGCAAACGCACTGAAAGATGTGCGGTGGGTTTTTCATGAGGCGGCTTGCTGCTGTCGAGTTGGCGGGTGCGGTTCAACCCCGTTGGCGGTTGTGAGCAGCTTGTTGATATGAAGTGGCCCGCCCGCAATGATAGCAACGCTTGGTTTCTTGCCAGAAGTGCCCAGGGTGCCCGGATGACCCCTGGATAGGGCGAGTGCGCGGTGTTTTACGCATAAGGGCCCTGTTGAAGGCGGTACCCCTTTGGTGGTCTTGGACGTTGTTTGGTACGGTGATGTGCAGGTAGATCAGCTTGTCAAGGGGGTGTCTATGTCCCGGGCGCCTTCTGCAACAGCCGGGCACCGTTTTTGGCCTGCGAAGGATGTGGCCCCAATACGCATCCACGTCCTGCCCCACCATCGGACCCTGGCCGACTGTGTGTCCTGAGCGCTTCGCATAACTTCATGTGTGCTGGCGGTTGGGCTGGATTACGTCTGTGTTTCTTGATGTACTATTGTAGTGCTTCTCGTCGTGTGCGGGTTCGCCATGCGGGAGACTTCGTGCCATCGATGCGCATACAAGTGAAGAAGGATTCACGCAGCATGCGGTACATTACAACTGTACCTCAACTACCTAGCCCACACTGTAAAGTTCCCGGCTTGCCGCAGTTGCACCACTCCAACCGAGGTAGCTTAAAGGTCCCGTTCCTTGCGGTGCGCCTACCCCCAGGCGGCTGCGGGGCCCTACATGCATTGCGGGACGTAGGGCCCCCTCAAAGTGTTAGTCACCGGCTCTTAGTCACAACTCGGGGTTCCCCGAGTTATGACTAAAAGCCTTGGTTAGTCACGGGGCGGCCAGTTCTTCATCGCCGGGGTTTTCTTGCCCGACGCCCGACGGATAAGGTAGCCGCCTGCAGCTAAACTTGCTTTGTCTTTTATTGGTTCCGCTAGCAACACAGTATGAACTTTTGATATACGTATCTTCCATGCCTTCCCCTTGCAGCTGATCACAATGGACCAGACGCTTGCTGGAGCCATATCAAACGTACAGAGTATAGGGAACCAGATTCGTCGATCTAGCACAGTTTACCAGTACTTTGACGCACTGCACTTGGTGTTCCGTCTACTCAGCGCGAGGAAGCACACGGAGCCAATTAGGGGGTTCGACGAACCAGTGTACTTGCCACCGAACGCCTCGGTGGGCCGTGTCTTCGGCATTAAGGTTAAGCTGAACGGGAAGGTGTGTGCCTGCGTTGTTTTGTAGCCTAGATAGAGAAAGAGTAGTTTCCCGCCTTCCCGGCATGCAACTAACCGCAACATGGTGTACCTGCCTCAGGCCTTGACCCTGAAAATGTCCTCGGCTGCGACTTCAGCGTTGATAACGTCAGAGAACAGCTGGATGCTGCTGGTCAGCGATGGGTGCAGTCGGAGCTTGCGACAATGACTGGAATGCAGTGGCCGATGCGTGCGAAGGAGAACGCGGATGGTTTGTTGCGGTACATAAAGACTATGATAGAGGTCACCGAGCCAGGTGCAGGCAGCTTGGGAGCGTCTTTCCCGCAGTACCACTGGCCAATGCGCCCATGGGTGCAGCTATACGTAAGTGACATTGGAAAGCAGGAAAGCACGGTGTCGCACATGGAGTACACCACCAATTGGAGAATACCGTCGTTGATGCAGGACGCTGTCGCCGCGGAGATTGGGCGTATTCAGGGCGCTGAGGCGCGGACGGTCGCTCCCACTACGTCAGGCTCGTCCGGAGCAGGCCCTAGCCTTCGGGCTGCTGGGCACACCGATGCGTCGCGCTGCACGCAGTGCGGCCACGCGTCGACGGCTCCCCATGCGTCGACGGCTCCCACGGACGCAGCAAGCATGGGCATTGAGGAAGAGGCCCAGGTGCGAAACCGGCCAGCTGGCGCACCAGTGATAATCATGCAGAACCCAAGCTATGCGGCGTGTCATAGTGTTCCTGCATCTAACGTGGCGAGTACATATGGCTTTGTAGGACACCCATGTCATGCTTACATGCAGAACTATGAGGACACTGGTGCTGACGAGCCAGACACCGAGTGCATGGGCGAAGCCTACGCCGCCAACAGCTCAGCGCCTGGGCAACAGGTGTGCTTCCATGCAACGGTGTAACGGAACCTAAACACACAACCTGCTTGTTTGACGAGTTGCCCCTGCTTCACTTAACCTGCAGGCAATGGACGTGGCCGTGGTGCCCGCGACTGCGCCGGATGCAAAGGGCCGTGACGTGCAGCTGCAGGCGGTAAGCATACGCACTAGTTTGGGATATTGCCTGTAGCCGCAACGCCAGCCAAAGCCCACACACACCCCAGCTCTGTTTGACGAAGCCCAAGCCCGTCGCCGCCATCCCACTTCACTTAACCTGCAACAGGCTGCGTTGGGCACTGAAACGCAGCTGGGCCCGACGCAGGCAGAGGAGCTGCTCGTCGTGCCTGCAACGGCGCCGGATGCTGCGGGCGGCGACGTGCAGCTCCAGGCGGTGAGCACGTGCAGGATGATGGGCTATTGCCAGGCCGCTACGTTTGCCCCGGGCCCCGGGCAGGACGGACGGCGCAGCAAACACGGCTGGGCAATTCAACCTTGGGTGTATGCAGCACGCCGCTCACAAACGGCATCGCAGCCCTAGCGCCAGCAAGGCTGCACGCATAGCTAGCCAGAGGCATGACGTATGGCTCACCTTGCTGCTGGATGCAGGCCGACGGAGCCGACCCCATGGACGCAGCTGCTGCGGCGGCTGCACCGCAGCACGACCAGGGCGCCGACGCACCAGCCGCAGCGGGTGGCGCAGCCAACACGGCCGGGCAGGTCAGTGGTGTTGCATGTTGCGCACCTGGCGCGCAATTCAACCTTGGGTGTATGCAGCACGCCGCGCACAAACGGCATCGAAGCCCTAGTGCCAGCAAGGCCGCGCACATAGCTAGCCAAAGGCATGACGTATGGCTCACCTTGCTGTTGGATGCAGGGCGAAACGCAGCTGGGCCCGACGCAGGCAGAGGAGCTGCTCGTCGTGCCTGCAACGGCGCCGGATGCTGCGGGCGGCGACGTGCAGCTCCAGGCGGTAAGCACGTGCAGGATGATGGGCTATTGCCAGGCCGCTACGTTTGCCCAGGGCCCCGGGCAGGACGGACGGCGCAGCAAACACGGCTGGGTAATTCAACCTTGGGTGTATGCAGCATGCCGCTCACAAACGGCATCGCAGCCCTAGCGCCAGCAAGGCTGCACGCATAGCTAGCCAGAGGCATGACGTATGGCTCACCTTGCTGCTGGATGCAGGCCGACGGAGCCGACCCCATGGACGCAGCTGCTGCGGCGGCGGCTGCACCGCAGCACGACCAGGGCGCCGACGCACCAGCCGCAGCGGGTGGCGCAGCCAACACGGCCGGGCAGGTCAGTGGTGTTGCATGTTGCGCGCCTGGCGCGCAATTCAACCTTGGGTGTATGCAGCACGCCGCGCACAAACGGCATCGAAGCCCTAGTGCCAGCAAGGCCGCGCGCATAGCTAGCCAAAGGCATGACGTATGGCTCACCTTGCTGTTGGATGCAGGGCGAAACGCAGCTGGGCCCGACGCAGGCAGAGGAGCTGCTCGTCGTGCCTGCAACGGCGCCGGATGCTGCGGGCGGCGACGTGCAGCTCCAGGCGGTAAGCACGTGCAGGATGATGGGCTATTGCCAGGCCGCTACGTTTGCCCCGGGGCCCCGGGCAGACGGACGGCGCAGCAAACACGGCTGGGCAATTCAACCTTGGGTGTATGCAGCATGCCGCTCACAAACGGCATCGCAGCCCTAGCGCCAGCAAGGCTGCGCGCATAGCTAGCCAGAGGCATGACTTATTGCTCACCTTGCTGCTGGATGCAGGGCGACAGAGCCGACCCCATGGACGCAGCTGCTGCGGCGGCGGCTGCACCGCAGCACGACCAGGGCGCCGACGCACCAGCCGCAGAGGGTGGCGCAGCCAACACGGCCGGGCAGGTCAGTGGTGTTGCATGTTGCGCGCCTGGCGCGCAATTCAACCTTGGGTGTATGCAGCACGCCGCGCACAAACGGCATCGAAGCCCTAGTGCCAGCAAGGCCGCGCGCATAGCTAGCCAAAGGCATGACGTATGGCTCACCTTGCTGCTGGATGCAGGGCGAAACGCAGCTGGGCCCGACGCAGGCAGAGGAGCTGCTCGTCGTGCCTGCAACGGCGCCGGATGCTGCGGGCGGCGACGTGCAGCTCCAGGCGGTGAGCACGTGCAGGATGATGGGCTATTGCCAGGCCGCTACGTTTGCCCCGGGGCCCCGGGCAGGACGGACGGCGCAGCAAACACGGCTGGGCAATTCAACCTTGGGTGTATGCAGCATGCCGCTCACAAACGGCATCGCAGCCCTAGCGCCAGCAAGGCTGCGCGCATAGCTAGCCAAAGGCATGACGTATGGCTCACCTTGCTGTTGGATGCAGGGCGAAACGCAGCTGGGCCCGACGCAGGCAGAGGAGCTGCTCGTCGTGCCTGCAACGGCGCCGGATGCTGCGGGCGACGACGTGCAGCTCCAGGCGGTAAGCACGTGCAGGATGATGGGCTATTGCCAGGCCGCTACGTTTGCCCCGGGGCCCCGGGCAGGACGGACGGCGCAGCAAACACGGCTGGGCAATTCAACCTTGGGTGTATGCAGCACGCCGCTCACAAACGGCATCGCAGCCCTAGCGCCAGCAAGGCTGCGCGCATAGCTAGCCAGAGGCATGACTTATGGCTCACCTTGCTGCTGGATGCAGGGCGACAGAGCCGACCCCATGGACGCAGCTGCTGTGGCGGTGGCTGCGCCGCAGCACGACCAGGGTGCCGACGCACCAGCCGCAGTGGGTGGCGCAGCCAACACGGCCGAAGCTGGGCAGGATGCGGCACAGGCAGCCAGCAGCCTACTGCGGAAAGCACCCAAGCGGCCAGCAACCGGCGCTGAGGGCGAGCTGGCCAAGCGAGCGCGACAGCGCAGAGGCAGCGAAGCAGGCCCTTCGGGCAACCCGCGACTGCAGGCGACGTCCACGGATGTACTTAAGGTGCGCTTGCGTCAGTTAGCCACCTGCAGCTGTCCGCGCCAGGCACAGCGGACGGCACGGTCAAAGCGGCCGGGCAGGTCAGTGATGTTGCACTCAGCATGCACAGTGTGTTGTTGAGCCTTGCTTGTATGCAACGCGCCCCTTTCAAACGTTATCGTAATGCTAACGCCAACAAGGGCGCCCGCAAAGCTAGCCAAACGCGTCACGTACGGCTCTGTGTTTACCCCTTGCTGGTCGACGCAGGGTGGTGCCGCCGAGCCCATGGCGCAGCTGCTGCGGCTGCAGCAGCAGAGCAGCACGAGCCGGGCGCCGTCGCACCAGGCACAGCGGACAGCGCGGTCAAAGCGGCCGGGCAGGTCAGTGATGTTGCACTTGGCATGAGTAGTGTGCTGTTGGGCCTTGCTTGTGTGCAACGCGCCTCTTCTGATCGTTATCGCAATGCTCTCGCCAAACAAGGGTGCGCGCAGAGCTAGCCCAACGCGTCGTGTACGGCTCTGTGTTTACCCCTTGCTGGTCGACGCAGGGTGGTGCCGCCGAGCCCATGGGCGCAGCTGCTGCGGCTGCGGCAGCAGAGCAGAACGAGCCGGGCGCCGTGCCAACGAACAGTACGTCGGATGACAGAACCTTAACTGCCAAGGACGGCAGTGAGGATGATGACGATGATGACGAGGAGGTCGCCGGGCCCAGGAAACAGGTGAAATCGAGTATGGAAATGCGTCAATTAGAGGTTGCCTGTATGTTGCATCCCGTTGCCCAGCCCGCACATCACCCAAGTGCAATTCTCCCGACCTTTGCACATGAGTGCCGATCAACCGCCACGGTACTGAACAGGCTTGTCTTACGTAGGTTGATTGGCTGAGTGTTTCTCATGTGTTGCGCCCCCAACGGTCATCTCATATACAGGCTCGAGGAAACGGGAGCCGTTCCGTCCGTGCAGCTGCTGCCATACGTCGGCGGTCGCGGGCTGGCCAGCAGCCTTGTACAAAGGAGGTGGAGGCAGCGCAAGTTCTTGCCGACATGACACACACCGTCCGGTCCGGAGGCCGCAGCAGCACGCAGACAGCTCTGGTCATGGAAGGAGCCATCCCCATCGTTGAGGCGAACCACTTTGCAGCAGCCACCGCTGCGGACGGCGCAGGCGTCTTCCAACAACATGGTGTATGGTGCGCCGCCGACTTGGCCAACGACAACGAGCGCCGCGACATGTTCACCAGCCTGATGCAGACGCCGCTCGAGGTGAAACGCCAGGTGGACGATGACATTGAGCGGACCAGCAAGGCGATCTTCCAGAATCCGGTGTATGATTCCGATGGGGATCCTTTAGAAGAAACAGATTGGGGAAGCGAGAGTGCGGATGATGACCCCGCAGCATTGGCCGGCGGCAGTGCAGGAGCACCCGCCGGCGTCACGGGAGCATTGGCCGGCAGCAGCACAGGAGCACCCGCCGGCGGCGCAGGAGCATTGGCCGGCAGCAGCGCAGGAGCACCCGCCGGCGGCGCAGGAGCGTGTGCCGGTGGTGCCGGAGCATCCGCCAGTGGTGCAGGCGCTTCAGCCCGCGGAACAAAGAGCAAGCGCTATACACTGATGTGGGACGATGACAAAGCGAGGCGATTCGTCCCAGCGGAAAAGCTGTTTGCCTTCGAGAATGGTGGAGCACTGGCAGCAGCTGAAGAGGATGTCGTTGCAGCTCAACAGGCCTGCAACCGTTGCAGCTAAGACCCTTGAGCGACTGCAGCTCTCACCGTATGGGGGCCCGCCAGAGGCCGAACGGCGCAGCGGACGGCAAGCCGCAGTGGCTGCCAACGCCAAGATCAGCTCGTCAGTGGCACGCGCAAAGGAGAAAGCGGAGCGAGACGCGGAGCAGGCACGCGTGGCGATGGCGGCAGCAGAGAAAGCAGCACAGCAGGCCAGGGCCGTCGATGCCACGAGGCGAACGGCAGCCTCCGTCGTGCAGCAGCTGTACACCATGTACGAGGAGGCTATCCGTACGGTCATCTTGCCAGTGCTCATACAGATGAGCGGCAACAGCGGCTTGACAATCCAGAAGATCGTCCTTCATCGGAAACGTGGGTGAGAACGGGAAACGCGGCATCGTGCGGATGCAGGCGTTGCACGCGGACCAGGTGCTGGGCTGCCCCTTGGGGTGGTGCGTCGTCCTTGCGGCGGCGTTCGAGCCATACACGGTGATCGTGGTGCCGCGCAGCCACCACGCCGTGAGGGAGTGGAAGCAGCGCGGGCTTGACAAGCTAGAGCCGGAGGAGTACAGCAAGAGCCCCGAGCTGCGAGCCCTTCGTGGCCAGCCATTCGTACAAGGCCATCCGCCTCCGCGTGCAGCCTGGGCAGCTGGTGGTCCTGGACGGCAACCTGGTGCACGCAGTGGATGCAGGCAAGCCGGGCAGCATGACCGCCCGCATCCACTCGTACATCCAGAGCGTGCCTGTGCAAGACAGGACCCACCCCCTGGCGGCAGAGATCAGCCCCTTGCTTGCCTGCATCCTCATGTCAGATGACATGCGGGAGCTGCACCGGCTGCCGGTGTGAAGCACCACATGCTGCTTGGCACAGCAACAACGCTAACAGACATCACACAGTGCACCGTGCAATTGTGTTGGTCCAGGGTACCGCCGTCCAGCAGTGGCGCGCATGCGGCGCCTCAACTATGACACAGACTATGACAGCCTGTGTGGCTATGTATATGTGTGACGTGTACAGCAGCACGTGGGACCAGTGATGCGTTCCCGGAGCGCGCACCGCGCGTGGCCCTTGGTCCCTGGTTGTGCACGGCGTGGGCACGGTGTGGAGGTTTGCGACGAGTACACTTCGACCCGGATGCTTAAGAGACCACAGCTGCTGGCTTTTCCTAAAGGATGTGTATGCATGCGTTGTTAGCCCGCGTGTGTAAGTGTCACATACGGGCTGTGCACGTGTGCCTGTGCTGCAGACACTTTGTCGACATGTTTGGGATCATTGGTGCTTGCGTCTGTAAGCGCGCGATGCGTTTCTTACAACTGCGCTGTTCCACACGTCATATAGCGCTGTATATATGTTGTTGGCGCTCATCATGGCGAGGGGGGCCGCTGGTCTGTTGGTACGGCTTGCCTGAATTGTCGGTCGTGCATATCTTGGCATGTGGGTGCGCACATATGCGTGTGCTTCAGAGTGCCGACGTTCCAAAGTTATGTATGTATGGAGTTGCGCCCTGCTGTACCCTTTCGCGGTTATGTCTGTTACAGGCGCACGTTGCAGTCCCCCGCTGTGCCGCCCCTCATGCGAGGACAACGGTGAGGCACAGCACAGTGCGTGAGCTCACACCGTAGCACCCGGCAGGCCGCGCACGATTACACACCGCATACAACTGAGTCCAGCACGTGCATCCACGGCATCTACAGGCCCGTTATAACCCTAACGCCTATCTAACGCCTAACAGCAGTCCGTAGGCATGTAATAGCCGCTGCTAAAAGTAGAGGCCTTAAAAGGTGCTTAACAGGCATCTGTTAGTGCTCCAAGCCCCGCCCCCGGCCATAAGGCACTATTACACCCAGTTATAGCCTATTAGCCGCCATTAGCCCGCCATTACACTGTGGGGCAGTTGGTAGGGTGATTGTGGATGTGGATGTTGCCCCCCCCTGGGCCCCAAACCTTAAGACGTCAATCAGTATAACACCGCACCACGGCGTCTTCGTTGTTAACATCACCCTGCCAGCACCACCGAGGTAGCATTTCCTTTCGATCAGTAAGAGTCGTTGCTGACCCACGTCCATGTGGGATGTAGCTGGCGGATGCGGTTTTCATGTTTTTTATTCCCTGCGGGCGCGTAGGCATTTCCTTGGAAACGTGCGTTTAAAAAGTTCTTCAGGACTGGCCAACGGCCTTGCTACACGTCTCGGCAGGAAGGTCTTGCTGGGCCCGTACCGTAAACTGCTACTCGGCTGTGCCGTTCGTACATCCACCACGGCTAGCACGGCGTTTACTTCATGTACGGTCGAGGAGGTCCTTGCACCAATCAATGTGCGTGCAGGGTGGTGTTTTGCAGGCTGCTGGCCGGTACGATACGGTAGTTCAGCCAGCTTCAGTGAGGTAAAGGTTGCCGCATGCGTTTGACGCAGTTCATGTGTTCATGTCCTGCATGTTTTCATGCCTTCATTCGTACTGCCCGCGGCGGCTGGAGCGCCCTTTGTATATGCATGGATGGGCTTCATGGCCGAGCCCTTGGTTTGGCCTTCCACTGTGCCATGCACCATGTCCTGACTGCTGAGGTTGTAGTGCTCAGTAACTCAGTTCTGATTCCGTGTCCGTACAGTGCCGTACCAGCGCTACACGCTCTTTTGCACCATCGCTCCTCCTCATCCAGCTCGCGGCTGCGTCTCGAATGGAGCGCGTATGATGCCTTACTAGCCGTACGCCCCTCATGATGTTGCCATCGCGCAGCTCGTCGCAGCGTCAGCTGCGTCCATCCGCATCGTTACTCGGTCGTTGGCCATTGTGTAATCCTCATGCTGCCACTTCAATTTGACTGGTAGTGGGCTGCCCCTTGAACGTGTGAGTGCGCTGTAGCTGCTGGATGTGCACTACTGCTGTCGCGTGGCACGGCGGTGCGTCTTTCCCTTGTGCACTTCATGTTTCTGCGCCATTCTAGCTGGATGCGTTGTCCGGTTTCCTTTTCGCGTTCGTGGGTGGCTGAATGTCTCACGCACCGGTGGCCATACCGCCCCTATTTAACTATCACCTACCAACTGCAGGGAGCTTGATGTTCCCTGTGGCGGCTGGCCCTATCAAGGGCCTTGATGACGCCATCATCCCTTCCGTTCATCGCATCAACACCCCATCCGATGGCATCGAACCCTTGCTTGATCTGATGCCGTCAAGTTAGAGCCCTTTAGAGCGCATCAAGCCGCTGAAGGGCCCATCGATGCGATGTCATGCCGCCATCAGTCCGCACATCATGCGGCGATCAGCAGCTTTCAACCCCTGATCGTCCATGCCAGCAAGCAATCAAGGCATGGCAGGGTAGGCAGGGGCCTGCATTCATGCATTCATGCACGTGGATGCTAAGTTTCACCCGTGTCACCTATTCTCACGGGGCCTCGCGTGTTTTGGGTAACAGCGCAAAGGCAGTCGGCCCAAGGATCGCCGTTTAAATGTACGGTGCTGGCAGTGCCCATGATGCATGACGTGAAGGTGAAGGCTCGAAGTGCTAAGTGCGCGACAGCGGAAGCGGGAGTCCCGGTAGGCAGGCGGTGCGAGGCGATTATGGCAGACGTATGGGAAGGCAAGGCTGTACGAAGATGACGGTGCGGCGTGAGAGGCGAAGCTGCTATGCGGCGCCAGTCAATGGTGTCAACTGGGGGTGCACACACGGTCCAGAGAAAAGAGGTGACGGGCCCAACAAGCGGCCTGACAAAAAACCAACATACATAGGAAACAGTACTGGCACCCTCTCTCCCCCCAAAGGTCCGAGTTGGCCGGGACTTGTCGCCTATTCTCTCGGGGCCATGCGTGTTTTAGGTAACAGCGCAAAGCAGCCGGCCCAAGGATCGCCACTCGTGTGAATGGTGCTTGCAATGCCCAGTGATGGTGTAAGGTTCGAAGTGCGGATGCGACAGCGGAAGGTGGGAACCCAATATGCAGGCGGCGCGAGGCAATAGCGCCGAGCGCATACTTGGCCAGTGGCAGGAAGTGGTCCAGTGCAGGCGGAAGGCGGCGAAGGCGCACGGAGCTCGGTCAGGCTGAACACATTCGATTACACAACTGGGTCACCGGTAGAATTGGGCTCCAAGCCGATAAGCGGTCCGTGAGCTATCAACCAAGTGCTGCGGTAATACAGTACCGGCGCTAGTCGCCAGGAGGGCGGCTTGTAGTCCGAACATATGGGCACAGACAGGCGCGCCATACAGAGTGCGCCGCTGGCACGGACAGCCTAAGCTAACGCTCCCCAAAGGTACACAACGGCATCGCCACCTATAGGCCAAGCTTCCGCCGTAGGGGCGAGTGAGCAGGGCGAGCGAGCCGGGCCAGTCGGCTGTGAGGCCTCCAACTAAGCCGAACTAAGCCGAACTAAGCCCCGAACAACGGTACGCGAACGGAACATATACCTTCGCGCCAAACGGGCGCCCGCCGCCACAACCACACGTTACCGACCGTTATCCGTTATGGACATCCGGCGCCAAACGGGCATACGGCAACACTCCACAAAGTCACAGCGGCGCGGCAACCTCAAGGGTGCGCGAACCCACAACAGTCGGTCAGCGACGCCTGCGCAACGCACGCCAGGGCGGCACAGGCGCCCTGCAGGTCAGGAAGCCCGGAGCGCACGCACGGCGCAGGTCAACGATGCGCAGGCGCTATGCAGTCAGAACCCACATGCCGATGGTGCGACAGTGGCGCATGCACATGCGCTGCGGCGGGGCGCGAAAGAAAGTCAGGTACCCCGCAATCGGCTACATATGTCGCCTCCCCCCAACTTTACCTACAGCCCCTGCCCTCAGGGGCTAGCGGGAGCGGGCCAAAAGCAGGCAACGCGTAGGTTGACGCACGGCACGCGAGTCCGCGATTGGCCGACCGCACCGAGGCCGAAGGGAAAACGCGCCCGCTACGTGTCAGTGCCTAACCAACCGCTTAAGAATCTCGGAGGGGAAGAACTGGCAAAACGCCCCGTGGTGGCGCGGTGAACTAGTTGACACCTCATCGGCGACAACGTAGGCCCTTTGTCCCGTCCAGCTATAGCTGGAACGGCGGGGCGCCAGAGTTGTTGCGCCTTGCAATTGATGCCGAAACCGAAACCACGCGCCTCCCCTTGACCAGATGGGTGGCCCAGCGTGCTACTGCGATGCTTCGCCCCCCCAGAGGACGTCAGACCACAGCTCAGGCCCAGCTATTAGCCCAAGAACTCATGCTTGGCTCTTGAACAACAACTCTCTCCAGCCCACATTGCTAAAAACCACCAGCCAGACGGCGTCGCCTTGGTCAGCCGGATTCCGCGCAGGTATCTTTACAGCTCGGCCCTCACACTCCAGCGCCCTCCAGTAGCGCCCTCTGAAGCTTGAGTTGTCCGCCAAATAGCCTGCTGGAGCATAGATGGCGCTGCAGACGGCCGCCATATCTGCCTAAAGGGGTAAAACGAGGTCCAGCAACCCTTCAGGCGGTCTTGTAATGAAGACGTCGACCTGGAGCCTCTGGGCTGCGAGGGCTTCAGGTAAGCAGCCACAGTCAAAATGAAAGTCAGTATCCTTGGATGCATTTGGTTCGCTGGTGACGATCTTGGGCCCCAAGTCGTCCAGTCGGGTGGCGACGTACTCGGCCAGAGCTCCATCACCAGCAAAGGGGTCCATAAAGCACGCGTCCTCCATGCGTTCGCACAGGTACTTGAAATCCACGAAGTGAAGGAGCAGATGCAGCTCCCCTGGCGTCGGTCCTCGTGTCGGCGGCACAGCGCGCATGCCGCTGGTACGTGCCGTACGCGGCGGCGACAGCGCCAGCGGTTACGGGAATGGGCGCATACAACCCATGCATGCGACGGGAGAAATCTTGCACGCAGAGCGCCACCTGGTGCCTCCCGTAGACTGGCTCCATTACGGCCGGTAAGGGCTCAGCCTGGTGGTACGCACCTGCCAGACCTTGCCCCCACCTTCACGAAGAACTGCCCTTGTCTTGGCCTCATTGGCAAACCGCAGCAGCAGGTACGGGCCTTCCACGCCAGCGCCAAGCTTGTGGTCACGTCGGCGTTGCATAAGCACCCAGCCACCTTCCACCAGCGCCTCCGGCGAGGTAAGTTCTCCGCGCCGCCTCCGATAGTCCGCCTTCTGTTTTTCTTGGGCCTTGTATACGTTGGCCACGGCGCTCTTCAGCTGCTCCTCCGCCGCATGAGTAGCATCCCGCATGTACGCCTCCATTGTCGCTTGGGTGAGACCCCGGCTTGGACCCGCGCCAGCGCCAGCGCCAGCATCTTCCGGCGTCGGCGGGGCGGCTGTCCGTTCCAGCTCCTTGTCCAGCGCGGCTCGGCTTGCGAGCTCGAAGCTCAGAAAGGGCCGGCGATGGTACAACATCTCGTAAGGGCTGAACCCGGTGCTCGCGTTCTTGGTGACGCGCAGGGCGAACAGGGCCTCCGGCAGCTTCTCGTCCCACGTCGTCGGATGGTCGGCGCAGAGCTTCTGCAAGGTGTGCAGGACAGTCTGGTTGGCTCGCTCCACTGCGGCATTCTGTTGCGGCGTATAGGCCGGCGTGCGGATCACCGTAATGCGAAGCTCAGCGCACAACTCCTCGAACTCTCCCCTGAATTCATTGCCGTTGTCGCAGAAGATCCGCTGCATGCAGCCATGGCGCGCCACGACACCACGTAGAAACCTTGTAATGGTTGACGCCTTCTTGTCGGGAATCACCTCACCCTCGACCCAGCGCGTCGTCTGCTCCACCCACAGCACGATGAACTTCCCGCCGCTCGCCGTCACCGGGAACTCGCCCTGTAAGTCAATGTTCGTATTCGTCATGGGCTCCACCGGGTACGATGGGCGTAGCTCCAGGGGCTTCGAGAAGCGAGGGTGCTCCCGCTGGCACGCATCACACTGGGCGATGTAGCGCTTGACATCCTTGCCCAGGCCGTACCAGAACACGCGTTGCGACAGCGTGTGCGCGGTCTTCTCAGCGCCAAAGTGGCCAAGCTTGTCATGCGCCTCACTTATCAGCTCCGCCCGCTCCTCCGGCTTGGGCACGCGTCGAGCCACAGGGTACTTGTCAGTCGGTCGCCGGTACACCTCCGTCCCCAGCGACACGTAGTTGGTTGCCCGCTTGCGGTAGGCCTTGAGCAGCTCCTTGTCAACCTCGCCGTCCCGCCTGGGCTTGGTCCCTTCGCGCAGGAAGTCCAGGAACGCGCGATCCGTCATGACGTCACGGTTGTCGCCAGCAGCGCGGCAGCTTGGGCAATACCATTCGCCCTGCGGCACGAAGGTAAGAGGCGGCTGCAGGCAATGCGTGTGGTAGCCGCCGTTACAGCCGTCACACAGCAGCATCGGAGGCGGCTCATGCGTGCCGCCACACACGGCGCAAGGGATTTCTGCCGTCGGGTCTTCTGAGTCCTCCGCCAGGTCAATTGGGGGTTCCGCTTGTCCCTCCGTTCCAGCCGCCAGCGTCTTGGGCAAGGGCGCCGTCTTGGGGCGAGGGCGCCGTCATGGGCTTGGCCACGGCAGAGGGCTTGGCCACGGCAGGGGGCGGTACCAGCGGCGCCGCCTCCCGTGACGGTGCAGCCATGCGGCCACTCAGGGTTGGCCGTGCGGTCTCCTGCGACAATGGCAAGGTAGCCACCGATCCTGCGCCAGGGACAACGCAGGGGACGCGACCACTGGGGGCCCTCACGCCCACCTTTTCTTGATGCTTCTTCCTTTCCGACGGTGGCGCAGGCGCCTTGACTCCAAAGCCTATCGGTAGCTTGCGCTTCTGGCCCGGCCCCAGCATCGTCAACGGAAGCTCGTCCTCGTCGTCCGTAGCCTCGCCGTCGGCATCATCTAGAGTTCCGGCCTTGGGCGGGTGCGCAGAGCTCGGAGCGCCATCTTCCTCGTCCTCGCTCCACTGGCTCTCACCGTCATCCGTCGTCCCAGAAGGCGGCGGCAGGCTGCGATCCTGCGTCATCGGGAAACCGCGCCACTCCCCACTTGAAGGTACGGGCTCGGTCGCCCGGAGCGCAGCGCGGGGCGCGCCGCGCCGCGAAAAAGCAGCGTCCTCGCTTTCCGTGTCGTCCTCCTCGTCCTTCTCCCCCCAACTTTGCCTAGGCGCCGCCCCCGGCGCCTCATGCAGAACGAAGCAGTAGTCCTCCTCCAGCTGCGGGAAGGTGTTGAGATACGCCCCGATGCCCTCTAGAATGCCGGCCGCCACGATGTGCGCAGGCTCGTTGCCATCCACCGTGAAGACCGCCGGTTGACCCGCCGTACAGTGCAGCGCACGGTACATCTGGAGCTCCAACGCCCGCAAGTAGTCCGCAGAGATGCTCTCCTCAGAAGGCCGCTGACGTTGGCCAATGCGCTGGAAGCAGGTGGGTGAAGGAGTGTCGATCTCAATGATGAGGTTGGGAAAATGTGCGTGGCCGCCCACAGCCTTGATGTAGCGGGTGTAATCCTCGGCGTGCTCTGCCAGTAGCAGTCCTTGTTGCACCAGCACCGGCGTGAAAACATTGACGGCCGCCCACAGGCTCCGCTCCGTTATTTTGCAACTGCAGCGCAGCAGCGCTAACCTCGAACGCGTCGCCGTCGCCTTGGTCCTTCCGGCGCATGGCATGGTAAAACTGCTCCAGGGAGGGCTGCCACACGCTGACAGGCTCCTGCAGCACAGGCACACCGGACAGTACCCCCGCCACCAGGCTCAGCGCCGTGCTCTTGCCAGCTCCAATGTTGCCCTCGACGGAGACATGTAGCCGTCCACCGTTGACACCCGCCAGCTGCCGGAGCTTCTCGTCGACGAAACCAAACCTCCGCCGCAACACCGCAACCTGCTCCGCTTGCGTCGGTGCTGCACTGTAGGTGCCTCGCAATGCAGCCGGAAAGGGCGGCACGGTACGTCCTACACGTGGCGGGCCGGCTCGTAGAGCTGCAGGCCGCACCATCAACACCGACGGGGTCTCCTCCACGCTCAAGTCGTCCAGGCAGGTACGGCTGAGCTCGCGCACCAGGCTTGGGGGGTCGTCGGGGTCCTCCAGCGGCAGGGCACGCGATAGAGCGTCGCAATCGCTATTGCTAGTACCCGCCCGGTGCTGTACATCAAAGTCGAAGTCTTGCAGCTTGACAGCCCAGCGCTGCAGTTTTCCGGTCAACTTGGTACCGCTCCGCAGCGTAGTCAGCGCGCTGCAATCAGTGATCACAGTGAACGGGGCTCCCCGCAGGTACACCTTGAACTGATCCACCGCCCAGACGACCGCCAGCGCCTCCAGCTCCCACGCAGGCAAGTTCTGCTCTTGCTCGTTCAGTTTGCGGCTATCCGCGCGCACCAGGTATTCCTTGCCGCGCTCATCCTTTTGCTTGAGTGTGGCGGCCACCGCCACCTTGGATGCGTCCGTCGCCACATAGAAGCGCTTGGTGAAGTCCGGGTGACGCAGCACCGGATAAGCACAGAGCAGCTCCTTAAGTTCTTGAAAGGCCGCCTCCTCAACGTCCGTCCAGCACCACTCTCGATCCTTCTTGGTCAATGCCCCTTTTCACATGTCAGTGCGTAAAGGAAATGCTATGCATCGGCGGAAGTGAGCATCACGGGCGTGGTTTTAGGGCTGAAGGTGGTGAGCCATCAGCAGGGCTCTGCGGCTGTACATCCACCTGACACGTCAGTGGGTAAAAATGCACACACTCCCATCGAGTCCCGTCAACGGTCGAAGCGACCGAGGATCAGTGCGTCGTACTGTGGCGCACAGTTGATTAGGGGGGGGAGGGAGGCGCGCGCGCTGAGTTGCTGCGTCCGCCCACGCAAATCCTACCCCTCACCTGCGGGGCGGAGAAAAAGCATTAGACAGAGTAGGCACAATAACCGCTCTGGCAGGCGGACCCAGGGTTGGTGCCAAACATCAATCGTTATGCGGCGAAGCTGGAGCCGCATCGTGGCAGCCAGCCATGACCAAAGCAAGGGGTGGCAAGCGAATGGTGCCAGGTGGCACATTCTCTGAGGGGCTTGCTCAATCCAGCCGCGACCAGACGTTCGGTGTTTGATCTGCCGTCCATGTGTCCGGCACTGCTTGCTGCTGCGTCCAGGGGCACCGTCTGTAGCAATGGTTGGTACACGTTCGGCTACCCCAATGCACGTGTTGCGTGCCGCGAGCTTGGAGGGCCAGTGGACCTCGTAGACTTCACAGAGCCGGCGGTGGACGGCGGCAATTTGCTTGATATGCCGATAGCGCCGATCTGGCTGGATCAAGTGCAATGTACTGGAAACGAGGCGCGCCTGGCGGACTGCTCCCGCAGCCAGGTATGCATACCGCCATTGGTCAGTGGCAATACTGCAGACGCTCATTATTGGTCAGTGGCAATACTGCAGTCGCTCATTATTGGTCGCTGACCGCCGCATAGGGTCAGCAGCAGTTATCAGCTGGTTGGCATCTATCCCATGCAGTATCGCTCTATCTCTGTGGCAAGCTTTGCACACATCCGTCGTGGTTGCATGCATGTATGCGTGACCTAGAGCATGTCATCGCGCGAAGCGTTGTATGCTTATCGCATCCGTACAGCCGATGCAGCCACTTATGTAGCTATTTGTTGGGCATGCGCAAGGTGCATTAAGCAATTATTGCGACAGACAAAACCCCACTCCACCTCATTTACCTGTACCTCTGTCGATCATTTGCCGCCCTAACCGCAGTTCGGAGTCATCAGCGACAACTGCAGCCGCTTGAATGACGTGTTCATCCTGTATTGCCTTCCTGGTGCATAAGCAGTGTGCATTAGACGATGAAGTTTCCGATGGCTTGCATGTACATGGGAGGAGTGTTCGATGCGCATTGTGAATGGAGGCGGCATCCGGTAGGTGCGCCTGGCGTGGGAGACGAAGGCTTGGCCGGCTGACACAAGTGCCGGCTCAAAGCGCAGAAAAGGCCGCGCTACCCGGGCACGGTGCCGCCGGAACTTCTGCCTGGTGCCTGTCTACGGAACGATGCGGGCGCTGCGCCCTGCGGGGGCGGGCTGGCGGGGATACCACGTCGTACGTTGTGGCCGCAGCATATGATAGTGTAGTTTGGAAGAAGAGCATGGGGTAGAACGTGCGGTGTATCTTTTGTTGCCATCCAAGGCCCGGAGGTGGTTGATACTGGCGAGGTAGGGCAAGCAGGCCCTAGGCCTGGCCCACTACAGCCTTTGTTCTTCTCGGCCGCCCGTACTAGACGTGCCCAGGCATATCGGGTACCATAGCCGGGGGATGCAACACCCGACCGGATGCAGCCTCAGCCTATGCTACTCAGTGCAAGCGACTCCCTGCCTGCGCCCAATCCATGGCTTGATTGTGGATGTGGATGTTGCCCCCCCCTGGGCCCCAAACCTTAAGACGTCAATCAGTATAACACCGCACCACGGCGTCTTCGTTGTTAACATCACCCTGCCAGCACCACCGAGGTAGCATTTCCTTTCGATCAGTAAGAGTCGTTGCTGACCCACGTCCATGTGGGATGTAGCTGGCGGATGCGTTTCATGTTTTTATTCCCTGCGGGCGCGTAGGCATTTCCTTGGAAACGTGCGTTTAAAAAGTTCTTCAGGACTGGCCAACGGCCTGCTACACGTCTCGGCAGGAAGGTCTTGCTGGGCCCGTACCGTAAACTGCTACTCGGCTGTGCCGTTCGTACATCCACCACGGCTAGCACGGCGTTTACTTCATGTACGGTCGAGGAGGTCCTTGCACCAATCAATGTGCGTGCAGGGTGGTGTTTTGCAGGCTGCTGGCCGGTACGGTAGTTCAGCCAGCTTCAGTGAGGTAAAGGTTGCCGCATGCGTTTGACGCAGTTCATGTGTTCATGTCCTGCATGTTTTCATGCCTTCATTCGTACTGCCCGCGGCGGCTGGAGCGCCCTTTGTATATGCATGGATGGGCTTCATGGCCGAGCCCTTGGTTTGGCCTTCCACTGTGCCATGCACCATGTCCTGACTGCTGAGGTTGTAGTGCTCAGTAACTCAGTTCTGATTCCGTGTCCGTACAGTGCCGTACCAGCGCTACACGCTCTTTTGCACCATCGCTCCTCCTCATCCAGCTCGCGGCTGCGTCTCGAATGGAGCGCGTATGATGCCTTACTAGCCGTACGCCCCTCATGATGTTGCCATCGCGCAGCTCGTCGCAGCGTCAGCTGCGTCCATCCGCATCGTTACTCGGTCGTTGGCCATTGTGTAATCCTCATGCTGCCACTTCAATTTGACTGGTAGTGGGCTGCCCCTTGAACGTGTGAGTGCGCTGTAGCTGCTGGATGTGCACTACTGCTGTCGCGTGGCACGGCGGTGCGTCTTTCCCTTGTGCACTTCATGTTTCTGCGCCATTCTAGCTGGGATGCGTTGTCCGGTTTCCTTTTCGCGTTCGTGGGTGGCTGAATGTCTCACGCACCGGTGGCCATACCGCCCCTATTTAACTATCACCTACCAACTGCAGGGAGCTTGATGTTCCCTGTGGCGGCTGGCCCTATCAAGGGCCTTGATGACGCCATCTACGCCATCATCCCTTCCGTTCATCGCATCAACACCCCATCCGATGGCATCGAACCCTTGCTTGATCTGATGCCGTCAAGTTAGAGCCCTTTAGAGCGCATCAAGCCGCTGAAGGGCCCATCGATGCGACGTCATGCCGCCATCAGTCCGCACATCATGCGGCGATCAGCAGCTTTCAACCCCTGATCGGCCATGCCAGCAAGCAATCAAGGCATGGCAGGGTAGGCAGGGGCCTGCATTCATGCATTCATGCACGTGGATGCTAAGTTTCACCCGTGTCACCTATTCTCACGGGGCCTCGCGTGTTTTGGGTAACAGCGCAAAGGCAGTCGGCCCAAGGATCGCCGTTTAAATGTACGGTGCTGGCAGTGCCCATGATGCATGACGTGAAGGTGAAGGCTCGAAGTGCTAAGTGCGCGACAGCGGAAGCGGGAGTCCCGGTAGGCAGGCGGTGCGAGGCGATTATGGCAGACGTATGGGAAGGCAAGGCTGTACGAAGATGACGGTGCGGCGTGAGAGGCGAAGCTGCTATGCGGCGCCAGTCAATGGTGTCAACTGGGGGTGCACACACGGTCCAGAGAAAAGAGGTGACGGGCCCAACAAGCGGCCTGACAAAAAACCAACATACATAGGAAACAGTACTGGCACCCTCTCTCCCCCCAAAGGTCCGAGTTGGCCGGGACTTGTCGCCTATTCTCTCGGGGCCATGCGTGTTTTAGGTAACAGCGCAAAGCAGCCGGCCCAAGGATCGCCACTCGTGTGAATGGTGCTTGCAATGCCCAGTGATGGTGTAAGGTTCGAAGTGCGGATGCGACAGCGGAAGGTGGGAACCCAATATGCAGGCGGCGCGAGGCAATAGCGCCGAGCGCATACTTGGCCAGTGGCAGGAAGTGGTCCAGTGCAGGCGGAAGGCGGCGAAGGCGCACGGAGCTCGGTCAGGCTGAACACATTCGATTACACAACTGGGTCACCGGTAGAATTGGGCTCCAAGCCGATAAGCGGTCCGTGAGCTATCAACCAAGTGCTGCGGTAATACAGTACCGGCGCTAGTCGCCAGGAGGGCGGCTTGTAGTCCGAACATATGGGCACAGACAGGCGCGCCATACAGAGTGCGCCGCTGGCACGGACAGCCTAAGCTAACGCTCCCCAAAGGTACACAACGGCATCGCCACCTATAGGCCAAGCTTCCGCCGTAGGGGCGAGTGAGCAGGGCGAGCGAGCCGGGCCAGTCGGCTGTGAGGCCTCCAACTAAGCCGAACTAAGCCGAACTAAGCCCCGAACAACGGTACGCGAACGGAACATATACCTTCGCGCCAAACGGGCGCCCGCCGCCACAACCACACGTTACCGACCGTTATCCGTTATGGACATCCGGCGCCAAACGGGCATACGGCAACACTCCACAAAGTCACAGCGGCGCGGCAACCTCAAGGGTGCGCGAACCCACAACAGTCGGTCAGCGACGCCTGCGCAACGCACGCCAGGGCGGCACAGGCGCCCTGCAGGTCAGGAAGCCCGGAGCGCACGCACGGCGCAGGTCAACGATGCGCAGGCGCTATGCAGTCAGAACCCACATGCCGATGGTGCGACAGTGGCGCATGCACATGCGCTGCGGCGGGGCGCGAAAGAAAGTCAGGTACCCCGCAATCGGCTACATATGTCGCCTCCCCCCAACTTTACCTACAGCCCCTGCCCTCAGGGGCTAGCGGGAGCGGGCCAAAAGCAGGCAACGCGTAGGTTGACGCACGGCACGCGAGTCCGCGATTGGCCGACCGCACCGAGGCCGAAGGGAAAACGCGCCCGCTACGTGTCAGTGCCTAACCAACCGCTTAAGAATCTCGGAGGGGAAGAACTGGCAAAACGCCCCGTGGTGGCGCGGTGAACTAGTTGACACCTCATCGGCGACAACGTAGGCCCTTTGTCCCGTCCAGCTATAGCTGGAACGGCGGGGCGCCAGAGTTGTTGCGCCTTGCAATTGATGCCGAAACCGAAACCACGCGCCTCCCCTTGACCAGATGGGTGGCCCAGCGTGCTACTGCGATGCTTCGCCCCCCCCAGAGGACGTCAGACCACAGCTCAGGCCCAGCTATTAGCCCAAGAACTCATGCTTGGCTCTTGAACAACAACTCTCTCCAGCCCACATTGCTAAAAACCACCAGCCAGACGGCGTCGCCTTGGTCAGCCGGATTCCGCGCAGGTATCTTTACAGCTCGGCCCTCACACTCCAGCGCCCTCCAGTAGCGCCCTCTGAAGCTTGAGTTGTCCGCCAAATAGCCTGCTGGAGCATAGATGGCGCTGCAGACGGCCGCCATATCTGCCTAAAGGGGTAAAACGAGGTCCAGCAACCCTTCAGGCGGTCTTGTAATGAAGACGTCGACCTGGAGCCTCTGGGCTGCGAGGGCTTCAGGTAAGCAGCCACAGTCAAAATGAAAGTCAGTATCCTTGGATGCATTTGGTTCGCTGGTGACGATCTTGGGCCCCAAGTCGTCCAGTCGGGTGGCGACGTACTCGGCCAGAGCTCCATCACCAGCAAAGGGGTCCATAAAGCACGCGTCCTCCATGCGTTCGCACAGGTACTTGAAATCCACGAAGTGAAGGAGCAGATGCAGCTCCCCTGGCGTCGGTCCTCGTGTCGGCGGCACAGCGCGCATGCCGCTGGTACGTGCCGTACGCGGCGGCGACAGCGCCAGCGGTTACGGGAATGGGCGCATACAACCCATGCATGCGACGGGAGAAATCTTGCACGCAGAGCGCCACCTGGTGCCTCCCGTAGACTGGCTCCATTACGGCCGGTAAGGGCTCAGCCTGGTGGTACGCACCTGCCAGACCTTGCCCCCACCTTCACGAAGAACTGCCCTTGTCTTGGCCTCATTGGCAAACCGCAGCAGCAGGTACGGGCCTTCCACGCCAGCGCCAAGCTTGTGGTCACGTCGGCGTTGCATAAGCACCCAGCCACCTTCCACCAGCGCCTCCGGCGAGGTAAGTTCTCCGCGCCGCCTCCGATAGTCCGCCTTCTGTTTTTCTTGGGCCTTGTATACGTTGGCCACGGCGCTCTTCAGCTGCTCCTCCGCCGCATGAGTAGCATCCCGCATGTACGCCTCCATTGTCGCTTGGGTGAGACCCCGGCTTGGACCCGCGCCAAGCGCCAGCACCAGCATCTTCCGGCGTCGGCGGGGCGGCTGTCCGTTCCAGCTCCTTGTCCAGCGCGGCTCGGCTTGCGAGCTCGAAGCTCAGAAAGGGCCGGCGATGGTACAACATCTCGTAAGGGCTGAACCCGGTGCTCGCGTTCTTGGTGACGCGCAGGGCGAACAGGGCCTCCGGCAGCTTCTCGTCCCACGTCGTCGGATGGTCGGCGCAGAGCTTCTGCAAGGTGTGCAGGACAGTCTGGTTGGCTCGCTCCACTGCGGCATTCTGTTGCGGCGTATAGGCCGGCGTGCGGATCACCGTAATGCGAAGCTCAGCGCACAACTCCTCGAACTCTCCCCTGAATTCATTGCCGTTGTCGCAGAAGATCCGCTGCATGCATGTAACGCCTATAAGCGTCGCCCCCTAATGGCCTAGTTACTACCCGCGTATAAGCCCTGACAGCGCCCACCAGCGCAAGGCAGTACATGTGCCGTATGCCGTACAGGCGAGCACTTCACATGCCTTGGCCTGGTGGTTAGCCGCATGGCGGTTGCCGCATAGCAGTGTCGCATTGCAGTTACCGGCACAATTGCCGCCGACCATGCATGGCCATTCCAACCAACACACTACAGATTCCCACGCCTATATATGCGTGAGGCACGCGCGCTGTTCGGTAGATCAGTACAGGCTGGCAATGGGGTTCAAGTTCCCCTACTACTCATTGGATACCTTGGGAAGGGGCGCAACCCCCTGCGCGTGCTGAACGTTTGTATAGTGTGTGTGGCCTCTGTGCTACATTGGTTTCGAAGCCACTAAGCTCCCCGGGCCTAGCCCTTTCTAGGCTCTCAGCGATTTTTTTTTTCGCTTCGCTTCCGCAGCAACATGGCTGCTGCTCCTGGCAGCGGCACCGGACTGTCAGAGGACCTGGCGGGGATGGAATTCAACACCCCAAATGGCTCGACTCAGGCCACTGAGTCACAGGTTCGGATAACGCAGGAGGCTGCACGCTTCCTGCAGGACGCTCTTAGCATGCTCCCCGCGGATGCACCTGTGCAGCAGTTGCAGGATTTGCTAGCACAAAGCATTGCGCGTGAGCATGCGCGGCAGTCGACGGCTGGCAGCAGTATGGGAAGGGTGGAAAGTGAGAACGGCGCGGGCTTGCCTTTGTTCCCCCCGCTGCCGCTTTCACCGCCACCACCGCTGCCGGCCGGCACACCGCCACCGTTAGCTGCTGCCCAGCAGCAGAACCCGTCCAGCGCAGACCTGCCTTTGCGTCTGCGCGAACCAATCGCTGCTATCGACAGCAACAACACTGACCCCCTTGTGCGCTTGCTTGTGCAACCCACTACCGCGGTGCAGAGCGGCAACACTGAGGGTCAGCGCGGTACGGCCGCGGCGCCCCCAGGTCCTTCGGAGGCAGTTGCGGCTGTGGCTACGGCTACGGCTGCCGCCCCGATGGATATGAACACCATCATCGAGTGGTTCAGAAACCTCAAGTCCCACGTCGGTCAAGTGGCGGCGGGTCAGAAGGAGGCTGTGGGCAGCCAGCAGGCCCTGCAGACTACCCTGAACACTGTGGTGGGCAACCAGGGCGCCCTCCAACACCAAATGGAGACCGTTACCCGCGCCGTGCAGGAGGTAGGTGGCGAAGACCCTCCCATAGCGGGCACCAGCACCAGCATGCCCGCTATGGGCCGAGGGTCTTCGCCACCTACCTCCTGCACGGCGCGGGTCTACCGGTACCAAAATCACGGACCGCCGAGGTGTGGTTTGACACCGTACTTGAGTACATGCAAACCCCAGGGCATGCGCCTCAGCTGCTTTCGCTTTTTCTTACAAGGGCCTGCGTCGGAGTGGTACGATACCCTCCTTAAGAACCAGGCTACCTTGGGTGTGACGCTTACGCAGCGCACACTACGTGAACAATTCATCCTCACATTTGGGGACCCGCTGCACCGTCGTGTGCCCATGGAGGCACTCGACAGGTTGCACGCTGGGGAACACCGTATGGAGGATGGCTCCACTGTGGGCATGTACGTTCAAAAGTTCCTCAGCATTATGCTGCAAGTTCCCGATATGCGGGAACGGGAGAAGGCATCATGGTTTGTGCAAGGCCTGCTGCTGCACTCGGGTCAAGGCCATGGTCGACCCCAAAACAAACGAACGATATGAAACCCTTGACGCCGTCATGCGCGCAGCCTATGCGGCCGAGTTACAAATCTCGGCGGGCCGGGCGGGCGCGGGCAAGGGTACGGGATCGGCTACAGCCGCGGTACTGCACTCGACAGGCCGCAACAGCACCAACAAGCACGACCGTGGTGGTCGCAAGCAACGTGGCTACGGCCGCAACTCAGGTTTCAAGGCTAACAAGCCTTCCGCACACCGTTCGCAGGTGCAAGTTGCGCAGACCAAGATTCTGGATGCGCTGGGCAACCTGACCGGGTTCCAGTCGATCGAACCCCCGCGCAAGCGCCAGTCGCAGGGCGGGGGCGGTGGCAGCAACCGCCAATCCCAGAACGGCAGCGGCAGGACGCTCTCGCAGCAGGAGATCACCATGCTGCGCTCCATGGGCGCCTGCACCATCTGCGCGGCGCAAGGCACCACCACCGCCTATAAGCTGTGCGCGAAGCACAACAAGAACGCCGTGCGCGACAACGCGATGTCCGAGTGAAGGGTTGCGCAGTGTGACCCATGCGGCAAGTCCGCTGCGCTTCCTGCCGGTGATGCATTCGGGCATGGTGCGCCACAAGCCCCATATAACTCTGATCGCATGCTAAGGCACGACGAGTTTAAACGCTGGCAGCACGTGACGGGTCGTTCTTTTGACTTCGACGCTGCTTGTAATGATGATGGGGAGAATGCTCACTGTGCGCGTTCGCGTCACCAAGCACCTCGTTTTTCAGCCATAACGTAGCTGGCAAACACGTTTGGTGCAACGCGCCTTTTACGCTCATACCGCAATGGGTCAGGCACTACCGCAAATGCAAGCGCCTTGATCCATGCAATACAAGCGCTGTGTTCATCATGCCTGACTGGCCGCACTTGCGCGAGCTCACAGCTGGCATGCAGCTCTTGCACACCTACGAGGTTGGCACGCAGCTGTTCACTGCACCTGAAGGTGGTACGCGCCGCATGTTGCCTGGCATTCCGTGGCCGGTGCACGTTTGGTACGACCCGCCGGAAAAAGCCGCGATCAATTCGTTAGGCAACACGTCGAAAATGCGCTTCAAAATCAAGCACACCAACCGGAAGGGCATAGCTCTCATGGACACAGGCGCCTCGCACTGCTTCGTTACAGAAGCATACGTTAAAAACCGTTGCGAAATGAAGCCTAACACGTACGTCAACTCAGTTGATTTGGCCAACGGGCAGCACATATCCCTGCTGGGGCGCGTGCGCTTTTGGGTGCGCATGGCGCGCTATAGCGGCTGGGTTAACGCCTTTGTCATGCCTGAACTTATAGACGGCATTGACCTCATTCTAGGCCAAGACTGGCTTGACGCAAACAAAGCCGTGCTCGACATCACAGAAGGCACGTGCACTCTCAAGGCAAACCCACCACACCGTACCAAGGAAGTGGTGCTCCAAGCGATGGCGCCAGCTTCAGGTGGGGAGGACGCAAACGACCTTGCTCAAGCAGGCGTTGCTGTCATGCGCTACGTATGCAGCGTTCTCGCGCACAACTCCTCACAGATCGACACAATGTCGGCAAAAGCAACAAAGAAACACCTGAAGCGTGGTGGTCGTGCCATGCTTGTAGTTGTTACCAAGGAATTGGAGCAACAAATGGTTTCGCCTGCAACACTTCTCGCTCATAAGGAGCCCGGCGCACAAAACGCCGAGCCCAGCGTCGCACCTCCAGCTTACGAGCAGGACGTCGCTGCAGAAATACGGAAGATTCCGGACAAAATGGCCGAATCGTTTCCGTACAAGGAGCAGCTACGGGACGCTGTACTCGAGAAGAAACACACATTTTATCCAATCACCAAGCAAGGCCCTGACCGCGGCATTGGCCATACGATACGCCTCATGCCGGGCGCGGTACCCAACGCTGGACGTCGAGACAGGCTATCACCTGCCGAGCTCGATGAAGTCAAAAAGCAGGTTACTGAGCTGCTACAAAAAGGCCTTATCGAGCCGAGTACGTCGCCTTGGGGTGCCAACGTCATTTTCGCTCCTAAAAAGGACGGAGGCCTTCGCTTGTGCCTAGACTACAGGGCACTCAACAGGCAGACTATCAAGTCGCACTATCCACTACCAAATATCCTCGACTGCATCGATAAGCTTTCCGGTGCGTCTTGGTTTTCCTCAGTCGACCTGTACAGCGGGTACTGGCAAATCAACATCCAGGAAGAAGACAGGCCGCTAACAGCCTTCAAAACTCCCCTGGGCCAGTACCAATGGCGTGTGCGTCCTATGGGCCTCGCCAACGCTCCAGGCACGTTCCAGTCAGTTGTCAACAAGATGCTGGCTCCCTATATCGGCAAGTTCGTGGTTGTGTACCTGGATGACATCCTCATCTACAGCAAAACGGCTGAAGAGCACGTGGAACACGTACGTCTCGTCCTCGAAGCGCTGGACAAACATCAATTCCAAGCCAAGCTCTCTAAATGTGAGTTTGCCAAGACCGAACTAGCGTTCTTGGGCTTCGTGGTCGGTCGTGAAGGCCTGAAGGTCGATCCCAAAAAGATTGAGGTTGTCAAAAATTGGCCCACCCCAAAGGACCCGACAGAACTGCGTCGCTTCTTGGGCCTAGCCAACTATTTCAGGCGATTTGTCCGGCACTACTCTTCGCTAGTGGCCCCGCTCACGGCAATCACAGGCAAAACGGTCGAATTTGTCTGGGGACCCGAGCAGGAAGCTGCCTTCCAAGGCGTCAAATACGCCCTCACGCATGCTCCTGTCTTGGCACTACCCAACTTCACAAAGCCGTTCAAAGTCATCAGTGATGCCTCTATTCATGGCACGGGTGCCATCCTTCTCCAAGGAGAGGACAAGCAAGAAAGAGTGGTCGCCTATGGCTCCACCAAATTCTCACCTGCCGAGTACAACTACACAACCACTGAACAAGAAATGCTCGCCATTATCAAAGCCTTAAAGGAATGGCGATGCTACCTTGAAGGTCCGCAGTTCACTGTGTACACGGACCACAGACCTAACACACACATTGATACCCAGCCCTAACCTCTCTCGGAGGCAAGTGCGATGGATTGAATTTCTATCCCGGTTCAACATCGTGTGGGAGTACAAGAAGGGCGCAGACAATATTGCGGACCCTCTCTCACGCATTCACGAGCGTGTTCAAGCGTGTGTTGCCACAATTCGGTTGCAAACGCGACTGGAAGGCAACCTGCCATCACTGCTGAAGGAAGGTTATCAGCATGATCCCTCCTTCGTGCAACCCATTGCGCGTGGCGTGCAGTGTGATGACGACGGCATTTTCCGCCGCAACGGCAAGGTCATGGTGCCAAACTATGGCACTCTTCGCGCGGATATCCTTCGTGAATACCACGATAGTCCGTATGCCGGCCACCGTGGGGACGCCCGTACACTCGACCTGATCAGTCGCGTATTTTGGTGGCCCGGCCTTGCTAAAGACGTCGCGGAATACTGCAAGACATGTCTTGATTGCCAACGCAACAAGCCATCAAATCAAAAGCCGGCCGGCCTCTTGCAGCCTTTGCCTGTCCCTGACAATATTTGGGACTCCATTTCGATGGATTTCATCACACAACTACCCCGTTCCGACGACGGGAAGGACGCAATCGTGGTCTTCGTTGACCGCTTGAGCAAAATGGTGCGTCTCGCCGCCACTACCTCTGACGTTACCGCAGAGGAAACCGCGCAGTTGTTTGTCGACAACGTTTTCAAACACCATGGGTTGCCCAAAACGATGGTATCGGATCGAGGCACTCAGTTCACCAGCAACTTCTTGGTCAGAGCTCATGAAGCTCCTTCAAACTGAGCGAACCCTCTCCACGTCATACCATCCGCAGACAGATGGCCAAACTGAACGCATGAACCGTACCCTGGAAGAAATGCTGCGCAATTATGTTTCGCCCACTCAAACCGATTGGGACAAGAAACTTGCGATGGCTGAGTTTGCAATTAATAATTGCTACAACGAGTCTATCAAGGCTACGCCATTCGCGCTTAACTATCCCAAAAGGCCGCGTACGCCGCCCTGAGATAGACCTTGAGGAATCCGCCAAAAAGAAGTCAAGCAAGCCACCGCGCTGCCCGAGGGCCCGCGAATTTGGCGCCGAGATGACTAAGCGGATCAAGGAAGCGCGTGAAGCCATGCAAGCTGCGCAGCAACGTCAGAAGAAGTACGCAGACACTAAGCGGCGTGACGAAGTGTTCACAGTTGGGCAGCGTGTACTGCTATCAACTAAAAACATTCGGCTCACTCACCCCGGTGCTGCTAAGCTCCTGCCTAAGTGGATTGGTCCTTTTCCGATCACTGACCTTGTTGGTAAGGCAGCGGTGCGCCTCAAGCTTCCTGACGGTTACAGGATACACAACGTGTTTCACGTTTCGCTTGTGAAAGCCCTAAAAGAAACCCCTGGACGCCAGTGGCTTTTACCTGTCCCCGCACCTATCGCGTTCCTTGACGGCGACCCCTACTATTCCGTACGGGCGCTGCTGGACCACAAGGAGGTTCGTTCTGGAAGGACGACAAAGAAATACTACCTTGTATCGTGGGAAGGTTACGGCCCTGAGCATAACTCATGGGAACCGGAAGTCAATATTACTGACGAAGCACTTGAAGAATATTGGGCAATGCGTAAGCACCTTGATGGAAGGGCTACGCGCAAACGCAAGTAGTAGCCAGTGTAACTAGCCCGAGTAAAAAGCTCGCTGGGACTCTCGCTCCTAGGTGGGGAGGACTGTAACGCCTATAAGCGTCGCCCCCTAATGGCCTAGTTACTACCCGCGTATAAGCCCTGACAGCGCCCACCAGCGCAAGGCAGTACATGTGCCGTATGCCGTACAGGCGAGCACTTCACATGCCTTGGCCTGGTGGTTAGCCGCATGGCGGTTGCCGCATAGCAGTGTCGCATTGCAGTTACCGGCACAATTGCCGCCGACCATGCATGGCCATTCCAACCAACACACTACAGATTCCCACGCCTATATATGCGTGAGGCACGCGCGCTGTTCGGTAGATCAGTACAGGCTGGCAATGGGGTTCAAGTTCCCCTACTACTCATTGGATACCTTGGGAAGGGGCGCAACCCCCTGCGCGTGCTGAACGTTTGTATAGTGTGTGTGGCCTCTGTGCTACAATGCAGCCATGGCGCGCCACGACACCACGTAGAAACCTTGTAATGGTTGACGCCTTCTTGTCGGGAATCACCTCACCCTCGACCCAGCGCGTCGTCTGCTCCACCCACAGCACGATGAACTTCCCCTCTAGCCGCTCGCCGTCACCGGGAACTCGCCCTGTAAGTCAATGTTCGTATTCGTCATGGGCTCCACCGGGTACGATGGGCGTAGCTCCAGGGGCTTCGAGAAGCGAGGGTGCTCCCGCTGGCACGCATCACACTGGGCGATGTAGCGCTTGACATCCTTGCCCAGGCCGTACCAGAACACGCGTTGCGACAGCGTGTGCGCGGTCTTCTCAGCGCCAAAGTGGCCAAGCTTGTCATGCGCCTCACTTATCAGCTCCGCCCGCTCCTCCGGCTTGGGCACGCGTCGAGCCACAGGGTACTTGTCAGTCGGTCGCCGGTACACCTCCGTCCCCAGCGACACGTAGTTGGTTGCCCGCTTGCGGTAGGCCTTGAGCAGCTCCTTGTCAACCTCGCCGTCCCGCCTGGGCTTGGTCCCTTCGCGCAGGAAGTCCAGGAACGCGCGATCCGTCATGACGTCACGGTTGTCGCCAGCAGCGCGGCAGCTTGGGCAATACCATTCGCCCTGCGGCACGAAGGTAAGAGGCGGCTGCAGGCAATGCGTGTGGTAGCCGCCGTTACAGCCGTCACACAGCAGCATCGGAGGCGGCTCATGCGTGCCGCCACACACGGCGCAAGGGATTTCTGCCCGTCGGGTCTTCTGAGTCCTCCGCCAGGTCAATTGGGGGTTCCGCTTGTCCCTCCGTTCCAGCCGCCAGCGTCTTGGGCAAGGGCGCCGTCTTGGGCGAGGGCGCCGTCATGGGCTTGGCCACGGCAGAGGGCTTGGCCACGGCAGGGGGCGGTACCAGCGGCGCCGCCTCCCGTGACGGTGCAGCCATGCGGCCACTCAGGGTTGGCCGTGCGGTCTCCTGCGACAATGGCAAGGTAGCCACCGATCCTGCGCCAGGGACAACGCAGGGGACGCGACCACTGGGGGCCCTCACGCCCACCTTTTCTTGATGCTTCTTCCTTTCCGACGGTGGCGCAGGCGCCTTGACTCCAAAGCCTATCGGTAGCTTGCGCTTCTGGCCCGGCCCCAGCATCGTCAACGGAAGCTCGTCCTCGTCGTCCGTAGCCTCGCCGTCGGCATCATCTAGAGTTCCGGCCTTGGGCGGGTGCGCAGAGCTCGGAGCGCCATCTTCCTCGTCCTCGCTCCACTGGCTCTCACCGTCATCCGTCGTCCCAGAAGGCGGCGGCAGGCTGCGATCCTGCGTCATCGGGAAACCGCGCCACTCCCCACTTGAAGGTACGGGCTCGGTCGCCCGGAGCGCAGCGCGGGGCGCGCCGCGCCGCGAAAAGCAGCGTCCTCGCTTTCCGTGTCGTCCTCCTCGTCCTTCTCCCCCCAACTTTGCCTAGGCGCCGCCCCCGGCGCCTCATGCAGAACGAAGCAGTAGTCCTCCTCCAGCTGCGGGAAGGTGTTGAGATACGCCCCGATGCCCTCTAGAATGCCGGCCGCCACGATGTGCGCAGGCTCGTTGCCATCCACCGTGAAGACCGCCGGTTGACCCGCCGTACAGTGCAGCGCACGGTACATCTGGAGCTCCAACGCCCGCAAGTAGTCCGCAGAGATGCTCTCCTCAGAAGGCCGCTGACGTTGGCCAATGCGCTGGAAGCAGGTGGGTGAAGGAGTGTCGATCTCAATGATGAGGTTGGGAAAATGGGCGTGGCCGCCCACAGCCTTGATGTAGCGGGTGTAATCCTCGGCGTGCTCTGCCAGTAGCAGTCCTTGTTGCACCAGCACCGGCGTGAAAACATTGACGGCCGCCCACAGGCTCCGCTCCGTTATTTTGCAACTGCAGCGCAGCAGCGCTAACCTCGAACGCGTCGCCGTCGCCTTGGTCCTTCCGGCGCATGGCATGGTAAAACTGCTCCAGGGAGGGCTGCCACACGCTGACAGGCTCCTGCAGCACAGGCACACCGGACAGTACCCCCGCCACCAGGCTCAGCGCCGTGCTCTTGCCAGCTCCAATGTTGCCCTCGACGGAGACATGTAGCCGTCCACCGTTGACACCCGCCAGCTGCCGGAGCTTCTCGTCGACGAAACCAAACCTCCGCCGCAACACCGCAACCTGCTCCGCTTGCGTCGGTGCTGCACTGTAGGTGCCTCGCAATGCAGCCGGAAAGGGCGGCACGGTACGTCCTACACGTGGCGGGCCGGCTCGTAGAGCTGCAGGCCGCACCATCAACACCGACGGGGTCTCCTCCACGCTCAAGTCGTCCAGGCAGGTACGGCTGAGCTCGCGCACCAGGCTTGGGGGGTCGTCGGGGTCCTCCAGCGGCAGGGCACGCGATAGAGCGTCGCAATCGCTATTGCTAGTACCCGCCCGGTGCTGTACATCAAAGTCGAAGTCTTGCAGCTTGACAGCCCAGCGCTGCAGTTTTCCGGTCAACTTGGTACCGCCTCCGCAGCGTAGTCAGCGCGCTGCAATCAGTGATCACAGTGAACGGGGCTCCCCGCAGGTACACCTTGAACTGATCCACCGCCCAGACGACCGCCAGCGCCTCCAGCTCCCACGCAGGCAAGTTCTGCTCTTGCTCGTTCAGTTTGCGGCTATCCGCGCGCACCAGGTATTCCTTGCCGCGCTCATCCTTTTGCTTGAGTGTGGCGGCCACCGCCACCTTGGATGCGTCCGTCGCCACATAGAAGCGCTTGGTGAAGTCCGGGTGACGCAGCACCGGATAAGCACAGAGCAGCTCCTTAAGTTCTTGAAAGGCCGCCTCCTCAACGTCCGTCCAGCACCACTCTCGATCCTTCTTGGTCAATGCCCCTTTTCACATGTCAGTGCGTAAAGGAAATGCTATGCATCGGCGGAAGTGAGCATCACGGGCGTGGTTTTAGGGCTGAAGGTGGTGAGCCATCAGCAGGGCTCTGCGGCTGTACATCCACCTGACACGTCAGTGGGTAAAAATGCACACACTCCCATCGAGTCCCGTCAACGGTCGAAGCGACCGAGGATCAGTGCGTCGTACTGTGGCGCACAGTTGATTAGGGGGGGGAGGGAGGCGCGCGCGCTGAGTTGCTGCGTCCGCCCACGCAAATCCTACCCCTCACCTGCGGGGCGGAGAAAAAGCATTAGACAGAGTAGGCACAATAACCGCTCTGGCAGGCGGACCCAGGGTTGGTGCCAAACATCAATCGTTATGCGGCGAAGCTGGAGCCGCATCGTGGCAGCCAGCCATGACCAAAGCAAGGGGTGGCAAGCGAATGGTGCCAGGTGGCACATTCTCTGAGGGGCTTGCTCAATCCAGCCGCGACCAGACGTTCGGTGTTTGATCTGCCGTCCATGTGTCCGGCACTGCTTGCTGCTGCGTCCAGGGGCACCGTCTGTAGCAATGGTTGGTACACGTTCGGCTACCCCAATGCACGTGTTGCGTGCCGCGAGCTTGGAGGGCCAGTGGACCTCGTAGACTTCACAGAGCCGGCGGTGGACGGCGGCAATTTGCTTGATATGCCGATAGCGCCGATCTGGCTGGATCAAGTGCAATGTACTGGAAACGAGGCGCGCCTGGCGGACTGCTCCCGCAGCCAGGTATGCATACCGCCATTGGTCAGTGGCAATACTGCAGACGCTCATTATTGGTCAGTGGCAATACTGCAGTCGCTCATTATTGGTCGCTGACCGCCGCATAGGGTCAGCAGCAGTTATCAGCTGGTTGCATCTATCCCATGCAGTATCGCTCTATCTCTGTGGCAAGCTTTGCACACATCCGTCGTGGTTGCATGCATGTATGCGTGACCTAGAGCATGTCATCGCGCGAAGCGTTGTATGCTTATCGCATCCGTACAGCCGATGCAGCCACTTATGTAGCTATTTGTTGGGCATGCGCAAGGTGCATTAAGCAATTATTGCGACAGACAAACCCCACTCCACCTCATTTACCTGTACCTCTGTCGATCATTTGCCGCCCTAACCGCAGTTCGGAGTCATCAGCGACAACTGCAGCCGCTTGAATGACGTGTTCATCCTGTATTGCCTTCCTGGTGCATAAGCAGTGTGCATTAGACGATGAAGTTTCCGATGGCTTGCATGTACATGGGAGGAGTGTTCGATGCGCATTGTGAATGGAGGCGGCATCCGGTAGGTGCGCCTGGCGTGGGAGACGAAGGCTTGGCCGGCTGACACAAGTGCCGGCTCAAAGCGCAGAAAAGGCCGCGCTACCCGGGCACGGTGCCGCCGGAACTTCTGCCTGGTGCCTGAAACCCCTGAATTCATTGCCGTTGTCGCAGAAGATCCGCTGCATGCATGTAACGCCTATAAGCGTCGCCCCCTAATGGCCTAGTTACTACCCGCGTATAAGCCCTGACAGCGCCCACCAGCGCAAGGCAGTACATGTGCCGTATGCCGTACAGGCGAGCACTTCACATGCCTTGGCCTGGTGGTTAGCCGCATGGCGGTTGCCGCATAGCAGTGTCGCATTGCAGTTACCGGCACAATTGCCGCCGACCATGCATGGCCATTCCAACCAACACACTACAGATTCCCACGCCTATATATGCGTGAGGCACGCGCGCTGTTCGGTAGATCAGTACAGGCTGGCAATGGGGTTCAAGTTCCCCTACTACTCATTGGATACCTTGGGAAGGGGCGCAACCCCCTGCGCGTGCTGAACGTTTGTATAGTGTGTGTGGCCTCTGTGCTACATTGGTTTCGAAGCCACTAAGCTCCCCGGGCCTAGCCCTTTCTAGGCTCTCAGCGATTTCTTTTTTCGCTTCGCTTCCGCAGCAACATGGCTGCTGCTCCTGGCAGCGGCACCGGACTGTCAGAAGGACCTGGCGGGGATGGAATTCAACACCCCAAATGGCTCGACTCAGGCCACTGAGTCACAGGTTCGGATAACGCAGGAGGCTGCACGCTTCCTGCAGGACGCTCTTAGCATGCTCCCCGCGGATGCACCTGTGCAGCAGTTGCAGGATTTGCTAGCACAAAGCATTGCGCGTGAGCATGCGCGGCAGTCGACGGCTGGCAGCAGTATGGGAAGGGTGGAAAGTGAGAACGGCGCGGGCTTGCCTTTGTTCCCCCCGCTGCCGCTTTCACCGCCACCACCGCTGCCGGCCGGCACACCGCCACCGTTAGCTGCTGCCCAGCAGCAGAACCCGTCCAGCGCAGACCTGCCTTTGCGTCTGCGCGAACCAATCGCTGCTATCGACAGCAACAACACTGACCCCCTTGTGCGCTTGCTTGTGCAACCCACTACCGCGGTGCAGAGCGGCAACACTGAGGGTCAGCGCGGTACGGCCGCGGCGCCCCCAGGTCCTTCGGAGGCAGTTGCGGCTGTGGCTACGGCTACGGCTGCCGCCCCGATGGATATGAACACCATCATCGAGTGGTTCAGAAACCTCAAGTCCCACGTCGGTCAAGTGGCGGCGGGTCAGAAGGAGGCCTGTGGGCAGCCAGCAGGCCCTGCAGACTACCCTGAACACTGTGGTGGGCAACCAGGGCGCCCTCCAACACCAAATGGAGACCGTTACCCGCGCCGTGCAGGAGGTAGGTGGCGAAGACCCTCCCATAGCGGGCACCAGCACCAGCATGGGGCACGTAAAGGGCTTGCCACAACCTGCCAAGTTTGGGGCTGATCCTAAGCTCGACGGTACCAAAATCACGGACCGCGAGGTGTGGTTTGACACCGTACTTGAGTACATGCAAACCCAGGGCATGCGCCTCAGCTGCTTTCGCTTTTTCTTACAAGGGCCTGCGTCGGAGTGGTACGATACCCTCCTTAAGAACCAGGCTACCCTTGGGTGTGACGCTTACGCAGCGCACACTACGTGAACAATTCATCCTCACATTTGGGGACCCGCTGCACCGTCGTGTGCCCATGGAGGCACTCGACAGGTTGCACGCTGGGGAACACCGTATGGAGGATGGCTCCACTGTGGGCATGTACGTTCAAAAGTTCCTCAGCATTATGCTGCAAGTTCCCGATATGCGGGAACGGGAGAAGGCATCATGGTTTGTGCAAGGCCTGCTGCTGCACTCCGGGTCAAGGCCATGGTCGACCCCAAAACAAACGAACGATATGAAACCCTTGACGCCGTCATGCGCGCAGCCTATGCGGCCGAGTTACAAATCTCGGCGGGCCGGGCGGGCGCGGGCAAGGGTACGGGATCGGCTACAGCCGCGGTACTGCACTCGACAGGCCGCAACAGCACCAACAAGCACGACCGTGGTGGTCGCAAGCAACGTGGCTACGGCCGCAACTCAGGTTTCAAGGCTAACAAGCCTTCCGCACACCGTTCGCAGGTGCAAGTTGCGCAGACCAAGATTCTGGATGCGCTGGGCAACCTGACCGGGTTCCAGTCGATCGAACCCCCGCGCAAGCGCCAGTCGCAGGGCGGGGGCGGTGGCAGCAACCGCCAATCCCAGAACGGCAGCGGCAGGACGCTCTCGCAGCAGGAGATCACCATGCTGCGCTCCATGGGCGCCTGCACCATCTGCGCGGCGCAAGGCACCACCACCGCCTATAAGCTGTGCGCGAAGCACAACAAGAACGCCGTGCGCGACAACGCGATGTCCGAGTGAAGGGTTGCGCAGTGTGACCCATGCGGCAAGTCCGCTGCGCTTCCTGCCGGTGATGCATTCGGGCATGGTGCGCCACAAGCCCCATATAACTCTGATCGCATGCTAAGGCACGACGAGTTTAAACGCTGGCAGCACGTGACGGGTCGTTCTTTTGACTTCGACGCTGCTTGTAATGATGATGGGGAGAATGCTCACTGTGCCGCGTTCGCGTCACCAAGCACCTCGTTTTTCAGCCATAACGTAGCTGGCAAACACGTTTGGTGCAACGCGCCTTTTACGCTCATACCGCAATGGGTCAGGCACTACCGCAAATGCAAGCGCCTTGATCCTGCAATACAAGCGCTGTGTTCATCATGCCTGACTGGCCGCACTTGCGCGAGCTCACAGCTGGCATGCAGCTCTTGCACACCTACGAGGTTGGCACGCAGCTGTTCACTGCACCTGAAGGTGGTACGCGCCGCATGTTGCCTGGCATTCCGTGGCCGGTGCACGTTTGGTACGACCCGCCGGAAAAAGCCGCGATCAATTCGTTAGGCAACACGTCGAAAATGCGCTTCAAAATCAAGCACACCAACCGGAAGGGCATAGCTCTCATGGACACAGGCGCCTCGCACTGCTTCGTTACAGAAGCATACGTTAAAAACCGTTGCGAAATGAAGCCTAACACGTACGTCAACTCAGTTGATTTGGCCAACGGGCAGCACATATCCCTGCTGGGGCGCGTGCGCTTTTGGGTGCGCATGGCGCGCTATAGCGGCTGGGTTAACGCCTTTGTCATGCCTGAACTTATAGACGGCATTGACCTCATTCTAGGCCAAGACTGGCTTGACGCAAACAAAGCCGTGCTCGACATCACAGAAGGCACGTGCACTCTCAAGGCAAACCCACCACACCGTACCAAGGAAGTGGTGCGCCAAGCGATGGCGCCAGCTTCAGGTGGGGAGGACGCAAACGACCTTGCTCAAGCAGGCGTTGCTGTCATGCGCTACGTATGCAGCGTTCTCGCGCACAACTCCTCACAGATCGACACAATGTCGGCAAAAGCAACAAAGAAACACCTGAAGCGTGGTGGTCGTGCCATGCTTGTAGTTGTTACCAAGGAATTGGAGCAACAAATGGTTTCGCCTGCAACACTTCTCGCTCATAAGGAGCCCGGCGCACAAAACGCCGAGCCCAGCGTCGCACCTCCAGCTTACGAGCAGGACGTCGCTGCAGAAATACGGAAGATTCCGGACAAAATGGCCGAATCGTTTCCGTACAAGGAGCAGCTACGGGACGCTGTACTCGAGAAGAAACACACATTTTATCCAATCACCAAGCAAGGCCCTGACCGCGGCATTGGCCATACGATACGCCTCATGCCGGGCGCGGTACCCAACGCTGGACGTCGAGACAGGCTATCACCTGCCGAGCTCGATGAAGTCAAAAAGCAGGTTACTGAGCTGCTACAAAAAGGCCTTATCGAGCCGAGTACGTCGCCTTGGGGTGCCAACGTCATTTTCGCTCCTAAAAAGGACGGAGGCCTTCGCTTGTGCCTAGACTACAGGGCACTCAACAGGCAGACTATCAAGTCGCACTATCCACTACCAAATATCCTCGACTGCATCGATAAGCTTTCCGGTGCGTCTTGGTTTTCCTCAGTCGACCTGTACAGCGGGTACTGGCAAATCAACATCCAGGAAGAAGACAGGCCGCTAACAGCCTTCAAAACTCCCCTGGGCCAGTACCAATGGCGTGTGCGTCCTATGGGCCTCGCCAACGCTCCAGGCACGTTCCAGTCAGTTGTCAACAAGATGCTGGCTCCCTATATCGGCAAGTTCGTGGTTGTGTACCTGGATGACATCCTCATCTACAGCAAAACGGCTGAAGAGCACGTGGAACACGTACGTCTCGTCCTCGAAGCGCTGGACAAACATCAATTCCAAGCCAAGCTCTCTAAATGTGAGTTTGCCAAGACCGAACTAGCGTTCTTGGGCTTCGTGGTCGGTCGTGAAGGCCTGAAGGTCGATCCCAAAAAGATTGAGGTTGTCAAAAATTGGCCCACCCCAAAGGACCCGACAGAACTGCGTCGCTTCTTGGGCCTAGCCAACTATTTCAGGCGATTTGTCCGGCACTACTCTTCGCTAGTGGCCCCGCTCACGGCAATCACAGGCAAAACGGTCGAATTTGTCTGGGGACCCGAGCAGGAAGCTGCCTTCCAAGGCGTCAAATACGCCCTCACGCATGCTCCTGTCTTGGCACTACCCAACTTCACAAAGCCGTTCAAAGTCATCAGTGATGCCTCTATTCATGGCACGGGTGCCATCCTTCTCCAAGGAGAGGACAAGCAAGAAAGAGTGGTCGCCTATGGCTCCACCAAATTCTCACCTGCCGAGTACAACTACACAACCACTGAACAAGAAATGCTCGCCATTATCAAAGCCTTAAAGGAATGGCGATGCTACCTTGAAGGTCCGCAGTTCACTGTGTACACGGACCACAGACCTAACACACACATTGATACCCAGCCTAACCTCTCTCGGAGGCAAGTGCGATGGATTGAATTTCTATCCCGGTTCAACATCGTGTGGGAGTACAAGAAGGGCGCAGACAATATTGCGGACCCTCTCTCACGCATTCACGAGCGTGTTCAAGCGTGTGTTGCCACAATTCGGTTGCAAACGCGACTGGAAGGCAACCTGCCATCACTGCTGAAGGAAGGTTATCAGCATGATCCCTCCTTCGTGCAACCCATTGCGCGTGGCGTGCAGTGTGATGACGACGGCATTTTCCGCCGCAACGGCAAGGTCATGGTGCCAAACTATGGCACTCTTCGCGCGGATATCCTTCGTGAATACCACGATAGTCCGTATGCCGGCCACCGTGGGGACGCCCGTACACTCGACCTGATCAGTCGCGTATTTTGGTGGCCCGGCCTTGCTAAAGACGTCGCGGAATACTGCAAGACATGTCTTGATTGCCAACGCAACAAGCCATCAAATCAAAAGCCGGCCGGCCTCTTGCAGCCTTTGCCTGTCCCTGACAATATTTGGGACTCCATTTCGATGGATTTCATCACACAACTACCCCGTTCCGACGACGGGAAGGACGCAATCGTGGTCTTCGTTGACCGCTTGAGCAAAATGGTGCGTCTCGCCGCCACTACCTCTGACGTTACCGCAGAGGAAACCGCGCAGTTGTTTGTCGACAACGTTTTCAAACACCATGGGTTGCCCAAAACGATGGTATCGGATCGAGGCACTCAGTTCACCAGCAACTTCTGGTCAGAGCTCATGAAGCTCCTTCAAACTGAGCGAACCCTCTCCACGTCATACCATCCGCAGACAGATGGCCAAACTGAACGCATGAACCGTACCCTGGAAGAAATGCTGCGCAATTATGTTTCGCCCACTCAACCGATTGGGACAAGAAACTTGCGATGGCTGAGTTTGCAATTAATAATTGCTACAACGAGTCTATCAAGGCTACGCCATTCGCGCTTAACTATCCCAAAAGGCCGCGTACGCCGCCTGAGATAGACCTTGAGGAATCCGCCAAAAAGAAGTCAAGCAAGCCACCGCGCTGCCCGAGGGCCCGCGAATTTGGCGCCGAGATGACTAAGCGGATCAAGGAAGCGCGTGAAGCCATGCAAGCTGCGCAGCAACGTCAGAAGAAGTACGCAGACACTAAGCGGCGTGACGAAGTGTTCACAGTTGGGCAGCGTGTACTGCTAATCAACTAAAAACATTCGGCTCACTCACCCCGGTGCTGCTAAGCTCCTGCCTAAGTGGATTGGTCCTTTTCCGATCACTGACCTTGTTGGTAAGGCAGCGGTGCGCCTCAAGCTTCCTGACGGTTACAGGATACACAACGTGTTTCACGTTTCGCTTGTGAAAGCCCTAAAAGAAACCCCTGGACGCCAGTGGCTTTTACCTGTCCCCGCACCTATCGCGTTCCTTGACGGCGACCCCTACTATTCCGTACGGGCGCTGCTGGACCACAAGGAGGTTCGTTCTGGAAGGACGACAAAGAAATACTACCTTGTATCGTGGGAAGGTTACGGCCCTGAGCATAACTCATGGGAACCGGAAGTCAATATTACTGACGAAGCACTTGAAGAATATTGGGCAATGCGTAAGCACCTTGATGGAAGGGCTACGCGCAAACGCAAGTAGTAGCCAGTGTAACTAGCCCGAGTAAAAAGCTCGCTGGGACTCTCGCTCCTAGGTGGGGAGGACTGTAACGCCTATAAGCGTCGCCCCCTAATGGCCTAGTTACTACCCGCGTATAAGCCCTGACAGCGCCCACCAGCGCAAGGCAGTACATGTGCCGTATGCCGTACAGGCGAGCACTTCACATGCCTTGGCCTGGTGGTTAGCCGCATGGCGGTTGCCGCATAGCAGTGTCGCATTGCAGTTACCGGCACAATTGCCGCCGACCATGCATGGCCATTCCAACCAACACACTACAGATTCCCACGCCTATATATGCGTGAGGCACGCGCGCTGTTCGGTAGATCAGTACAGGCTGGCAATGGGGTTCAAGTTCCCCTACTACTCATTGGATACCTTGGGAAGGGGCGCAACCCCCTGCGCGTGCTGAACGTTTGTATAGTGTGTGTGGCCTCTGTGCTACAATGCAGCCATGGCGCGCCACGACACCACGTAGAAACCTTGTAATGGTTGACGCCTTCTTGTCGGGAATCACCTCACCCTCGACCCAGCGCGTCGTCTGCTCCACCCACAGCACGATGAACTTCCCTCTAGCCGCTCGCCGTCACCGGGAACTCGCCCTGTAAGTCAATGTTCGTATTCGTCATGGGCTCCACCGGGTACGATGGGCGTAGCTCCAGGGGCTTCGAGAAGCGAGGGTGCTCCCGCTGGCACGCATCACACTGGGCGATGTAGCGCTTGACATCCTTGCCCAGGCCGTACCAGAACACGCGTTGCGACAGCGTGTGCGCGGTCTTCTCAGCGCCAAAGTGGCCAAGCTTGTCATGCGCCTCACTTATCAGCTCCGCCCGCTCCTCCGGCTTGGGCACGCGTCGAGCCACAGGGTACTTGTCAGTCGGTCGCCGGTACACCCTCCGTCCCCAGCGACACGTAGTTGGTTGCCCGCTTGCGGTAGGCCTTGAGCAGCTCCTTGTCAACCTCGCCGTCCCGCCTGGGCTTGGTCCCTTCGCGCAGGAAGTCCAGGAACGCGCGATCCGTCATGACGTCACGGTTGTCGCCAGCAGCGCGGCAGCTTGGGCAATACCATTCGCCCTGCGGCACGAAGGTAAGAGGCGGCTGCAGGCAATGCGTGTGGTAGCCGCCGTTACAGCCGTCACACAGCAGCATCGGAGGCGGCTCATGCGTGCCGCCACACACGGCGCAAGGGATTTCTGCCGTCGGGTCTTCTGAGTCCTCCGCCAGGTCAATTGGGGGTTCCGCTTGTCCCTCCGTTCCAGCCGCCAGCGTCTTGGGCAAGGGCGCCGTCTTGGGCGAGGGCGCCGTCATGGGCTTGGCCACGGCAGAGGGCTTGGCCACGGCAGGGGGCGGTACCAGCGGCGCCGCCTCCCGTGACGGTGCAGCCATGCGGCCACTCAGGGTTGGCCGTGCGGTCTCCTGCGACAATGGCAAGGTAGCCACCGATCCTGCGCCAGGGACAACGCAGGGGACGCGACCACTGGGGCCCTCACGCCCACCTTTTCCTTGATGCTTCTTCCTTTCCGACGGTGGCGCAGGCGCCTTGACTCCAAAGCCTATCGGTAGCTTGCGCTTCTGGCCCGGCCCCAGCATCGTCACGGAAGCTCGTCCTCGTCGTCCGTAGCCTCGCCGTCGGCATCATCTAGAGTTCCGGCCTTGGCGGGTGCGCAGAGCTCGGAGCGCCATCTTCCTCGTCCTCGCTCCACTGGCTCTCACCGTCATCCGTCGTCCCAGAAGGCGGCGGCAGGCTGCGATCCTGCGTCATCGGGAAACCGCGCCACTCCCCACTTGAAGGTACGGGCTCGGTCGCCCGGAGCGCAGCGCGGGGCGCGCCGCGCCGCGAAAAAAGCAGCGTCCTCGCTTTCCGTGTCGTCCTCCTCGTCCTTCTCCCCCCAACTTTGCCTAGGCGCCGCCCCCGGCGCCTCATGCAGAACGAAGCAGTAGTCCTCCTCCAGCTGCGGGAAGGTGTTGAGATACGCCCCGATGCCCTCTAGAATGCCGGCCCGCCACGATGTGCGCAGGCTCGTTGCCATCCACCGTGAAGACCGCCGGTTGACCCGCCGTACAGTGCAGCGCACGGTACATCTGGAGCTCCAACGCCCGCAAGTAGTCCGCAGAGATGCTCTCCTCAGAAGGCCGCTGACGTTGGCCAATGCGCTGGAAGCAGGTGGGTGAAGGAGTGTCGATCTCAATGATGAGGTTGGAAAATGGGCGTGGCCGCCCACAGCCTTGATGTAGCGGGTGTAATCCTCGGCGTGCTCTGCCAGTAGCAGTCCTTGTTGCACCAGCACCGGCGTGAAAACATTGACGGCCGCCCACAGGCTCCGCTCCGTTATTTGCAACTGCAGCGCAGCAGCGCTAACCTCGAACGCTGTCGCCGTCGCCTTGGTCCTTCCGGCGCATGGCATGGTAAAACTGCTCCAGGGAGGGCTGCCACACGCTGACAGGCTCCTGCAGCACAGGCACACCGGACAGTACCCCCGCCACCAGGCTCAGCGCCGTGCTCTTGCCAGCTCCAATGTTGCCCTCGACGGAGACATGTAGCCGTCCACCGTTGACACCCGCCAGCTGCCGGAGCTTCTCGTCGACGAAACCAAACCTCCGCCGCAACACCGCAACCTGCTCCGCTTGCGTCGGTGCTGCACTGTAGGTGCCTCGCAATGCAGCCGGAAAGGGCGGCACGGTACGTCCTACACGTGGCGGGCCGGCTCGTAGAGCTGCAGGCCGCACCATCAACACCGACGGGGTCTCCTCCACGCTCAAGTCGTCCAGGCAGGTACGGCTGAGCTCGCGCACCAGGCTTGGGGGGTCGTCGGGGTCCTCCAGCGGCAGGGCACGCGATAGAGCGTCGCAATCGCTATTGCTAGTACCGCCCGGTGCTGTACATCAAAGTCGAAGTCTTGCAGCTTGACAGCCCAGCGCTGCAGTTTTCCGGTCAACTTGGTACCGCTCCGCAGCGTAGTCAGCGCGCTGCAATCAGTGATCACAGTGAACGGGGCTCCCCGCAGGTACACCTTGAACTGATCCACCGCCCAGACGACCGCCAGCGCCTCCAGCTCCCACGCAGGCAGTTCTGCTCTTGCTCGTTCAGTTTGCGGCTATCCGCGCGCACCAGGTATTCCTTGCCGCGCTCATCCTTTTGCTTGAGTGTGGCGGCCACCGCCACCTTGGATGCGTCCGTCGCCACATAGAAGCGCTTGGTGAAGTCCGGGTGACGCAGCACCGGATAAGCACAGAGCAGCTCCTTAAGTTCTTGAAAGGCCGCCTCCTCAACGTCCGTCCAGCACCACTCTCGATCCTTCTTGGTCAATGCCCCTTTTCACATGTCAGTGCGTAAAGGAAATGCTATGCATCGGCGGAAGTGAGCATCACGGGCGTGGTTTTAGGGCTGAAGGTGGTGAGCCATCAGCAGGGCTCTGCGGCTGTACATCCACCTGACACGTCAGTGGGTAAAAATGCACACACTCCCATCGAGTCCCGTCAACGGTCGAAGCGACCGAGGATCAGTGCGTCGTACTGTGGCGCACAGTTGATTAGGGGGGGGAGGGAGGCGCGCGCGCTGAGTTGCTGCGTCCGCCCACGCAAATCCTACCCCTCACCTGCGGGGCGGAGAAAAAGCATTAGACAGAGTAGGCACAATAACCGCTCTGGCAGGCGGACCCAGGGTTGGTGCCAACATCAATCGTTATGCGGCGAAGCTGGAGCCGCATCGTGGCAGCCAGCCATGACCAAAGCAAGGGGTGGCAAGCGAATGGTGCCAGGTGGCACATTTCTCTGAGGGCTTGCTCAATCCAGCCGCGACCAGACGTTCGGTGTTTGATCTGCCGTCCATGTGTCCGGCACTGCTTGCTGCTGCGTCCAGGGGCACCGTCTGTAGCAATGGTTGGTACACGTTCGGCTACCCCAATGCACGTGTGCGTGCCGCGAGCTTGGAGGGCCAGTGGACCTCGTAGACTTTACAGAGCCGGCGGTGGACGGCGGCAATTTGCTTGATATGCCGATAGCGCCGATCTGGCTGGATCAAGTGCAATGTACTGGAAACGAGGCGCGCCTGGCGGACTGCTCCCAGCCAGGTATGCATACCGCCATTGGTCAGTGGCAATACTGCAGACGCTCATTATTGGTCAGTGGCAATACTGCAGTCGCTCATTATTGGTCGCTGACCGCCGCATAGGGTCAGCAGCAGTTATCAGCTGGTTGGCATCTATCCCATGCAGTATCGCTCTATCTCTGTGGCAAGCTTTGCACACATCCGTCGTGGTTGCATGCATGTATGCGTGACCTAGAGCATGTCATCGCGCGAAGCGTTGTATGCTTATCGCATCCGTACAGCCGATGCAGCCACTTATGTAGCTATTTGTTGGGCATGCGCAAGGTGCATTAAGCAATTATTGCGACAGACAAAACCCCACTCCACCTCATTTACCTGTACCTCTGTCGATCATTTGCCGCCCTAACCGCAGTTCGGAGTCATCAGCGACAACTGCAGCCGCTTGAATGACGTGTTCATCCTGTATTGCCTTCCTGGTGCATAAGCAGTGTGCATTAGACGATGAAGTTTCCGATGGCTTGCATGTACATGGGAGGAGTGTTCGATGCGCATTGTGAATGGAGGCGGCATCCGGTAGGTGCGCCTGGCGTGGGAGACGAAGGCTTGGCCGGCTGACACAAGTGCCGTGCTCAAAGCGCAGAAAAGGCCGCGCTACCCGGGCACGGTGCCGCCGGAACTTCTGCCTGGTGCCTGTCTACGGAACGATGCGGGCGCTGCGCCCTGCGGGGGCGGGCTGGCGGGGGATACACGTCGTACGTTGTGGCCGCAGCATATGATAGTGTAGTTTGGAAGAAGAGCATGGGGTAGAACGTGCGGTGTATCTTTTGTTGCCATCCAAGGCCCCGGAGGTGGTTGATACTGGCGAGGTAGGGCAAGCAGGCCCTAGGCCTGGCCCACTACAGCCTTTGTTCTTCTCGGGCGCCCGTACTAGACGTGCCCAGGCATATCGGGTACCATAGCCGGGGGATGCAACACCCGACCGGATGCAGCCTCAGCCTATGCTACTCAGTGCAAGCGACTCCCTGCCTGCGCCCAATCCATGGCTTGATTGTGGATGTGGATGTTGCCCCCCCTGGCCCCAAACCTTAAGACGTCAATCAGTATAACACCGCAACCACGGCGTCTTCGTTGTTAACATCACCCTGCCAGCACCACCGAGGTAGCATTTCCTTTCGATCAGTAAGAGTCGTTGCTGACCCACGTCCATGTGGGATGTAGCTGGCGGATGCGTTTCATGTTTTTATTCCCTGCGGGCGCGTAGGCATTTCCTTGGAAACGTGCGTTTAAAAAGTTCTTCAGGACTGGCCAACGGCCTGCTACACGTCTCGGCAGGAAGGTCTTGCTGGGCCCGTACCGTAAACTGCTACTCGGCTGTGCCGTTCGTACATCCACCACGGCTAGCACGGCGTTTACTTCATGTACGGTCGAGGAGGTCCTTGCACCAATCAATGTGCGTGCAGGGTGGTGTTTGCAGGCTGCTGGCCGGTACGGTAGTTCAGCCAGCTTCAGTGAGGTAAAGGTTGCCGCATGCGTTTGACGCAGTTCATGTGTTCATGTCCTGCATGTTTTCATGCCTTCATTCGTACTGCCCGCGGCGGCTGGAGCGCCCTTTGTATATGCATGGATGGGCTTCATGGCCGAGCCCTTGGTTTGGCCTTCCACTGTGCCATGCACCATGTCCTGACTGCTGAGGTTGTAGTGCTCAGTAACTCAGTTCTGATTCCGTGTCCGTACAGTGCCGTACCAGCGCTACACGCTCTTTTGCACCATCGCTCCTCCTCATCCAGCTCGCGGCTGCGTCTCGAATGGAGCGCGTATGATGCCTTACTAGCCGTACGCCCCTCATGATGTTGCCATCGCGCAGCTCGTCGCAGCGTCAGCTGCGTCCATCCGCATCGTTACTCGGTCGTTGGCCATTGTGTAATCCTCATGCTGCCACTTCAATTTGACTGGTAGTGGGCTGCCCCTTGAACGTGTGAGTGCGCTGTAGCTGCTGGATGTGCACTACTGCTGTCGCGTGGCACGGCGGGTGCGTCTTTCCCTTGTGCACTTCATGTTTCTGCGCCATTCTAGCTGGGATGCGTTGTCCGGTTTCCTTTTCGCGTTCGTGGGTGGCTGAATGTCTCACGCACCGGTGGCCATACCGCCCCTATTTAACTATCACCTACCAACTGCAGGGAGCTTGATGTTCCCTGTGGCGGCTGGCCCTATCAAGGGCCTTGATGACGCCATCATCCCTTCCGTTCATCGCATCAACACCCCATCCGATGGCATCGAACCCTTGCTTGATCTGATGCCGTCAAGTTAGAGCCCTTTAGAGCGCATCAAGCCGCTGAAGGGCCCATCGATGCGACGTCATGCCGCCATCAGTCCGCACATCATGCGGCGATCAGCAGCTTTCAACCCTGATCGGCCATGCCAGCAAGCAATCAAGGCATGGCAGGGTAGGCAGGGGCCTGCATTCATGCATTCATGCACGTGGATGCTAAGTTTCACCCGTGTCACCTATTCTCACGGGGCCTCGCGTGTTTGGGTAACAGCGCAAAAGGCAGTCGGCCCAAGGATCGCCGTTTAATGTACGGTGCTGCAGTGCCCATGATGCATGACGTGAAGGTGAAGGTCTCGAAGTGCTAAGTGCGCGACAGCGGAAGCGGGAGTCCCGGTAGGCAGGCGGTGCGAGGCGATTATGGCAGACGTATGGAAGGCAAGGCTGTACGAAGATGACGGTGCGGCGTGAGAGGCGAAGCTGCTATGCGGCGCCAGTCAATGGTGTCAACTGGGGGTGCACACACGGTCCAGAGAAAAGAGGTGACGGGCCCAACAAGCGGCCTGACAAAAACCAACATACATAGGAAACAGTAACTGGCACCCTCTCTCCCCCAAAGGTCCGAGTTGGCCGGGACTTGTCGCCTATTCTCTCGGGGCCATGCGTGTTTTAGGTAACAGCGCAAAGCAGCCGGCCCAAGGATCGCCACTCGTGTGAATGGTGCTTGCAATGCCCAGTGATGGTGTAAGGTTCGAAGTGCGGATGCGACAGCGGAAGGTGGGAACCCAATATGCAGGCGGCGGCGAGGCAATAGCGCCGAGCGCATACTTGGCCAGTGGCAGGAAGTGGTCCAGTGCAGGCGGAAGGCGGCGAAGGCGCACGGAGCTCGGTCAGGCTGAACACATTCGATTACACAACTGGGTCACCGGTAGAATTGGGCTCCAAGCCGATAAGCGGTCCGTGAGCTATGAACCAAGTGCTGCGGTAATACAGTACCGGCGCTAGTCGCCAGGAGGGCGGCTTGTAGTCCGAACATATGGCACAGACAGGCGCGCCATACAGAGTGCGCCGCTGGCACGGACAGCCTAAGCTAACGCTCCCCAAAGGTACACAACGGCATCGCCACCTATAGGCCAAGCTTCCGCCGTAGGGGCGAGTGAGCAGGGCGAGCGAGCCGGGCCAGTCGGCTGTGAGGCCTCCAACTAAGCCGAACTAAGCCGAACTAAGCCCCGAACAACGGTACGCGAACGGAACATATACCTTCGCGCCAAACGGGCGCCCGCCGCCACAACCACACGTTACCGACCGTTATCCGTTATGGACATCCGGCGCCAAACGGCATACGGCAACACTCCACAAAGTCACAGCGGCGCGGCAACCTCAAGGGTGCGCGAACCCACAACAGTCGGTCAGCGACGCCTGCGCAAACGCACGCCAGGGCGGCACAGGCGCCCTGCAGGTCAGGAAGCCCGGAGCACACGCACGGCGCAGGTCAACAATGCGCAGGCGCTATGCAGTCAGAACCCACATGCCGATGGTGCGACAGTGGCGCATGCACATGCGCTGCGGCGGGGCGCGAAAGAAAGTCAGGTACCCCGCAATCGGCTACATATGTCGCCTCCCCCCAACTTTACCTACAGCCCCTGCCCTCAGGGGCTAGCGGGAGCGGGCCAAAAGCAGGCACGCGTAGGTTGACGCACGGCACGCGAGTCCGCGATTGGCCGACCGCACCGAGGCCGAAGGGAAAACGCGCCCGCTACGTGTCAGTGCCTAACCAACCGCTTAAGAATCTCGGAGGGGAAGAACTGGCAAAACGCCCCGTGGTGGCGCGGTGAACTAGTTGACACCTCATCGGCGACAACGTAGGCCCTTTGTCCCGTCCAGCTATAGCTGGAACGGCGGGGCGCCAGAGTTGTTGCGCCTTGCAATTGATGCCGAAAACCGAAACCACGCGCCTCCCCTTGACCAGATGGGTGGCCCAGCGTGCTACTGCGATGCTTCGCCCCCCCCAGAGGACGTCAGACCACAGCTCAGGCCCAGCTATTAGCCCAAGAACTCATGCTTGGCTCTTGAACAACAACTCTCTCCAGCCCACATTGCTAAAAAACCACCAGCCAGACGGCGTCGCCTTGGTCAGCCGGATTCCGCGCAGGTATCTTTACAGCTCGGCCCTCACACTCCAGCGCCCTCCCAGTAGCGCCCTCTGAAGCTTGAGTTGTCCGCCAAATAGCCTGCTGGAGCATAGATGGCGCTGCAGACGGCCGCCATATCTGCCTAAAGGGGTAAAACGAGGTCCAGCACCCTTCAGGCGGTCTTGTAATGAAGACGTCGACCTGGAAGCCTCTGGGCTGCGAGGGCTTCAGGTAAGCAGCCACAGTCAAAATGAAAGTCAGTATCCTTGGATGCATTTGGTTCGCTGGTGACGATCTTGGGCCCCAAGTCGTCCAGTCGGGTGGCGACGTACTCGGCCAGAGCTCCATCACCAGCAAAGGGGTCCATAAAGCACGCGTCCTCCATGCGTTCGCACAGGTACTTGAAATCCACGAAGTGAAGGAGCAGATGCAGCTCCCCTGGCGTCGGTCCTCGTGTCGGCGGCACAGCGCGCATGCCGCTGGTACGTGCGTACGCGGCGGCGACAGCGCCAGCGGTTACGGGAATGGGCGCATACAACCCATGCATGCGACGGGAGTGTTGAAAACTAACCGCTGCTTGGGGCTTACTGCCTTCGTACCAAGGCGCTTACATAGTAGTGGTGTGTTGCCCAAGTCCAGACACACACTGAGGCAGGTCTGCCTACCCCCTATAAGCACTCTACCAGCGCAGCGGACACGTAGCTGGCAGTGGAGATAACCTCCAACACGGGCATATGGCCTACCGCCGTATCCCGTACACGACGCACCCGTGCATGGCACTACGAGCTGACCATACACGTACACCCTGAATCCAACACTCCCACGTGGGCAGCTCGGCGCATGCACATCAACGCGCACTACGACATACGCTCCCACGGCCTCAAACATCCACGCTTTGCTGCGCAGGGCTGCAACA